>OY759152.1:0-369307 GCA_963662125.1 Diplazon laetatorius | reverse complement strand
GTTAAAAATAAATAAATAAATAAATGAATATAAAAATAGCAAAGTCAAAAATTGGCTAATGTAATAATTAATTTTAAAAAATGTCAATATCGATGTGGGTGATTACCAGGGTGTTCCGGGGACCGGAGTGCTCGAAACGGGTCGAGATTTGTCCTGCGGTTTGGCCGTCTCCTTCGGCGCATTGTCCTCCTTCTTCGTTTTCAAACCCGTCCGATTCCTTGGAATTTTCTTTGGCATCGTTGACGCTCTCCGGCTGTTGTTTTTGATCCTGTTTCACGGAATTCTGAGTTCCGGCTATAGCCGGTATAACCACGGGAATAACGCGCGGCTGCTGCTGCCGCTGCCTCCTCGGCTTTCTGACGCACAGCGATTTTTGCATCTAGATAAAAATTTAAAAAATAAATAAAAAATAAAAAAAAAATCGATTTGAAAAAATCACAAAGTGTAAAGATATTTTTTTTTCCATGGCTCTCGTCATGATTAAAATTAATCTCGACGTACTCTCAAAGTCCTTCAACGTTTGTGGTTTCTCCCAAACGGATTCACCGGCTTTGCTGTTGTAATAATAGAGCCGTCCGTCCGGTGCACGATGCTCGGTCCAGAGCATCGCCGCGGCAACGAGTTCACCGTCCAATTGGGCGAGTACAGCCGGATCCTCGGCCGGGGCTTGAGGCGTTATCACACTGTGAGGTATCTGTGGCATTCCTGAACCGATAATCCAATTTTTAAATAATTAAAATCAGATTTTTTTTCAAATAAAATATACTGAATAATTTTTTTTTATTCAATTGTTTTTCTTTTCACGAAAATCTAGTTCAATATACATAGATTTTTCATTGAGGAAAATTTAATTTTCAGTATTTTTATTATTATATATTAAATATTAATTTTATTAATTTTTTAAAAAACTATTTAATTATTTGTATAATTAAATTAAATTATTCGATTATCATTTTTATTGATTAATAATTAATCAACGTGCGATATTTCACGAGAAGAATTAAAATCAACCAAAAGTCAATAATAATAATCGTGATTATTAATTAATTAATAATTATTCATATTAAAATAAAAATATATCAAAAAATTAATTACTAATAAATTTATTTAAAAAAAAAATAATAATAATAATACCAAAAAAAAAAGTATGCTTACCCCAACTGGCTTGGGGAGGACCGTAGCCCCCGAAGGGTTGAAACCCAGGCGGTGGCATGCCAAAAGGTGCGGCGCCGAAGGGCGCAGCCATGGGTCCCCCAAATTGATTGGGCATTCTGTGTTGCATGGGCACCATGTTCGGCGGCGGTTGCATCATGTTCGTCGCGTTAACCGGGGTCACTGTGTTTATCGGCGTCGTGTTCATCACCGTTGCTGCTATTGGTCCTGCAGAAAAAAATAAAAAATAAAAATCACATTCAAAAACACACATAAAAGATCAATTAAAAAATTCTCAAAAAATCTATATAATTACCATTGGTCTGTGGAACGTCGGTCGTCGTTTGTTGCTGATTAATCTCGTTGTTGGCCGCGTCGTTGAGCAGAGGAGGAGGTCCTGTGCCAGGCGGTGCGGTGCTCATCTGATTCATCGGATCCGACGCGTTGTTCGACGATTGTTGTTGCTGCTGCTGCTGCTGCTGCTGTTGTTGTTCGTTTCCGACCTGCGAAACCCGATTTACGTCGTTCGCGTGTTGCTGCTGCTGCTGTCCACCGGCTGGCGCAGCGTTGACCGGCGTCGCAGCTTGGACACCCGCATTTTGCTTCGCTGCACCGTGGACCAACTGCTCCAGCTGCGATGATTCAAGATTTTACCATTTTAAAAAAATTCAATAATAATAATAATAATAATAATAATAATAATAATAATAATAATAATAATAATAATAATAATAATAATAATAATAATAATAATGATAATAATAATAATAATAATAATAATAATAATAATAATAATAATAATAAATGATTAATCTGTGGAAGACATTTTTTATTGAGACTGTGGAAAATTTACCTGATCCTGAGCCATGACCTTGACGTTCGGTCCCTCGGGTTTCGTCCACGTTGTCTCTCTAGATCGAATATTGTAATAATAAGACTTGCCGTCCGCTGTCTTAGTTTCCACCCATACCTCGCCGTTGAGATCCAATCCTGGAATGTTTGCTTGCTGCGACGCCTGTTGCTGCTGCTGCTGTTGCTGCTGCTGCTGCTGCTGCTGCTGCTGCTGCTGCTGGCCCGGAATCTTTTTCATTTCAAAAAACCAATTTATTTTCCAATAACGAAAAATATATTTGAAGGAATTAAACGACCGACGAATGAATAAATCCTGATTGAACTTACGCCGTTCATGTTTGGCGGACCGATTCCGGGAGGTCCGAACTGCGCAGGTCCCGCACCCATCGGTCCGTTCATCATGTGAGGAGGCGGCTGAAATTCCAAATTTCGAAATATCAATCCGCAAACGTGACAAAAATTTTCTCAGAAATTGCGAATAAAAAAAAAAAACAATCTATATTTACCATTCCGGGTGGTCCCATGAGATTGGGAGGTCCCATCAAGTTGGGGGGTCCCATAGGACCCCAGCTGGGATCGAAGGGAGGCGGTCCTCTGAATCTGGGTCCGGCCGACCCGGGCGGACAGTTCGCTCTGGGCGGCCCTTCGAACGGATAGCCGTTGTTGGCGCCCCGGAACATCGGACCTCGCGGACCGAAGCCTCGGCCTCGGAAGCGAGGCGGACCTCCACGCATCGAATAATCATAACCGCGTCTGCAAACAAGATTTTCAACGCGATTAGATCGAATGGGGCGAATCGTTGCAACGCAAATCAAGAATTTCAGATCAAATTGAGGTTAGGTACGTCGTAACCAACAAATTACCCGAATCCTCGACCGCGAGGCACGAAAGTATGTCGATAATCTTCGCTCTCGTAGGTGTATTCGTTTTCCGTCTCTTCCATGGGTTCGTCATTGTGTTCCTGCGGTTGATGCTGCTGCGGGGGAGGCTGCAGCTGCGGAGGCGGCTGTAGCTGCGGAGGTGGCTGCAGCTGCGGTTGAGGTTGTTGTTGCTGCGGTTGAGGTTGTTGCTGCGGCGGAGGTTGCTCGTTGGGTTGCGCCGGAAGGGTTTCGGCGATCGTCGTCGCCGCTGCCGCCGCCGGTTGTTGTTCGCTCGTCACTTCCATTCTTCTCGCTCCGTTATCCGTCTCTCTCTGTCTCTCTTTGACTCTACCCTCGTTTTCACGATCACGGGCCAATGATAACGTACATCAGTCTGTTCGAATCAACGTTGATCAATGTGTTTACACACACATTGCCATCGACGAAGACAAAAAAAAATTGCGATAATAAAATATACGTGAAAAAAAAAAGACGTTGAATTATTTATTATTCTTTTGACGAAAGCACGGCAACAACGTACATTGGGGGAATATAAAACTCAACGCCGCAAACAAATGACTCGGTTAAACGTGAACGTTAAAACCCGTAAACAAATGATAGCCACATGACGCCGACAAAATTACTAGGTTAGATTTATCGTTTCCCCCCGTTTTTCTTTTTTTTCTTTTCCTTCTCTTTCTATCTCTTTTTTTTTTTGGTTTGGAAGACAACCGGAAACTCGTGGGCGATGTATTTAGATTTTTTTTTTTTTCACCCGAGTTTTTGCGAAACGTACGATCAATTCATTGGTTCGATGTTACATTTGTGATTGTGGATTATAATTTTGTTTTTTCGGTCGATCGTCGTTTGGTTTTTCGGGGGATATCTTGTTGTTTTTTTTTTTTTTTTTTTTCACGGATTAATCGACGCCGAAGTTTTCCGGGTGTTTCGAGGAATAAAAATGACTAGCGTCAGTTGGCTACAATGTTTTGGCGACGTAGCGAGGCATTTGGGGGTTAGAGAGAGAGAGAGAGAGAGAGAGGGAGAAGCTGGGTGACGCGAGATTGAGAGAGATAGTGCTACCGGTCGTGGCTGCGGTGCGAGTGCGACGCGAGATTCTTGTCCGCGCTCACTTCACAGCCAGCGAGAGATCGTGGCGACGCTTGTGGCGAATTTTCGAACTATGCTCACGAATGGTTTTTTTTTGGGATCTCCGCTGGACCATCGGTCGTCGAATGTGTTTTCGATGCTTGCAATCGTTGTTACATCGTTAATCGATCGACAAGGTTCGAACGTCGTCCGTTAGATGGCAGTTGGCCGATCTTCCCCGAGTTTTTGGCGGGACAAAGTGAGATGAAAAAGAGAGTATGCGGTGCGCAAAATAATGGTGGATGAAACACGTAAAAACCATAAGTTGATCACTGAAAAAATTGCAAACACTTGTTGCTACGAATAAATAATTCGCGTGGAGCAAATTATTCGTGAAAATGGTTATCGCGAAGGACGAAGAACCGGAAAATTTGCTTTTAAAATCCGACAATGGAAAACCCCCGATGTTCGAAAGAACAAACGCTGATTACAAAGATTATTCGTCGAGGTTCAAAGAACGTTCGACCGACTTTTCGAAACAATTTTCACACATGTACGCAGGCAGACTCGAAGAATTGCGCGACGTATTGACGAAAAGAGTTCAAACAAAGTGGGGTTAGAATTCTTTCATCTTTCATTAGTTCGATTGACAAAATTTATTTTTCAAATGAATTAATAACTATACTTTTATGTTTCAAAGGTGACATAGCGATAGTAAAATTGGCAGATTTGGAGCATCAGGAGGAAAATCGTTGCGTAATAATCGGCACTCTCTACAAACATCAACAATGGAAACCATCGATACTCAGAGAATTGTCGGAGGAAACTATGGACGCTCCGATCGAACAGAGAGACGATTATTGCGACGAAAACGATCAGCCTTTTTTGGAGGACGAGATGCTGCGAATCAAATTGACCGGTAGCAAAGTCCGAATCGAACAAATAATAACCGGAGTTGTTTGCGCAATCGTCGGATGCAAAACCGAGCAAGGAACTTTCGACGTAATGACCGTTTCAGCAAACCTAACCCCAAAAAAAGAACAGAGCATCGAATATTTCCACTTTCTCGTCGTTTCCAGGTGGAGGAATTTTGTTTCCCGGGTTGTCCGTCGAAAGCAAAGACGCAGCCTCCCCAATCAAAAGGAAAGTTGGTCCTCATCTCCACTCTCGATCTGACAAAGACGTCCGACTCGTTGGCCACGAATTTACTCGCCGAGTGGATAAGCGGAATGGCCGGAAACACCGAAGCTCAATCGGCCCAAGCGACTGTCGTCAGAGTGATTATCTCCGGTAACAGCGTCACCTCGGAATCCTCGGCGAACAGCGACAAAGATTTGTTGGTCAACGCGGCGGAGAACACGGAAACGCTAGCTCGAATTTCCGGCGTCATCGAAAAATTGGATTCCTGGTTGGACGAGATTTTAGGACACTGTTGCGTGACGTTGATGCCCGGTCAGCACGACCCTACGAACTACATGCTCCCACAGAAGCCGCTTCATCGTTTTATGCTTCGAAAATCATTTCGGTGAGAAATTGAAAAAAAAAAAAAAAATGTATTTGGATTTTTTTTTTATGAAAAAAATTTATTTTTTTCAGATACGGAAGTTTCAAGGGCGCGAGCAACCCTTGGGTGGGAAAGATCGATCATCGTTTGATCGCCGGATCCAGCGGGCAGCCCATCGAGGACATAGTTCGCGTTTCCGGTTGCAAAACCCAAACCACGAGTCTGGAGTGGCTGGAGAAGACTCTGGAGTGGCGACACTTGTGTCCAACGGCTCCGGACACTTTGCCCTCGCATCCTTATTACGAAAAAGATTTGTTCATCATGAAAGACTGTCCGGATATTTATTTCGTCGGCAATGCCGACAAATTTGACACCAAACTCTACAAAGGTGCAAATTTTTGTCATTATTAATCATCTTCACGTTTCAAAATGATTTTTTTTTTAATTGAGCCAAAAAAAAAATGGACAATAGACGTTTTTTCAATCGAGAAAAATATTTTTTATGTTTTTCAAAAATGTTTTACTGAGATAAAAAAATGTTATATACTTTTTTTAAATTAAGAACGAAAAAAACGGACAAATTTTGTATTCGTCAATTCCACTGCTCAACGATGAGTCAATCAGTTAAATTTTTATTTATTATTAATTATCAATTTCTTTCCAAAAAATTTTTTCGGTTCCGAAAAATTTTTTAAGTTTCTTTTTATTTTTTTAAAAATTATTTACGATAATTTTTCAGGCGACGAAGGTCAATTGGTGCGTCTGATCTGCGTTCCACGTTTTTCCACCACGCAGAGCGTGGTTCTCGTCGACCTGGACACCCTGGACGCTCAGACGATATCGTTTGGATCGACGTGAACGGATCAACTCGGGAAACTCGGGCAAGTCGCGAAATCACAACAACAACAAATAATCTCAATCGCTAACGTCGCCTCATCGTTCATTTTCCACCAATTTTGTTTTCTGCTTCTCATTTTAATTCCAATCATTATCAAATTGATCATTTTTTTTCTTCTTCAAAACAATGTGTGAAATAATAATAACAATATGAAAAAAAAAAAAATCATAACATTCGTGAAACGTAATGCAGTCAGATTGAGACCGGAAACGAAGTACGAGAACGTTTTTTTTAATACCCACTGGGATCTTAGTACGGATAAATTCTAACGCTTTGGCCCGTTCGATTAGAGTCCTACGATCGATCGATCAATAAATCAATCGACAATAATAATAAACATAATAATAATGATAATCATAGCAGCAGTAAAAAAAAAAGAAAAGAAATGTTTTTCCATCATCACCGAGAAAAATAATTCACGGCGAAACGGAAAACACAAACCTAGCCATAAATATTTTTTATACATTTATAAAAATTAAAAAAAAATAAGAAAAATTGAAAAAAAAAAGAAGATCTAATAATAAAAAAATAAAAAGTTAAAGATTATTTTTCTTCCGACTTCTATGGACCTTGAATATATATTTGCAGAATTGAGATCTAACTTTTTTTTTTTCAACTGTTCCGTCCCAATTATTTTTTTTTCGTCGACCCGAAGAGAAGTTCATTAAAGCGATTTTTTTTGTTTGTTTTTTGTTTTTTTTTCGGCCCCCATGGAAGTTATAAAATTTATATTTATATAATACACTTTACAGATTCATAATACTATTTAACTTAATGTGCAATCTCACGTTACCCCAAAGGTATATATAACAATTGACAGTTAAGATTTTTTTCGCAAACACGATAACGTGATCGTTGCTCGTGTCTTCGTCGTCGTTTTTTTTATTTTTCGTGATTTTTCATAATCACAAAATTTCGACGAAGTTGCAAACGAATCTCACATTCGTTGCGGCAACAACGTTGACTGTCGTTTATCATCATCGTTGTCGATAACAACGACGAAATTGAGACGATGATCCAAACGCTGATTATCAATCGCGTCGATTGAATTATCGATAGACGACGAACAATAATAATGATAATTATTATTATTTGTTTCTCAATGATCGAATGAATCGCGACTATTGTGTTCTATCTCTTGGCCGTGGGGCGTATTCTCTCCTTCTCGGTGTCACGATCGTCAGCGACCGTCCATTCGGGATCGTTCGGATCCTCGCCCTCGACGTCAGCGCAAGCCGACTCCGTTGAATCCGAATCCGGTGATTCCATGTCAGCTTCCTGCTTCGTTCGACGAAACAAACGAAAAAAAAGGAAAAAAATTCAAACAAATATTTTACACAATTAATCTACATTTTTTAAAACATTATTACAATTTAATTCATTTTTTAAAACGCATTATATTAATTAAATTCATTTTTTAAAATATTTCAATTGAATTCATTTTCTTAAATATTTTAATTAAATTCATTTTTTTCAAATATTTTAATTAAATTCATTTTTTTCAAATATTTTAATTAAATTCATTCTTTTAAAAATATTTAATTTAAATTTCATTTTTTTTTAATATTTAAAAATGTTGACTGGATTATTTCGAAGTGAAAATTTAGTTCTAAATGGACGAATTGTTTAGCCTTGCAAATAACTGAACTAATAATAAATAAATCATCCACTTTGAATAATAATTCGAGGGCCGAGTATTCGATTTATTCGATACAGAAAAAAAGAAAGAATAAAGGCAATAATTAAAAGAATTTAAAAAAAAATGGATGAACGGTAATTTGAACTCACGTCGTCAGCCTTCTCCTCTTCTCTCGAGCACAAAGATTCCGCCGAAGGTTGCCAGTGCCCGTCGGGCATGACTTCGAGCATCTTGTCGTAAATTTCCTCGGCCAGAGGAAAAGTTCGCGGATCGTAAGGCGCCACCTGTATTTCAAATGCCCGCTTTTTTTGAGCAATCGACAATCATCAGGCATCGGTGTTTAACACAAATTTTGGGATGATAACACGAAATTAAAGAAACATTTTTTTTTTTTTTTTTCAAAAGAAAGAATAAATAAATAAATAAATAAATAAATAAATAAATAAATAAATAGATAGACCTGCCGAAAAAATAATTTTAAAAAATCTTAATTCAATTTTTACTAGTGCAAAACGTTTTCCTCTAGTCTAAAAGATATTTTAGACTAGAATGAAAAATAATCGAGAAATAAAATATTGAAAAAAAATTTTACCTCATGCTCGTCTTCGACGAATGAACTCGCCACGTCGTCTTTTCCGAGCCTCATCGTGGATATCGTTCGTCGACGTATCGCATTTTGCAACGACGAACCTCTGTGACTTTCAAGATTCGCATTTTGTTGCTGCTGCTGCTGATTTTGTTCGGTGTCCTGGACGATCCCGGAGGGCGTCGCAGGTGGCGAAGTTATCGGCGACGTGACGTCGCCACCGAAGTCACTGGCGTGCGGGGACATTGGATCTGCAAAAAAAAAAAAAAAATCAAATTATCAAAATTTCAAAAAATTAAAAAATGATTTTTTAAAAATTATTTTCAAAAAAATTGATTTAAAAATAAGAATAACATTGATAATTTTCTAAAATTCAACCAATTGACTTGTTTATGTCTTTGAGGAACGAATCCCCTTCGTAAACCTTCAATATTATTTTTTTTTCCTCATCAAAATAATAATTTTCAAATAATTTCTAAAAAAATTGTTTTATTCGTGTCTTAAAAAAATGAATTGAGCCAGTTAAAAAAAAAAAACTAACCTGGAGTATTGGCTCCACTGTCGGCACGGCTATCCGCCCGACGATTGTGACGTATACCGCGTCCCTGATGCGGCATGTTAACGTAAGTCATGAATCGCTTGTTCTCCTCGCGTTCGCTTCTCTCGTGTCTCATCGCTATCGCTTCCTCCGACACGTCCTCCGTCTGCAAAATTATCATCATTCAATCTTCGTTCCTCACAATCATACTCATCGATATTGCGAAAGGAAAATTTTATTTTATCCAAAGGAAAAAAATAAATAAATAAGAAATATTAAAATGAAAAATAAGATTTTGGTATTTAATTCGTACATCACTGTCTTGACTAGGCCTGTGCACGACACCGTTCTTCACGTCCACCCTCGGAACTTCCTCGCACAGCCTCCACCTGTAAACGTCACAAAATAATAATTTTTTTTCCAATTTTTAAATTTATTTATTTGAAAAAAAAATTTTTTTCAATTTTTAATTTTTCTTTAACTCACTTTGGTGTAAGTATTTCCTTGTACTGCAGTTTTTCCAGTCTCGTGGAAGCGGCTACGCTGTAAGGTATAACTATGTTGTCGATGTCGTAAGAATTTTGTCTCAATCGGCTGCAAAATAAAAATAAAAAAAAAAAAAAACCAAAAACACGATTAATAAATTAATTCCAAAGTTTACAGAGAAAAGAGCCTCTGGACGCGATTGTCAAGCACCTTAATGACAAGTCCCCCAAAATTGTCATTTATATTTAAAAAAAATGTTTTTTTTCATAATTTTTTTTACCCATGTGAATTTGTTGATTTTTCTTTGACAGAATTTTTTTCGTTAACGGCAGTGTTTGTGTGATGATGATGTTGCTGCAACGGTGAAGGCACTGGTGACGAATGTTTGCTGGAATTCGACAGCAAACTAGCGTCGTCATCGTCTTCGGGTTGTTGAGGAGCGACTTTGCCACCAGCAGAACCAGCAGCAGCAGCCGAGCGTTTTCTGCTCCCACCGGTCGCGCTTCCGCTCAGTCCGTGTGAATTTCCGGTAGTCCCTCGTCCCTGACCCGAACGTTCTCTCTTTCCCTTCAGCATCTTTCTCTTTATCCCTTTGACAAATAAAACAACACACAAAATAATTAATACAAATATTCATCGCCTCAAAATAAATTTAAAAAAAAAATGATAAAAATTCATAAAAGACGACAAATGGCCAAAAAAAAATTATCACTCATTGGAAATAGATAAATAAGAGCGATAAACATCGAAATAAGGGTGAAAGAAATTTGCCGAAAGTATTGAAAAATTGTGAAAAATAAATCTCGATTTTATTCATCGATTTTTATTTTATTTCATATTTATTTTTTTAATTATTTATTTTTTACGTACTCGCTGTGAGAATACTCGACGATGATTTCTTTATCTTCGACGTGTACTTGGGTCTCTGATCCGGCTGCAATTGCTGCTGCTGCTGCTGCTGCTGCTGCTGCTGTTGTTGCTGTTGCTGCTGCTGCTTTTTGCTTCGCCTCTCAGTTCCGCTGTCCTTGTCCTTTATTCTCGTAATTCGGTGATTACCCCGCAACATCTTTTGTTGCCAATCTACCGATTTCATTATCGACTCAAAGTGCGTTCCCGCCGCGATATCTGTTGAATTTTTTCGTCAAATTAATATGCATCAATTGTTTCAGTTTTAATTCTATTATTTTTTTCCATATTTTTGTTGAATATTAGTTTGAATGTTTAATAGATAAAAATATGAAAAAAAAAAAATAATATAAAATGTTCTTTCAAACAGAACAAATTGCCCGCGAAAATAATACATTGAAAAAATTAAAAAATCGTTATTAATTCGTTAAAACCTTTTTAAAAGGTGCACATCAAACTCAATTTCATTGATTGATAATAAATTTTTCTCAAAATCTCGTTTCGAATACAAAAAAATTCTATCTGCAAAAATAATAAATCAAACAAAAATCTTAAAAAAAAAAAACCTCGCAATAATAAATTTTTAAATCATGTTTCAAATACGAAAAAAAAATCTTTCTGCAAAAATAATGAATAAAAACACGAGTTTCAAGTTCTAAAAAAACCTGCAAAAATAACAAAACTCCCCAATTTTCACTACAACTCCTAATTCAAAAAGATTCTAATTTATTTAAATCCTAATTCAAAAATAAATAGAAAAAAGGTACATCGATCTTTTGGCGATGGCGAGAGTTTTTTACCTTCGGGAAAGGAAAGAACCGGATGAAAGCACGGATCCACGCGTGCCACTCTTTCCGGAATGGAAAGCAGTTCAATGGGTTCCTGCGACTGCGTTGGATCGTTTCGTCCGGTGCAAACCGCACAAGCGGCCATCGTCGCGTGATCGCAATCGCATCTGACGGTCGAAGGTCGAGCCGCACGTTTGGAAAATTCGTGAAGCCGATCGACCTGAAGCAATTTGCGTTTGCGATAAATTTCCCAAGCGAAGGGACGAGTTCGACTGGCGGAAACTTCGTCGGTTTGATTGGAACGTCCTGTGGAGCCTGGCAAAACTCCGCTGTAACCGTTCACAGTTTCCGTGTTTTCCAGAACCACCAGACCCTTCGTCGATCGCATCTGACGCTGAAGATCGTTGTGCTGACGTATCTTGTACTCCAAATCCGATATTTGAGCCTGCAACCAGGTCCATCGGGCTGCCACGCTCGCACGATCCTGTGCGTAACGCCACGACGCTCTTTTGGCTCTGAAATATATTCAAAATCTTGTAAAAATGATTTTCCAAAAAATAAATGTCCAGGCACAACTTCGACGCTTGCGCAGAAAGCTTCGTAACATTTTTTTTTCAATTTATTTATTCGAATAAAAAATTGTAAATGAAATGATGAAGTTTGTTAAATTAATCGACGCTCTTTTGGCTCTGAAATATATTCAAAACTCGATGTAAAAATGATTCATCGCAAAATCTGTCCATCCACGACTTCGACGCTTGCACAGAAAGCTTCGTAACATTTTTTTTTTCAATTTATTCATTCGAATAAAAAATTGTAAATAAAATTATGAAGTTTGTTAAATTAAGGACGCTCTTTTGGCTCTGAAATATATTCAAAACTCGATGTAAAAATGATTCATCACAAAAATCTGTCCATCCACGACTTCGACGCTTGCGCAGAAAGCTTCGTAACATTTTTTTTTCCAATTTATTTATTCGAATAAAAAATTGTAAATAAAATTATGAAGTTTGTTAAATTAAGGACGCTCTTTTGGCTCTGAAATATATTCAAAACTCGATGTAAAAATGATTCATCACAAAAATCTGTCCATCCACGACTTCGACGCTTGCGCAGAAAGCTTCTTAACATTTTTTTTTCAATTTATTTATTCGAATGAATAAATTGTAAATAAAATGAAGTTTGTAAAATTAATTTCCAGAAATCTAGAAGATTCAAAAATTTGGTTATAATTTTCCTGTGGACTTTGAGCGAGGCTCTGTGTTTCCTAAATTTTGGGGAATTTTAGATCCAGTAGTTTTGGAAATAACGAGGAGCGAGGAATGATATATTTTCGAACGAAAAAAAAAAAAAAAAATTCGAATTAAATGTAAAAGTTTGTTAAATTAATTTTTGCAGAAATTTTGAAGACCTGGAAAACTTTGATTGTATTTTTTTTCCATAGGCTTTCGGTTGATAATTGTATCGTCTGATTTGGGATTGAGTAAAAAAAATCGTGGACATTTTTTAAAAATTGGTTAAACACAGCGGGGGGAAATAAAATGATTTCAGAACCGAACCCAAACGAAATAATTTTTTCGGACCGAAATTAATGTAATTCCCGCGTTTTTTTCTTTTTTTTTAACAATCATTAGTAGTGGTTTGTTCATTATTGGATTCATCGTTAGTAGTATCGGCTTCTTCAGTTCCATGAAATAATTTTTACCAACGAAACCGAATATTGTTAGTTTGGGAGAAAAAAGTAATAATTCAAAATTTAAGGATCAGTCTTCAGAAAAAAATGTTTAAAACGTGTTTATGAGTGTGTGTGGGTGTTTATTGTGTTAGGTGTCGTTCGGGAAAGCTCTTATGAGTGTACTGAGTCATCGGGGACTCGTGGGATCGACCCCACGATGATGCAACATTGGCTCGAAAATGCGAAAGAGCGAAAAGCAATAGATTCGTTTTTTTTTTGTTTTTTTTTCATACTTTCTAATCAAACGATTCATCCCAAATTATCCTGATAGTTGATTCAGATGAATTAAAATTCGTGCAAATAAAAATCTATGTGAATAAAAAATTTATCTGAATCGAAATTCTTTTGCATTAAAATTTATCTGAATTAAAATTCATGCAAATAAAAATTCACGTGAATTAAAATTTATCTGAATCGAAATTCATTTGTATTAAATAATTATCTGAATTAAAATTCATGCAAATAAAAATCCATATGAATTAAAATTTATCCGAATCGAAATTCATTTTCATTGAAATCTATTTGAATTTAAATTCATGTGTAGTAAAATTCGTACAAATTAACATTCACGTGTATTAAAATTTATCCGAATAAAAATTAATGTGTATTAAAATTCATGTGAAATAAAAATAAATAAAAATTCCCCCATAAACGTGTAAATATTGAAATACGTTTGCGAGAGGAAAGAGAGAAAAAAGAAAAAGAAACTTCACGAACATCTTTTCCAAAATTATTCAAAACCCAAATTTGAGTGGACGGTTATACAAAAATTCTCAATCAAAAAAAAATCACCCTTCCCAAGCTCTCCCACAAGGCAAATAAATAAATAAATGAATAAATAAAATAAATAAAATAAATAAAATAAATAAAATAAATAAAATAAATAAAATAAATAAAATAAATAAAATAAATAAAATAAATAAAATAAATAAAATAAATAAAATAAATAAAATAAATAAAATAAATAAAATAAATAAAATAAATAAAATAAATAAAATTTAAAAAAAAAAACCCCAAACAAAAAAAAACCGACTCACATGGGCAGCGTATGTTGATGCAAATTATTAAAATTCTGCATCTCGTCGCAACTTTCGCCCCCCGAGCTCGAAGCCGTGCAATCCGAATCCAATTGTTTTTCCACGAGTTCCAATTGTCGCGTCAAAGTTCCGGCGACAATTTCCACCTCCTCGCCGTCCACCTTGACGCATCTGTTGCCACAATTCGAAATTCTCGCGGAAGCACTCGCGTTCGCGCGTTCCTGCGTTCCCGAAGAATTTCCACCCGCTCCCCCCGAATTTCCGCAATCCCTCGAACCACTGCCGAAATAACGACAAACGACTCTCTGACGATTGCTCACGCTGTTGCTCTGCACGGCGCAAGATTTTTCCATCTTCGCCAGAAACACGCTCAGACTGTCACCGATTTCCGGACAATCGCGATTGTTCATCGCTTTCTGCGTTCCACAATCAACGATATTTTGAAAAAAATATTTTTTCACGCTGTGATGAGCCGATTCCAAAACCCCGGTCGTTTCCTCGGCAACGTGACGTCCCAACAATCTCGATTGCAATTTTCTCAATCTTCGCAACAAAAAAAAACTCCTTCGTTCATTTTCGTAAAGTTTTTGTTCCGCTGTTTGTTGAAAATTTTGCAAATTTTCGGTCATGCTTCGATGATGACTATCGATATTAACGATATTATCGATATTATCGTTGCACAAACTGTTCATAACGTCAACGTCAACGTCGTTCATCAACAAATCCCGTTCGAATGACGTTAAAGTTTCGTTTATCGGAAACATTTCCACATTTTGCGGTTGTTCGATCGTTGAGTCGTTATTATCGACTTCCATGGATTTGATAACTTGAAGAATGTCCTCGACGTTGTGTCCCATGTGCGGAACACCCGGAGGAATGTCCTCGTTTGCGAATGTGCCGATAATGCTGTCCAAATGTTCGTCCTTTTCGTCTACGTCTTCGACAATCGGCAAATCCGCGTTGTTCAACGTTTCCATGACCATTGACGTTACTCCGCTCATTTCCGAAGCCATTTCCATGGTCTCATGATGATTGATCGACGTATCGAGACGTTCCACGTGATAATCATCGTTCATTACGTTCGACGTTTGAGTTCCGGCTTCGGTCGAAATTCCCGACGTATTTTCTATGAAACCCATTTCAACGTTGGTCCGTTGACCGTAAGTTTCATCGATGTTCATTATAATACGTCTGTACGATCTATTAGATTCAATCGTTTTCGATTTTTTCAACGTAGACGATAATTTTTCGTTCAAAGTTTTACAAAAATTATTATTTTTTTTACGATATTTTTTCGTTTTATTCGGATTTATCGATGACGACGATAATTCGGCAATATTGTACGTGTTTTGAATTGTTGTTTTTGTTGATTTTATTGGAATCGTCGAATCGTCATCGACTTTGGAGTCTTTTGTTTTTAATGTTTTTTCATCCGTCGTTAATTTTTCAACTGTTGTTGCAGCGTTAACGACGCTTGTCATCAAATCGTTGGAATTTGTTTTGCGAACCTTGACGTAATGCGAAAAATCATCGAGACCGTTTTTGTATTTTGACGAATTGATGACATCGCGTATCAAATTTTTCGGTATTCCACGAAGACAATGATCGTCGATCTTCGATGGTTTTACGTTAGCCGATACCACGAATTTTGCCAGAACCTCGCGATTATGACACACCTGAGAAATAAAAAGTTTAAAGAATTTTTTTCAATCATTTATTCTTCCATTTTCATTGATTTTTTTTTTCATCGATTAGAAATTTTTTTTTCTTCGCTACACGATCGATCCAAATAAAAAATCGATTTTACCCCAATAAAGCACATGTACTCAGCTACAATTGCAATTTTTTTCACACGTCTAAATTGAAAACCCATCGAGTTATAAAATAAATAAAAAAAGCCAATTAAAAAAATTTCCAAAAAATCCTACAGCCTTCGTATGCTTCATAGGCCTGTGAAAAAATTTGAAATCATAGCTTAGTACATGTATTTCATGAGGTTAAAATCGGTTTTTAATTTGCATCGATAGTTTGACGAAGAAAAAAATAATTCAATTTTTTTAGGCAACTCGTCCCCCTTAATTTCGTTTGTATTTAATTCCCGGTGTCCTTGATTGGACCCAATGGCATATATACGAGGTATGTATAGTTGTGAGTGTACCTGGACAGCCTGTTCAGCGGTGAGAAATCCACCAGCCGGCAATGGGGCTAACAAATTTTCGGGCTTTTGTGGACCGCTTTCCGTCAGAGCAGGGGCCATCACTGCCACTGACGTTGCAGGTGCTGCTGCCTCGACATCCAGAGGAGCCCACCCGCCGCCTCTGATACGCCCACACCTGCGCTTATCAAGCGCCGGACTCACTCCCATTCATCCATCGCCTCCTCCACCCTCCACCCTCTCCTCTCTCTCCTTTTTCTTCCTTCAACGTCCTTTCCCTTATTCTCGACGATTTCAATTATTTTCTCCTTAATTCTTCTTCTTTTGGCAGACTTTAACAAACTTCGCTATCACTAAGCTTGCGTTTTATTTTATTTTATTTCGTTGTTTCTTATTTTTTTTTTCATCAGGAATCTAAACAAGCAAGCTAAGTGGTGTCGATGTTCCTGAAAGCCTCGTCAAAGATCATCTTCTTCTTCTTTTTATGATTCTTCGTCTTTTTCTTATTCTTCTTTTTATTCTTGATCACCTTTTTTTTTCTTATTATTATTTTTCTTCTTCTTCTTCTCCTTTTTTTTCTTATTCTTCTTCTTTGCCTCCAACGACGAAAAAATGTATTTTCACCCTCTTAGTTACATTTAGATTATCCTGCGAACAAATAAACGAAATAATTAGTCACATCGTCGATCAATTCAATTCAAAAAATTTTTATGTCGTACGAAAAATAAGAAAAAAACCAAATTAATTATTTCGACTACTCCCTCCCCCTTCACCGATAACTATACATATATCGTGTGCATCGTAACAATTTGCAATTATCGATTCGCAGCTAGAAGCTTCGTTGGCCGCAACAATGGCCGGTGAAACAAACAAACAAAAATTCCACGATTATTCGAAATTGTCGAATCGATTCGTGTCGTTGAATTAATTTCCTGAACAATTGTAAACATTTGTTCGATGAAAATGTATTTGAAAATTCTTTCTTTCATCGAATAAATAAAATTAAATAGAAAAAAAAAGTATTTCACATGCATTATTATCGAATTAATTGGACGAACAAGAGAAAATCGTTGGGACAATGATAAAAAAAAACGTTATCACGAAAAAAAACATTTTCTTCTTTCAATATTTGAGGATGGAAAAGTCGACGAGGCCGGAAATTTTGTGTCTGGGAGTGCCGACAGACTGATGAAGGGGTTTTCAAGCGAGAGAGAGGGGGAATAGGACGAACGAGAGTGAGAGTGAGAGAGAGAGAGAGAGGGTGGCGATCGAACGAGTGAGAGTGAGAGAGCGAGAGGGGACGAACGAATGAGCGAGACTGAGAGAGAGAGAGAGAAAGTGACGGTAAGTCGAGCTCACTCAGACACGAGAGGGGAGGCTGCAGCGTTTGCGTGCGAAATTCTCCAAGCCTTTCCAGTCCTCGAATGAATTTGCCAACTGGCTATGTACATATATGTTTAGTTGTGTGCGAGAGCTTGAAAAAAGGGTTGAAGTGAGAAGGGAAGGAGTGCAAGCCAACGCTCGATGCTCGCAGGACCGAATCGAAGGGATGATCGAGTTACGTGAGCAACGACGTCGACGAGGGAGAGAGAGAGAGAGAAGGAACTGGAAGGAAATAAAAATAAACGTGACACTGAAAACAATACTGAAAGGATCAATAATGATAGAAGTGAAGAAATAGATTTTTTTTTAAATAAATAAATTAATTGGCAAAGATTTCGAGCAATATTTATGTACATATATTATCATATATATGTAGAGAGAGTGAGAGAGAGAGAGACTGACCGGATGTCCAAGCATCTCAAAGTGCATTGTGTCGTTGCAAAATGTGAAAAAAAAATCATTGTTCGGGCCCAACTGACCCCGAATAAGTGACGAAAAATAAAAACGAGAGTGCAAACTCGCTAACAAAGCCAAAAAAAATACTAAAGAAAAGAAATAACTACAAAATTGTTCGAAAGAATGGAAGAACGAGGGAGAGAATGGTGAAAAAAGAGAAGAAAAAAAAAGGATTGACGACCACGAGGACTCGTTGCACACAGAGATCGAGAGCACGAAATCATTAGTACACACACATACACACACACACACGTGTGTGTAACATTCACGCAACGTCTTATGCATTCTCCTGAACGAACCGACAAAGACGGAACAATTAACGACGGGGCGTACAAGAGAGAGACGGAGCAACGCTAGCAGAAGCCGTTGTTCGTTATCCCGCAAACGTGTGCGCGCGCAACCACGCTCGCGCTCTCGCTCCCTCTGACGCATCACCACGTGA
The DNA here is from genome assembly GCA_963662125.1 of Diplazon laetatorius. Taxonomy (NCBI): domain Eukaryota; kingdom Metazoa; phylum Arthropoda; class Insecta; order Hymenoptera; family Ichneumonidae; genus Diplazon; species Diplazon laetatorius. Next base: position 350,801 of record OY759152.1, on the reverse strand, counting down.
TCTTTTCGGCACAATCGCTTCTCTCTCTTTTTTTTTTTCATTTATTATTCTTCATCCCCTTCTTTGTCTCTCCTTCGCGTCTTTGCGTTACTTTCTCGTTAATAACATTTTCATTGAATCCCTCTTTCTTGCAATTTGTCCATTGGATGACCGAAAAAAACAAAAGAAAACACGAGAATAAACAAAAGATTCGTTCGTTTTTGAGGTGATTAATGAGTACGAGAGAGACAGGGCTATCGACGCTCGCTGCAGAGAGAGAGGAAACGAGCGAGAAACGTCGAGAGCACATGATGCGCGAAACTTTTGCGGCTCGTTCTCTCTCTCTCGCTTCGCAGCTGCGTTCCATAGTGCTGTCTCTCTCGCACTCGTGGCGGGGATCAGACATCATCTTCATTTATCTTTTATTCTATTTTTCGCGTAGACTGGATGGGATTTTTTTTTTCTGTTTTGTTTTCAACGACGTTTTAAGGATTCACGCGAAGAAAAAAAAAATCATCGCACAGGTCCGCGATGATTGATTATTATTGTCGAAGAAGATTCGAGCGAGCGAGCCACGCGGAAAAAGGTTGCATAATGACGCAGGCGCGCGCGCACGCGCACCGCGCGATAGAAATCCCGGGGTCCTGTTTGAGAGAGCCGGTCCGTGTGTGTCGTGTCGCGCGCACGTCTACCGGGAAGTTTCTCGCAACAAGAGTAACACGAGCACGAGATTACACGAGACGATATATACACACGATATAGATATATACTACCACCCGTTGCGACCTTTATCCATCGCTTATAACAAGATCCCGAGACGCCGTATCATTTTTTATTATTCTTTTGACCGGCGAAGAACAAAAAAACAATGAAAAAAAAAATCAAAATCAAAGGATTCATTTCCTTCAAATAATTTTATTCTTCTTCCTTCGGCATTTTGACTTTGATTGTATTGCATCATCCCGTTTAAATTTATTGAAATTCATTACCAAATTTGATTGAAATTCATTTTCGAAATTAAACAATTCATTCACAAAATCAAAGGTTTTATTTCGCTATTTTAGTATCCAACGCCTATAACCCTCAAACTCGTGTCCGAGTTTCGGGAAAAAAAATAAATAACCCGATATAATAAACAGGAATTTACGATAACCGGCCGATAACGTTGGTCGGTTATCGATATAGTAAATAACACGATGAGAAAAAGCAATAATAAAAAATAATCATCCAACTAGCCAGAACTTTTCCGGACGAAAAAAAAATAAGTGATAAAAAAAAATGTCAGGTCGTTCGCTCTTGCGCGGGAGACAGACACTCCATCTCTCTCTCACTCTCGCCCACTCCTTCCCTCTCTCTCTCTCTCTCTCTCGCACCGTGCATCACACACTCTAGCATGTTTGCACAGAGTGTGATTATGTGTATCTGGCTTACGCTCCGTACACGCACACTACAAATGGCGTCGTGAAAAAAAAAGAGAATCAAGAAAGAAAGAAAGAAAATACGAAAAAAATGGAGTTGAATTAGCGAATGTTTCTCTCTCTCTCTCCCTCTCGTTTTCGAGGTGTTGAGTTAGATCCTTTTTCGGGTTGCCGGGAACAGCCCCGATAGCTCGTCAAAGAGAGTCCTCGCTACCTTTATCGCCCTCTCTCTCTCGCACTCACGCCGTCGCAACATAATCCCATCTCCGTCGCTCCCACATCGCGAAATCTTCGCGCTCCCTCTCTCTCTCTCGCACTCACGGCGTCGCAACATAGTCCCATCTCCGTCGCTCCCCCATCGCGAAATCTTCTGTCTCGCTCTGCGCAGAACGGCGCACTCCCTCCACCGCCTCGCCCCCTCCACTCCCCACCATCCGTTGCGCGGCTTTCTTCCCGTCGTAGTTGCGCGAGAACGCCACCGCGATCGCGACGGAGTGGGGGCAACGACGGAGAAGTCGCGGCCGTTGAGGGGACACGCGAGAGACAGAGAGGAACCGACCGAGATCGCGGAGATGCGGAACGAGCGTGAGCGAGAGAGAGAGAGACGGGTAGACCGTCTTAGCAGTGACTCGCGGGTCCGCGTCACGCTTAGTCGCTCCCCCAGCACGATTCGCGAATAATCGACGACGACGACGACGACGACGCGCGCAACCCGCGGGGCCCGACCGATCGGAAAAGAACCGCATCAGTCACGTTCAATCCGCCCTCGGGACGCCAAAATATCACTCTTTTTTTCGCTTTCCGACGAGGAATCGTCTCTGTTTGGGACGGGAATGAGGGAGAGGAGGAGAAGAGGCGGGGAGGGGAGGGGGGGGGGGAAAGCCAGGGACTTTCGAGTACCGGTCGACACAAAACTGCGATGATGCTTCGCAGTGGCGAATCAGCAGAAACCTCGAGAGAGAGAGAGAGAGAGAGAGAGAGAGAGAGAGAGAAAAAAAAACCACGTACAGACACACTGAAAAACAGCAAACCTACACATACACTGAAACAGCAGAACTAAACACACACACACACACACGATACATTGAATTTTAGAGAATGCTTCCGAAATCCCATATTCCCTTGTACACACTGCAAACGACATTTTTATTGTAATTTTTATTCTTTTATTCTCTTGGCTTTCCGTATATATATATATATGTACACTCTAAACTTTTATCTTTTCTTCTTTTTTACTATTAACTCACCGTATAAAAATCGTAAATTTGTGGAAGCAAACGATATAATCCGCGTCACGACCACAGACACACTCACTCACTCGCACGCACACGAGAGGCGCGCGCACACTCGCTCGCTCACTCACTCACGCGCGCACAGATATATATATATACACATATACGTTATATCCTTTGATTCCTCGTGTTGACTCTCTCTCTCTCTCTCTCAGAAGTGGCTGTTAAATCCGTCACACCCAAAAAAAACCTTTTTTTTTCGCGATAGCCAGGAAAACACACGCGCGCTCGTGGCCCGCACGAAAAAAAAGAAAAAAAAAAACTGATCCGACCGAACACGAACAACCGGAATCACACGAACGAACAATTTTTTTTCTCTTTCTTTTTTTCTTTCTGTGTCGCGATAAAAATTCGCGACTAGCTTGCAAACTTTTATATTATTTTTTTTAATGGTATTTTAACATCACTGTTTCATTTTTTTTTTCATCACCACGAAAATTTAACGTACCCGCGCTTGCGTTACACACACGGCATTCACTCTCGTTCGTTACGTAGATGCGTTCGGTGTACAGCCCGCGAAGCGTGTGTTATATTCCATTCCCCCTCCCCCCGGGACTATCGGAGAAGAAGGAAGGAAGATGGTTTCTTCGGGCTGTCTCTCTCTCGCTCTCGGGGGGTTTCGTGGCCGACCGCGACGCGCTCTGTACGCCACTGCTGCTGCTCGCCGGACTCGCGTTTTCTTGACGCAGTCCCGGAGTGTACTGCGCCCCCGGCTGTCTCGCTTACACTTTCTCGGCTCGGTTCACGCGGGTTCCCTATATCCGTCCTTGTCCCACGGACGACGCGCTCGATCCTGCTCCACGGTCTCTCATTCGCTCTCGCCCGTCTCTCTCGCTCTCACGCACTCGTGCATCATCGGGATGTCTCGTGAGCCCTCGCTTTCTCACTCTCTCTCGCATTCGTGGGCGATCGGGATGTCTCGGGTTCGCTCGCTCTCGCATTACTGCCGCATCTCTTTCTCTCTCTCTCTCTTCCACTGTTGAGATACCTATTGCTTGTCTCTCTCGCTCCGACGCTACTGCGTCATCTCTCGCTCTTGCGGTATGTCTCGCTCTCTGTTACGCTCGTGCGGGATCGGGATTTTTCGTGACTCGTTCGGGAGTTTCGGGCAGGCCAAGCACCGGGCACCACCACAACTACGACAACCACCACCACCACTAGCCACTGGCAGCGCAAAGGCGGTTATCGTAGGGCGGCTCTGTCCTCACTACGCACGCTTCCCGTTTTTTTTCTTCCTTTTTTTTTTATTATTTTTTATTTCACATCGAGGATCGGCCAAAGGACAGCAGCACCGTGCGCGCGCGCAGCTCACCTCACTACAAGCTTTCGAAAATATATATAGATATACATATATACATATATATGTGCGTACACATGCGCAGAGACGTTCTTTCGGTAATATACCTCGGTGTGCTGCTCTTCCCTGCTTCGCTACGTGTACTTTACTCGGTCGTTATATATGTATGTGTGTGTGTATTACACATTCATGTAACATGTGCATGTGTAATAGCAGCACTTTTGGCTCTGGTGGTACGTGTACGTTTCCTAACGTTTGCCTAATGGAGCACGCAGAGCACGACGACGACTACGACGACGACGAGCTGACACAGGAAATGAGATCGTCGTTCGAATAAATATATATATATATATGTCGTCGAGTTTTTTTTGTCTTCTCTCTCTCTCTCTTTCTCTTTATCGACAATTTCGCGCAGGTTAACGTGCGCGCAAGACACCCCGGCCCCCACGAACTGACTCGCCGGAAAAAAAATAGACAAAAGGAAGTAATGAAAAATAAATAAAAAAAAATAAATTGCGCGCGCACACTCTCGTCTCTCCTATCGAGTAGACCGTGTTTTGTTTCTTCTGGGAGAAATTATTATTATGTATATATCTATATATTTCTTTTCTCTCTCTCTCTCTCAAATTTTTCGATTGTTTATTTTTGTTTAATTTTTTTATTTCTTACTTATTTCTTTTTTTTGTCAATGACGCCGCCGTGGACGATTGTGAATCGTGTCTGTCTGTTTCGTTATTTTCTTTGAATTCGTAATTGTCAATGATAATACTTTTGGATCGTGTCGCGCACGGAGGAAACGGTGTTATATTCGTCCGACTCGGACTGGCTCGAGCGGTTCGCGAGAGGAGACCCGATCGACCAATACTGCGACCCGAAAGGCCGGATGTGGCCTTCGTTGAACATCGGCCAATCCCCGTACGCGTTCGTGTTTCTATCGTGTTTCGCCAGCTGCGTTCGTAATTTTGTACCCAGAGGCGACATCGCGCGCGCGCCCCCTGGATCTGTATTACCGACCAGGCGGGGGCGGCGGATGCGCGCGCCGGTTGGCCGGGGCGACGCGGTGGATTGTGGGTATTTTTCGTTTATCGGAGACGACTTGTTTCTCGTTGAATCGTCTGTGACCCCTCTTCCTCGTTCGTATCGAATATTATCGCGATGATAGCGAGACATCGGTGACTGTCATTTTCCCGCCACTTTCGATGACGCTTTTTTTCTTCCCCCCCTCCACTCTTGGTTATTATCTTGCGTCCTGCGTTCTCCTCCACGCCCCTCGGCCGGTGAGCAACTGTCGAACCCCCGGCGGCACGATCGATTTTTCGCTTTTCAACTGTCACGCGATCCCATACCCCCTCTCCTTGACCACCCCCCGCTCCTTCCCCTCAGGCCGGCCACTCCCCGCTTGCCGATATACGGGCTTCACTTTTTTCCGTTGTTTTTTTTTGTTTCCTCGAAAAAACACGAGACGAACTACCCACGCACGTTTCTCGTTTCTTTCAAAATAATAAAAGAACAAAAAAAAAAAGATGGATGCTTATATTAACCGATGAGGATGCAATTTCGCGTTCAGGAAACTCTCGGAATTTTTATGCATACCGTGAATCATTTTATATCCCCAAATTGACCCATTGAACTGAATTGTATGACGGTTGCGAATGATAATGAGAGAATTATAAACGACACTGTATGTTATCGAAATTATCCGACGATACGCCTACTCGGCGTGGTTCTCGAGCACGCGGAAATATTTGAATTCGCACGACAAACCGAACGCGTTTCCCGCGGTCGTTTGTCCTGAGCATACCTAGAAGTTCATCGTTTGTCCGCGGCGCAACGGATGAATAATGGCGCCACTGATCGCTCGATTGAAATTCACGAAAAATTGTTTCTAGCAGTTGCCAGATTTTTCCGAGAGATGGCGATACCGTCGGCACCCGCCATTTTTGTCTGCTAGACCGCCCCCTCCGTGGCGAACCGCCCCCGCAAGGTCGACGATTCGTCGATAATCAAACGCCAGCTGTCAACTGTTTTAATGTTTACAACTCGATTATTATCATTCTTTTTCCCCCCACAATCGTGAAACAATGACGCTCGATTAGCGACGATAAGTGAACAAACGCTTCGTAGGAACTTTCGTTCGGATTTAACGCCTAGACGATGGACATTGCCAAGTCGTTGTTCAATGTTCGCGATCATGAAGGTTATGTCGGCAAAGATGATCACAATGTAGGTGGATTTTTTTTTCTAAATCGTGCAAAGCGATGTGTAGACACAATATTATCGAAGGAGAACGCAACTAATGTTTTTCTGGGTATTATGATTAAAAAAAATAGAAAAAATTGCAAGCCATCGCGTCGGAGGACGAGTTCGACTTCGAAGCGGCGAGTCTGTGCGACGATCACATATCTCCGGCGCCGGGTGGGCCTTTCTCAGCGCTGACGCCCTCCATGTGGCCCCAGGACATCTTGGCCAAGCTCAATCAACCGGACGATCCCAATTCGCAGCCCGACTACAGGTGCCGCAACATTCTAACCTCCACCATGTTCTTCCAATCGTTCGCGAAATCGCATCTTCGTTTTGCATTCTCAGGTTCGACGAATTTGGATTTCGAGTGGAGGAGGAAGACGGACCCGAACAGAGTTCCAAGAAGCTGCTGGGGGTTCCGTTCGTCGAGGATCCTCAGCACAGGTTGCAGTGGGTCGCTCTAATGGAGTTCAGTCACAACAAAGAAGCGTCGGACGCGTCGTGGCAACGCACCGACCGACGCCTGCCCAGAACCGAAAAACTTCGCGACATGGTTCGTCGCGGAGTTCCACATTCCCTCCGTCCACAAATTTGGATGCGTATGTCAGGTAAATCGCAACGTAAAAGAAAAATCTTCGTGTCCGATAAAGTTATCCGTTAAACATATTTTTTACGGTTAGGTTATAATTTTTTATCATTAACAAACTAATTCAGGCGCCGAACAGAAGAAACAAGCTTCGGAAATGACTTACAAGGACATTGTCAAAGCGTCGAGCAACGACGCGCTCATGACCAGCAAACAGATTGAAAAAGATTTGTTGAGAACCATGCCGGCCAACGCTTGCTTCAGCAATCTTCACAGCACCGGTATACCCAGATTGCGAAGGGTCATGCGAGGACTGGCTTGGCTTTATCCCGACATAGGTTACTGTCAGGGAACGGGAACTATGGCAGCGTCGTTGCTTCTACTTTTGGAGGAGGAAGACGCTTTTTGGATGATGGCCACTATAGTCGAAGATTTGTTACCTGCGTCTTACTACTCGTCGACTTTGTTGGGTAAATAAAGAAAAAAATATGATATTAAAAAAACTTTTTTAAAAAAATTGTAATATATATTTTTTTTTAGGTATTCAAGCGGATCAGCGAGTTTTGAGGACTCTCATAGCAAATTACTTGCCAGACATCGATCACGTTCTCGTACAACACGACATCGAACTTAGTCTCATATCTTTGCACTGGTTTCTCACTTTATTCGCATCGGTCGTGCACATGAAGATACTTTTACGCATCTGGGATCTATTTTTATTCGACGGTTCGATCGTGCTGTTCCGAGTCACTCTGGGAATGCTTAAACTTCGAGGTAAATAATCGCAAAAAAATAAATGAAAAAACCACCAAAAAAGTACAATTTTTCAAATCAAGAGATAAAAAATCTTTATCAATGATATTAGATGATTATTACCATTAAATTCGTTGCAGAATCGGAGCTCAAACTCTTGGAAAATTCGGCACAAATATTCAACGCGTTGTCGGACATACCGGGTGACGTCGACGACGTCGATCAATTGTTCGAAATTGCCCTCGAGCTCAGTGGTTCGTTGACGGATGTTCTGGTGGAGACCCACAGAAGACGTCATCTCGCCTATCTCATGGCCGATCAGGGAGCCCTCGTCGGTAATCCCGATGCTGCTCCCAATCTGCCCAAACAACATCTCAACAGACGACAAATGAAACGCAACAAATCGGTTTTGCAAACTTTTTTGTTCGGCGACGACGACAGCGAGGAGGATGCCAAATCGAAAAATATTCGTCAGACAGGCAAGAATATCAAAAAATATTTTCTCATATTTAAAAAATATTTTCGCATATTTAAAAATTATTTTTTCATATTAAAAAATTATTTTCGCATATTTAAAAAATATTTTTCCATATTAAAAAACATGTTTTCATATTTTTTTAATGAACAAAAATGCAAATAACATTTGATGAATTTTTTTTTGTTGCTTAATTCTGCAGAAATTCTCGTAGATCTGAGAGAAACGGTTCTCCAAGTGTCCCGACACTTCATAAACGTCGATCCGAATTTAACCAGCGCCATAACAATCGCCGATTACACGATGGAGAGCCATTCGAAGGATCACGACAATTACGTGAACGTATCGCGAACGCGAAAGCGACGAGCCAAGGCTCTCCTCGATTTCGAGAGGCACGACGACGACGAGTTGGGATTTCGCAAGAACGACATTATCACGATAATCAGTCAGAAGGACGAGCACTGTTGGGTCGGCGAGCTAAACGGATTGCGAGGTAACACAAAAATCATTTCATCCTCATTGAATTACATTTTTTATGATTTTTTTTTTCAGTCGAATTGAATTTTTTTAAAATTTTATTTCAATTGCAAAAAATAAATTTTCTCAGGCTGGTTTCCCGCAAAATTCGTGGAGCTACTGGACGAGCGTAGCAAGCAGTACACTTGCGCGGGTGACGACGCGGTGAGCGAAGCCGTGACCGATCTCGTTCGCGGAAGTTTGTGTCCGGCTGTGAAAGCCGTTCTCGAACACGGAATGCGTCGTCCGTCGTTTCTCGGTGGCCCCTGTCATCCGTGGCTCTTCATCGAGGAAGCCTCAACGCGTGAGGTCGAAAAAGATTTCAATTCCGTTTACAGTCGTCTAGTTCTTTGCAAAACTTATCGTTTGGACGAGGATGGCAAAGTTCTCACCCCCGAAGAGGTAAATTCTCAATATTTACCATACAAAAAAAAATCAATAATATTGAAATAACCCAAAAAAAATCAATTTTAATCATTGAATTAATTGTCCCAATTTTTTTTGCAACCCCAAAAAATACTTTCAGCTTCTTTATCGTTGCGTGCAATCGGTCAATCTTACCCACGACAACGCACACGCTCAGATGGACGTTAAATTGCGTTCCCTCATTTGTTTGGGTCTCAACGAACAGGTTTTACATCTGTGGCTCGAAGTTTTGTGCTCGTGCGTCGAAATCGTGCAAAAGTGGTGAGAACTGATGGTTTATTTAATCGTTCTATCGAAAATAAAATATTACAGAATTTCCTTAAAAATAAATAAATAAATAAATAAATAAATAAGACAAGTTAACCATTCCGCCATAAATCTGTGATAAATGATTGTCCAACGACAAATTATCTCTATTCTCAGGTATCAACCTTGGAGTTTTATATACAGTCCGGGTTGGGTGCAAATAAAATGCGAATTGCGAATATTGAGTCAATTCGCGTTCAATTTGAATCCTGATTGGGAATTGCCACCGAAGAAGGAATATTCGCAACCGCTCAAGGACGGTGTGAGAGACATGTTGGTCAAGCATCATCTCTTCAGTTGGGACTTGTAGAAAAAAAAAAAATCGAGCGTATCCACGATGGAGAATAAAATGTATACGTACGAGACGTGGGGACGTTATCCGTCCGCGAATGATAATGGACATCGTGAATACGCCCGATCGTCCGAGAACAATAATTGTAAATACATATATACATATATATATATTTATTTCGAGGGAAATGAAATTTTAACGAGTACCTGCATTAACCAATGGCTTCCCTCGTCCGTCGAAACGGCTCCATCGTGACTCATCGTCCACGATAATTCGCTAAGGAGCTGCGTTATACACACCGAAGACTATAAAAAAATAATAAATTAATAAAAATGAATAAATAAAAAAAAACAAATCGTTACGACATTCGAGACAGTCGTGAATGGACGTTGAAATATAATTTATAAGATTGTATAACGGAATAACTGGGTAAAATATTTTCCTAGGTACCGCGGAGTCCGTCCTTTTTTTTTTTTTTTTTTTTTTTCGTCCCCTTCAAATTACACGCACTCGAGTATTAGAATTTGTACTGAATTGGTCGATGCTAGTCGTGGTGTAGTATTTCTATCGAAAATTTCTATGTGAATCTTTATCGTGTACTAATGTTAATTTGCGAAACTATGCACCGGTGATGATTCAATTATGCTGATTCGTTTGATAATGTTCTTTGATTGACCCATCGAGCACGAATGAATCGATCGATTATTTATTATTTCCAAATAGCTGACTAACTAGCGAATTTATTTATTATGAAGAAAAATATTTAAAGAAATGATAATAAAGCACAATTTTATTTGACAAATTTGAATTAACGGAGTGGCTCTCGTGTTTAATTTGTTTGGAAAACAAAATAATTGATATTGTTGTGGTGGGTTTGAAATATGCCCGCCGTTTTTTTTCCTCAATTGTGGCAGCACCGTCGCCAGGTCAGTGCGCACATTGTCTGCGTTGCACTGTCCTGCACCACTGCGGCCAGTCTGTCCGAGACTGTCCGAGACTACTCGAGATGCAAGACATCTGGATTGCATCATTGCATCACCACCGATGATATCGCCAACGTGTGCCCGATTGAAGGTTAGGTTGTGCAAATTCACGTCTGTCTGAGGAATGCTTTGATTTACGGGTGGACAAGAGATAAACAAAAAAACGTGAATCCGTCACGAATGCAGTACAAAGTATTGACGCACGTTTGGAGACCGGTTTTCCGCGACGGAGAACGAAAGGGCTGTCGTTTTTTCCACAAATCCACGACAACCGGAGCTTACAAAAAATCGGACGATCTGATGCCCAGAGACGTTCATCGGCTGATAACGATGCAGCGACAACGGCAAAAGGTTAAAAAAAAGACCGAGGGCTATCTGACGAGCCGAGTCTCACTGCAGGTGATACATGTCAATCATTTTTTATAACCTTAAAACAATAAAGAACCATTCTAACCTCCAAAGTTCTTTTTGGAATGTTTATCAACCGTTTCCTTTTGTAATATTGTCAACAACTACTCTTAACCTTAAAAAATGAATGAGGGATCTAACCTCCAAAGTTCATTCGGATGTTTTATGGATAATTTTGGTTTGTTCGACGAAAGATTCTCGGAAGCGGCGCTCGTGGAGCCCCCAGGTCTCTGTACGTGTCCACCGATCACGCAAAGTACCTGTTCAACTGCAGCGAGGGAACCCAACGATTGTCCCACGAGCATCACCTCCGTCTCAGCAAATTGGAAAACATTTTCGTGACCACTCCCAATTGGAGCAACATGGGCGGCTTGCCGGGCATGGCTCTAACCGTCCAAGAGAACGGAGTGCCTCACTTGAGAATCCACGGTCCCAAAGGAACGTCCGATCTGTTCAGGGGTATTCAACGATTCGTCACGCTCAAGGATCTGACCGTCAGCGAAGCGGCTTGCGAGGAGGACAAAATTTTCAAGGATTCGGTGATGAGCGTGCGATACGTGCCGCTTCACAAGCCGGGCACAGACAGTTCGACTTCCAGCGAGGACGAAAGCATGCCCGTGGACGACATCAATTACTACGCCTATGACGTCAATCAAAATGGCAAAAGATCGTCTTCGCAGGAGCGTAACAATCGAAAAATGGCGAGAACCGAAGATCTGATAAAAGGCGAACGTATTGTGGGTTCGATGGCTTACATCTGCAAACTGCCGCCCAAGCCGGGGACTCTTCAGTTGGATAAGTGCGTGGATTTCGGCATAACTCCGGGCCCCATACTCGGCAGACTGAAAGCCGGCGAGGATGTCACATTGCCGGACGGTACGGTCGTTCTCAGTTCCGACGTGTGCTCCGCTACAGATCCTGGACCAATTTTTATAGGTTAGAACACGATTTCCAACAAGAATTGTCATTGAGAACCATCCAAATTCGTAATATGCATGAAAATTGCGACATAACCTACAATTACAAATCAAATACGACCGCAATTGTCTCCAAACGTTGAAAAAACCGATTGAATTACAGTGGTCGAGTGTCCGGAAGAAGAATACCTAGATTCGTTACTGAGCAGCGAAGCTTTGGCCAAGCACCAAGCTTCGGCGTCCGTCGAAGACGTCGCGACCTGCGTGGTTCACTTCACGCCCGAATCGGTGTTGCAAAATCCTCGATACCGCGGGTGGATGGAAAAATTCGCGAAAAACACTCGACACATGCTGATAAACGAGGAAAACACGTGTTTCGGCACCGAAGCCATTCACAGGTTACAGCACAAACTGCATCTGTTGCATCCGACGATATTTCCATTCATTTCCGAGGACGGTTTGATCGTCGACGACACACTAACGAATTTGGCCGAGTCAACTATCAACGGGGATAAAAAAAATCATGAGAAATTCGCAGCGAAGAAACAAGTGAGTTGAGAGGTTATGGCAGTCCTACGATGTTCGATCATTTTCAGGTTAACTGGTAAAAGTAAATTCTTTCGCTCGACGCAGGAAGCTCCCGAGGAACTTCCTCCGTTCGATCGTGTGAAAACCCTGGACGCGATGCACCTGCGACCGCTCAACGGTTTCGACACAGCCGCACGACTCGTGCTCACCCCTCGAGCCTACGTCAACGAGGCTTTCGCCATCGACGGTTTTCTCGACGCTCTGGCCGAATTGCAAACGGAAATAAACGCGACGACGAAGAAACTCGATGAACGCGCGGAATATCCGAAAATCGTGATGCTGGGCACGGGTTCTTGCATTCCGAACAAGACGAGAAATACCAGTGGAATTTTGTTGCGAATAGACGAGGACAGAAGCATTGTTTTGGACTGCGGCGAAGGGACTGCGGATCAATTGGTGCGGTTCTACGGCAGGGACAAGGTCGATCAGATTCTATCAACCGTTAAGGTATTTTGGTCATCGATCCTCAATTTTTTCCCACAAAAAAAAAAAAGAAGATCCACATAAAAATGTATTGGTTCGTTTTTATGTTGTTGATTTTTTTTTCAAGGTGATATACGTGTCGCATCTTCACGCCGATCATCACATAGGTCTGATAGGTTTGCTAAAAGCACGTGCTCGTACGACGAAGGACCCCGTGATGCTTCTAGCCCCCGAACAAATCGGTTCTTGGCTCAGAATTTACAACAAACGTTTCGAAAACATATTCGACAAGTTCGAATTGTTTCCCAACAAAGATTTCGATATTGATAACAGATGTCTCGAAGTTTCACGTGAATTGCGTTTGCAACAAGCTTTGAAGGGTGTTAAATTCGAAACTACACGTGTGAGACACTGCGTTCACGCTTTTGGGGTGTCCATCACTTTGGACGATGGTTGCAAAATCGTTTACAGGTGAGAACTGGATTTTTCATAATTTTTTTAAAAATATGTTGAAAAAAATGTTTGGCTTTGATTTATCGATTTGAAAATGCATTCTGGCCTTGAAACAAAGTTTCAAACGATTGAAATAAATTTAATTGACCATTGAAAAACAATTTTTCGCATTAAAAAAATTAATTTGGTTTTTTTTTTTAATTTTTTATCGCAATTAATTGGATTGGTATATTTTTTTCAACGTTACCAGCGGTGACACGATGCCCTGCGACTCGCTGGTGGATCTGGGCAAGGACTGCGACCTTCTGATCCACGAGGCGACGATGGAGGACGATCTGGAGGACGAGGCCAGAGCTAAATTTCACTCGACGATATCCCAAGCCATGGACGTGGGTGAGCGTATGAGATCAAAATTCACACTTCTCACCCACTTCAGTCAGCGTTATTCCAAATTGCCCGTGTTACCGGAAAACGATAAAATTCCGAATCTCCATCGCATTGGAATCGCGTACGACAACATGCAAATAAGTTTGTCGGAACTTTCGTTGTTGCCACTTTTTTATCCGGCTCTCAATCACATGTTCAGCGAATTTCGCGTTTCGCTCGAGGAAAAAGCGATGAAGCGACAAGTTCGTCACGAGAGAGAAATACGCGAACGTATCAACGACGAAAGGATGAAACTTCCTTAAACAAAAAAAAAAAAAAAAAATTTAATAAATAAAAAAATGTCAAAAATTCCCAAACTGGAAAAAATTTCTGATTAATGAGGGAAAAAAAAATTTCATCGAAAGATGGGGCTTTCCTCTTCGTATCCCCGTCCAATCCCTTCGATTTTTTTTTGGCTTCGCTTTCGCATGGTAAAAAAAAATAACAAGACCTCGACAAAAATTTTCGTTTCTTACACCTCGTTGTTTAATATAAATACGTTATTATTATTATTATTATTTTTTATAATTATGTATTGCGCATAAGTTCGGTATAAAAGTACACAATAGAGTCGCGTGTTTATATATAAATGTATATATATATATATAATATGTATATGTATAGAAAAAAAAAAAGAAACAGAAAAATGAAAACGTTACAAAAACGAAGAGGACTTTCGTTTGTTTTGCTTGTGATTAGGTCGAATTGGAATGGAATGGGTAGGACGTCGGCTCGCGGGGTGCAATCTTTTTCTCCTTCTTCCTCTTCCTCTTCCTCTTCTTCATTTCAAACTGTCGCGATAATTTTTTTACCCTTGGAATTATTATTTATTTATTTTTTTTAATTTTTGCATTCCCCGAAACGCTGAGCCGTTGGTTGTCGCATTGATCGATTACGAGGGTTGGACGGGGAAGGGCGGACAGAGGGCGGGGACACAGGCAAACATACGGAGGATATTAAAAAAAAAAGTATTTAAAAAAAAAAAATTTTTTTAGATTTTTTTTCTTATCGTGAATAAAAAAAAATTAATTGGAAATTACGAAGCGTGTTTATGATATACCCCGCAGGCTACGAGACGTCGGAATTTCTTCGGAGTTCTTTCTCTCTCTTTCTCTCTTTTTTTCTCTCACGTTTTCTCTCCTCGTGAAAATTAATTCACGTGAAAAAAAAAATGTTCCGACGCTCCATTCGAGTATTATATATTCATCGATGATTATCCCTTAAGTACGTCCCGCGAGTCACTCGATTATGTCATTATTTTCTTAACTTTATCTTCCTCCTCCTCTCCTTCCTTCTCATTATTTTTTCAAGTCGATTTTTTTCTTTAGTCATTTGCAGCTTTTCATTTCGGCCGCAATCAGTCGATTTTTTTTTTTTTTTTTTTCATTGATTAAAAAATTCACGCGAATCTTCAGCGCGATTCGTCTCTCGATATTATTACTTTTTATCATTTAAAAAACTTTTTTTTTAAATCAGCGAATACCAAAGTCGAAGATTTACGCGTTTGTCGATCGTAGCTACGTTGTTTGTTAATTTTTTTTTTTTGTGTGCGTTCAAAATTGTTGGGTTTAGAACTCCCACTTTGTCGCGGCATCGTGAGCCGTTTCTCCGAGACGAAGAGCTCCGTTTTTGCCGGCCGTCAAATAACGACCGTGAGGACATTTGATGCAAAGACGCGATGGTTCGCGCAATTCCAAATAAAAACCTTCGGACGGCATTTCGGAATCCACGGTAGTTCCTTCGCTGTCTGCGTGCCAGTACATGCCATTTTGTCCTGAAACAAACAACCAAAAACAAAAAAAAAAACAGAAAATTATTTATCCATTCGATTTATTATTTTTTTTTTAAGCGACTAATTTTGCAAATTCGTTACCTTTGAACCTAACGAGACCGCGTTCGCAACGTTCCACGCGTATTGTCTCGTAACCGGCTTTGTTGCACTCGAGTTTCGGACTGGCTGCGCTTTTCGGACCGACGAAACCTTGCTCGCAACGCAAAACCAAAATCGGTCGATTCATTAGATAGAAATAATATTTTGAGGCATCGGAATCACCGCCGTCCGGTGAATCGGCATTCGCGTACAAATGTCCGGAACGTTTCGTTGCCAAAAATTTGCCATTGTTGGCTCGCAGAGCCACGGTACCGCCTTCCGGTTGCCAAACGAGATCGAACAGAGCGTTCGATGAACGTTTGTGATCGGAAGCTTGTATACCACCACCGGCTTCGAGACTCCAGTAACGATCCTGCATCGTTCGCACGTACCATCGCTTTGTCACCCGATCGAACTCCAGCTGAAACGTCTCGTGACCGGATATCTCGTCCTGATTGGCCGTCACGTCGACTCCTGAAAAATAAATATATTTAGAAAAATAATAATTATTAAATTTCCATCTAATTTGATATTTTTATTTTTATTTGATATTTCAATATTGATTTTTATTTCATTATTTGATTATTTAATTAGAATCGAGTTTTTTTTTAAACTGAATGATAACTTTTTCGCTTGGATATTTATTTATACATAATATTATTTTAGTCAATTTAAATCGTCTTTACTATAATTTTATTTAAACATTTATTATTATTATTATTATTATTATTATTATTTTATTATAATCGAGTTTTATTTGCATAAATTCTTGAAAAGAGTTTTTTTTTAACTAAATAATAACTTTTCGCTCAGATATTTGGATATATAGATATATTATATTATTTTAGTCAATTCAAATCGTCTTTAGTATAATTTTATTTAAACATTTATTATTATTATTATTTTATTATTTAATTAGAATCGAGTTTTATTTGCATAACTTCTAGAAAAGAGTTTCTTTTTTTACTAAATAATAACTTTTCGCTTAGATATTTAATTATATATTATATTATTTTAGTCAATTTAAATAGTCTTTACTATAATTTTATTTTTTTATTTTTTTATTTATAAAGAACAAAGTCGAAAGCCAATGAAAAATGTCAATGATATTTAATCGATCAACCATCTCAAAACGCGTGTACGCGAGCCACGATAACTCGACTGGACGAGGTGTGGAATTGAATTAAATGCGTCATCCGAGGGGGGGTAGGCTGTCCATTGTCGAGTACGCTCGACAATGGACAGACAGACCGAGCGACGCGTCGAAGAGAGAGAAAGGGAATTAGACAGCAGCGTTCATTGTTCCACGAGTCATCAATGTCAGCCCCCCCCCCCCCCGATGCACTCTCTATCCGCGTATGAGAAGCAAATTAATACGTCGATCACGAACTAAATCTCTACGTCCTCAGTGTACGAAGCTTCCACGAGGAATTCGTAATGCCTCGAGCATTTCCGTTCAGTCGGCTCTCCTCATAAAAAAAATTTAAAAAAAATAAACTCCAACCGTCGACTTCGAGAGGTCGTGACACCGTCCAATTTAAATAAAATCAATTTTTCCAATTCTACATTTTTATTTTATCACAATTATTGAACGAATATTGAATGGAATTTTTTTCAAGTTGAATTACGTTTAGCAGAGCCTTTTGTTTCAATGAAAATCGAGGCATGGGTCAGATAGACCCACACGCAGATTTTTATTGGAAAAAATTGTTTTTTTTTGGAGAATTTATCGAAATTTACCTTGCTTGACGGACACGTAACGCTGATTGAGAGCAGCGACGAACGAAGCCTGGGGCAATGACTCCTCGAGTGAGAAAAGTTCGTCCCTCGTGACCGTCGTTGATCTCGATTTCAGCACGGCTTTGCTGCCGATCGGGGCCAAGTAAGCTCCGTGAATATCCCTAAAAAAAAAAAAATTTTCAAAGCAATTTTATATTTACACACAATAATTTAAAAAATATAATTAATCATAAAATATTTTCAAAAATGTAACTCAATCACAACTTGATTCAACACAATTTACTCGAGACCGAAAAGATTTTATTACCATTTTATTTAACCCAAATTTGTCATCTCGCAAATAATGAAAAAAATATATATATTCAAAAATAAATAAAATAATTAAATTTATTTTTATATATTCTTAAAAAAATTGGAAAAAAAAATTATAATAAAGAAAAAAGAATTTTGTGGTGATTTACCGATTCAACACAATTTACTTGAAACCGAAAAGATTCTATTACCATTTTATTTAACCCAAATTTGTCATCTCGCAAATAATAAAAAAAATATATTCAAAAATAAATAAAAGAATTAAATTAATTTTTTATATATTCTTAAAAAATTGGGAAAAAAAATAATAATGAAGGAAAAAGAATTTTGTGATGATTTACCGAAGTGCGAGAAGTCCGGCGTGAAATTCAGCGGCGTAAAGACACTCCCGTGTGCAGGAATCGAGCAATTTACCATCGCGAGCGAGATACTTGTTGTTGCAGGTGTGCAGAGCGTAGTGACCGCCCTCGGGTTTACCGTGACCGGGTCCGGTCTCGTTGTCGGCCGTGGCCATTGCTCGAAACTCCAGGGTGAAGAGGGTGTCCTCGCCCCAGGGCACCGGAGCGTCCACGTGAATCTCGTCCTGGCTCGCGCTCAAGTGAGCGAAACGCTTGCGACCCGCCGAACGCAGATTCACCTTGGAAAAAAAAAAAAAAAAATTCAACGATCCATTCACTCGACAAAAACAATTAATATAAATACAAAAGAAATAAAGAAAAAAAGAATATTAGACGGAGAAACTTTCAATCTTGATATCGACAATTCATATAATTTTCAAGAATGTTAAAATCTTTATTTTTAATAATAAAATTAATTTTTTTTTGAAGATTTTACAGAATTTGAGATGAGATGAATAAAATTGAAAAAAAATAAGAGAACGAGGCGAACGTATCAATATCAGTTGAAAACGATGAATATCAGTTTGAAAATGTGTATCAGATTAAAGTTCGTTGACACCAATGACGCGAGTGCAAAAAAAAAAATTTTTAATAAATAAAAATATTTTTTTGAAAAATATAAAATAAAATAAAAATGAAATTCAAAGCGACTGGCGAGTACGAAAAAAGGAAAGCGTGAATAAAGACCTCGAAGAAGAAAAAAATATATATATATGTGAGTCTACTGGGGATTAAAGAGAGAAAATTGTAAATAACCGAGTTGGGTTAAAAGCTCGAAGTTTCATCGAGACCGAGTCTCGAGAGCAAAAGCTGAGGTGAATAAAAGGAGGGAAGGGGCCTTGAAAACCCTCGTTGAACGATGTTTGGAACATCCGTAAAAAAAAAACAAAAAAAAATAGAAAGAAAAGAAATGTTCGGCGACGGTTTAACGAGTCAATTAAGTCCTCGCCATAACATCGGTTAAGGATCGATTTAGATCCCACAATGAAATGTTGTCGCCGTAGAATTTCTAAATATATCGCTGTGGGCTGTCGCACACACATGTGTAAACGCCGGGGTCTGCCACACGAGAGATCTTCACTTTGGGATCTTCGAAACCGAATAAAACTCATCCCAGAAACGGAGAAAAATAAAATTTACGTGAAAATAGATTTTTTAAAAATTAATTGTAAAAACAAATTAAAAAATGCAATTTTATTTCTGTTTCTTTCGTCTTCGTTATTTGTCATTGAGATAAATTATTCGTTGATACGTTTCGATAATTAAAAACAATCATCAATTTTTTCCGGAATAATTAAAAATTAAATTATTCACGAAAATTAATTTAATAAAAAATTAAAAAATTAAAAGTTGGTTTTTCGATCTCAAATCAAGCAAGAAAAATAATCTTCACGAATTCACAAGTTTAACAAGATCGTCCCTCGTCAATGCACGTTAGAATAACCCAAAAAACGAAAAAGAATACAAAACAATTCGATCAAACAAAAAATCTGAGAAATTACAATTTTTTTCGTTCATAATAAATTGAAATAAAAATTGTCAGTAACCCATGAATGAAATTTACGTGAGTCAAACACTACAACAAGGTTCCAACATTGAATATCAGTGACATTAAATAAATCAGAACAATTGGAAAATCTCGTTTAAATTTTTTCAAGTGATTTCGATTTAAAAATCGAAAAAAAATCGTAATAAAATTGTAATAAAAATTGTACAGTGTTGTGAAATTCATGAATGAAAGTGTCGATGGTTTGTCAATTACCTGAGGCCTAGCTGCGAGATGTACGAGCCAGTACTCGGCCTCCCCCGGAGCCTTGGCCATGCACTTGAGCTCGTCCTGGCTCGAACCCAAAAAATATCCCCTCTGCACGTTCTTCAACGCCCATCTGCCGCTCCCTGCAACAAACCGAACTCTCACGACTCCGTTTTCCCCCCCTCAAACACCCCAACACATCACAATGGCAACGCTAATAATCGTAAAACCGACTTTTCACATTATTGTCTATTTTTTTTATCTCTTCTCAAACGTCGATTGCTCGTGAATCCCGATCGTCTCGATAACAACGTGTTGCGAAATTTACGACAACGAGGGAATTTCATCGCAACAATACGTAAGAACAATTTTCTTCGAGGCAATAAAATCGTGAAAAGCTTTTTGACGATTAAACGATTTTTTTTTTTTAAATAGATTTTTTCACGGATTAATTATTTTTATCTCGCATGGAAAAATTTACCGTCCGAAGCAAGTTGGATCTGAAATGCGCAACCGGGATCCGAAGAATCCTCGGCCTCGCAGGTGACATTGCCAAACTGATCGACAGCGAGATAACGATCGAGATGCGATCGCAGAAACACTTGATGCTCGCTTCCCTCCAACGTCCACAATTGTTTCTTCTTCAGGCTCGCGCCGTTTGCGTTTATCTTGAAACCGAATGTCTCGGCAGTCAGGTATTTGAATTTTCCATTTATCAGTCCGACCTGCGAACGAAAAAAAAAAAAAGAAATTAAATTAATAAAAATGGAATTATGAAAATTTTTTATCTATTTTATTTTTTTCCGATCAAATTACAGATTTTCGAGCAATTCAAAAATTATTACCGTCCATCCGGTTCTGTCGACTCCGTTCTCCGGGTTTCCACCTTCCGATCCGTTGCTCTGCATTATCGTTTTACAATAGTTTTCCAAGTTCTCGAAAATTTCTGCAATCACAAAAAAAAATAATACGATTTAATTAATCATTTGTCCTTTTTCAACCAAAATTTTTTTTTTTTTACATCGTATGACGTGGAGAAATAATAAAATTTTCAACGATGAATGTCGTTTGCCTGAGTTTAATTACATTTCCTGACTTTTATATAATTTTTTTTTATTTTCATTTTATTTTGATTTTTTTTTTTTTTCGTTGTGATTTGTCGGATGTGGTGACGAATTGGTGGTAACGCCTCTTTGGCGAGACTCGAGATAGTCTTTATACGATTCTAATTAAGCATAAACGTTGCGGGAAACGAGGCGTGTTGTATTTATATATATATATTTATATATATATGTCTCGTCGTTGTGCCTCGGTGTCTGGAGAATTGCTTTGGGAGGCTTGCTTTAATTGGCCTGCTCTTCGCGAGAAACTAACTATTCGCTCAATGAATCTCGTGAATTTATTTGCCAACTCGCAAAAATGTTTTTCTCTCGCCGATATGTCAACTAGCACCTCGAAATCCCACAAATAAAAAAAATCATTCTTTTTCAATATCATTAAATCAGAGATCCAATTTTATTCTAATTAAAAAAAAATATTTAAATTATCAAATAAAAAGTTTTTTAAAATTCTTCAATATTTTCAGTATTTAATATTTTATAAAAATTCAAAACTATGATATTCTTGAGTTATTAAATTAATTCCCTCTATTGTCGAAACAATGAATTTTTGAATTAGATAAAATAAAAAAAAGAATTTACTGCAGAATGAAAAATTCATGTAAAAATATATAAATTTATTAATTTTCTTTAATTATTCGATTTTGGGATTCGATTGTTTTGCATTTCACATTTTCCCTGATGATAAACGTGTGATGCTGGTTCAGACACCGTTGTTTCTCGTGTTCGAGTTAGAATTCGATATAAAAAAACTAAAAAATAAAAAAAATAAAATTAAAAAAAAGGAAACAAGAAGCGAGACAACAGTTGGTTCGAGCTTGTGTATTTTCCTCTCTCGAGGAACGTCGGACCAACGCAAGAAACAAAACTGGTAGCCGCACCGAGAGACAGAGACGGAGATAGAGAGAAAAGCCCCCAAGTCATTCGTGTGATGAAAAAACCATCGTTCTAGAACGTTACTCGAGCCGATGAGACGGAAAAGTGGCTCGACAAGCCACTTCGAGTGTTTGCTCACACGTCCTACCGTTTGAAACATCTTTCAAAAAATTCAAAAACTCACGTCTTTCAAATCCAAATAAATAATTCAACGATAATTCATAATAACCAACGAAAAAATTGCATTCGAAAAATTAATTTCTAATAAATAATCATTCACAAATATCCAACAAAATCCAAAACAAATTTTTTATCATACAAAAATAATTAATAATATTAACTCCCTGATCCATCGATCTATAAATCAAATGCTCATGCATAAAAAAATGCATGATACCCTAAATGCACATTTTAAAACGAACAAAGCCAAAGGAGCTTTTGAGTAACAAAAAGCCCATCGTCAAACGTTCGGTTACCGGTCTCACGCCTCGTCAAAGTTTCATTGATATATCAATCGCATGGACGAATTTCCATTTCCATTAGCAGCTTGAAAAGCTCTCGAAAACGCAGACCAAAAGAGACGTATGACCAGAGTACGTGCATTATACCCGTGGCTCGAAATCAAAGCCACGGGGAAAATGCTCGATCACGCACAGCAACAAAAAAAAAAAAAAACCGCCCTCTCAAAGTCACAAAGACCAAACTTTTCGTTTTTCAAAAATAAAAAACAAATGTTTCTTTCTTTTTTTTTTTACATTCCTTTTATTCCACGAGCTGTGCACAGACACTCGAGTTTTTTGTCTCGAATCACGTGTACCTCTCTTTTTCAGCCCTGTCATGCCTCATTTTCTTCCTTCATTGTTTCACTCTTTCCTCGATCATTCCTTTTATTTATTTTCTTTTTTTTTTTTATATCTCTACTTCCTTCAGTCTGCTAAGCAGCCAATACACTCGTCAATATTATTGACAATAATATTGCGCAATATAATATCGACGTTAAAAAAAAATTTGTTATAGTTTTGATTTTTTTTTCCCAAAGATTTTTCGGCGAAATTGTGAAAAACATTTTTTTTAGCCATTCGAGGTTTTTGAATAATCGAGTGTCATGAAGGGTGAGAAAAGGGACACGAGGGAGGGCACCCTTCGTCGTCCCGTTTATATATATATATATATATATATATAAGTACATACATATTTATGTACGTGTGTGTTGTCTGTGTGTTATACATATGTCCGTAGCAGCCATTCTCCCTCGATCTCCGTCTGTATCAGTTATATACCATACACACACATATATATATGTATACATAACTCCCAGAGTATTGGTTAGGAGGTATTGATCCCATGGCTTTTGGCTCGTTCGCAGGAAGTTGCCGAGAGCCAACCCAGACATATATATATGTGTGTTTGTAAAGTTTTACTCGTCGGTTATCTTGCGTTTATAGTTGCAATAGTCTATTTATTGGTCATATAGATTACGTATGAACTATAAACGAATTAAATATGGATTATACCTAGACTTTATCAATGCTCAAGCCCATATATAGTTTATATATGGACTGTAAATTTTTTTTTTGGCTCACCCCCATCGAGTGGGGTGTCTTTCGATAGGTCTCCTCAAATGCAACTTCAAGTGCTCCGCGACATTTTTCATTTCAACCCTTCAGTCACGAGATATTCGCTTTCGAAGTAAACTCAACAAAAAAAAAAAATTTCTCACACCCATCGAGTGGGGTGTCTTTCGATAGGTCTCCTCAAATGCAACTTCAAGTGCTCCGGGACATTTTTCATTTCAACCCTTCAGTCACGAGATATTCGCTCTCAAAGTGATTTCGAATTTTTTTTTCTACAATTTTTCTTCTAATTCGGAACGGTCACCGTCCAAAGTCGTTGATAGCCGTCATTGGCGATGAAGCAGAAGCAGCAGCAGGATGACGGCCGGCAAACGCGGTCATAACGGTGGCTCGAGAAGATTTTCCTCATTGCTCACCGGTGGTCATTGAGTCCTCTCCCCTCTCCGCCATCCTCACTCTTACGAGATTAATTCCTCAATGCTCGCCGAAGGCTTTTGGCTCGTGTTTTCTTCGTACCGTTATGACAAGGATGCGCTTGGCGTTTGGAAACGAGACTGAGAGACCGTGGCGAGGGGATATATCGAGCCGGTTAGCAGAGGGAGGACAGGACACACCGTATGACGACCGTTAATCCTCACGCCAAAGGATTCTTCGTTGCTTCTCATTTTATTTTTATTTTTTTTTCGAATTCGCGACTCTCCTGCAACTCGTCGAATGTAATGTCCACGTTGATATTACCGGTGCGCGTTCGAGCCACGACCAGATGGTCAAATGGTTAAATGGTAATTTTCCGTTAATTCCTGCAAACGTTTGGAGAAACGAAAAAAAAAAAATCTTCATGTCGGAAATCTGGTTGTCCGTTGATTTCTTCGTTTTTCTTGTTCTTTTTTTTTATTGCATCGAGACGGCACGCGATGAGAGTCATTACTTCTTTTTTTTTTCATCTCATTCTGTCCGTTCGGGTAACTGGCCTCGTCGAGAGTCGTGATCTTGAAATTTCAACGACTACAGTCACGCGATTCGAGTGAGATTTTTTTAAATTTTTTTTTGTATTTTTATCGAATTTAATTTGAAGGAGTACGTTGTAGTATTTATTTGCCATAATGTATGATCTTTCGGATTTTCAAATTTGTGTATCGAAATATAGTTGACTCGAGTGTAGTATTTTTTACGAAACAATCTACTGACCCAGAGTTAAAATCATTACTAGAGTCCAATTACAATTTTTATTCGCGGTACTCGATTACTCACTGACAATTCCACGTTCATAAAAATTACCCCAGTGCTGGGCTATAGATAAGATTTGCATTGCACACGACGGCCAACAGTCACACGCAACCGTGAAACATTTATAATGCCCGGATTACGTCGAAAGACGAATTGAATTGGAGAAAATAAAAATACAAAAATGTTGGGTTCGCGACGCATCCCTGAGCAAAAAGCGCGTACGTGATTTAACAGAAGCGAAGCACCGATTGTTTCACGGGGTCTGACAAGCTGTAACAGTTTCCGTTAATGGGATTATCTGTAATTGCCCCACCGAGACTCACACACATTAACAGCGAGATATTTAAAAAAAAAAAAAACACGAGGAAAAGGAACGAATTCGGTCGGAAGTCATTATCGTCTTCCGGACTTTTCATTCAGACATTCAAAACATTTTTCATTATCAAGATCTTGCAACACGTTCATAACTCTCGAAATAGTTTCTTTTCTTTTTTCGTGAATATTTTATTTCCTAATATTATATTTTATTTTAGTATTTTTCTGAAATAAAATATAATGAAAATGAGTGTGTTTGTGTGTGTGAAGAGACTCGAAAGCGTGGCCAAAGCGAGCACACGACGCACACAACGATAAAGGGCCTTTTCTCCCGGTTGCTTTGAGAAAGAAGAAGAAAGAGAAAAAAACGTAATTATATATTCCGTTCGACGGAAGTGGGAAGAACCGCGAGAAGCGTTTCGGATTTACGTTTTTAACGTTTGTTAAATCGCCAACAAAGAGAAACCACGGTCGAGACCTTTGTCTTGCATTTCGCCGAATTTTTCATTTCACCAACAAATAACTATGAGACATTGAGTCTATTTTAAATTATATTATTGCATTTTTGTAACGTGAAATATTATTTTTTTTAATTTGGAAATTCGGAATTAAATAAAAATAAATTTAATTTCATAAAATTAAAACCTTAGTTCGTTGATTTATTTATGGCACGAGTGATTCATGGACTAAGGGTCTGAATTGCTATTCAATTAAATATAATTGAATAGCACGACGTGAATACCATGAACGTGAAAACTATGAAAAGAAATGAAAAAAAAAAAAAAAACGATGACAAACGGTTGAGAAAGGTCGGAAAAGAAAGAGCCACGTGAAGCTTCGCAGATGCGTTTTTGAAGCTCATGTTTCTCGGATGGTAATGAGCAAACGTTTCGCGTGCGTGACCCGAGAGACGCAATAAAAAAAAACACAACAACGTCCACCCGGTGGTCTTATGGTACCGTAAAGCCGTTGACGACGTTTTATGCGCGTTTGCTTCCTCCTTCCTCAACTACACAATCGACCGGTTGTTGACTCTCGACACGTTCAACATCCTCCCAGCTCCTTATTCAATAGAAAAAAAATAGAATTCAAATAAAACAGCTTGCAATTTGATTCTCTCCAAAAAAGAAGTCAAACTTTTTATTTTTTATGTTTTCCATAAAATATATTTGCTACGGTGTTCGTTATGATTTTAATTGAATGTACCAATTGAAAGCTACATTCTGGAATTTTTTCCGATTTTTTGAACCGATGGTTTAGAAATTAGAGGGACGGGGGAGGGATCGCATCTTTGAAAGCGAATATCTCGTGACCGAAGGGTTAAAATGAAAAATGTCCCGAAGCACATGAAATTGCATTTGAGGAGACCTATCGATAGACACCCCACTCGATGGGTGTGCGTCCAAAAAAAAATTTCGATTTTACTTTTCAATGTGTGGGAGTGATTCAGTTGGGGTTGGTCGTGAAGAAAAATACAAACCCTCGATCCACACGATTTCCCAACGCCAGTTAGAAAATCTAGGGTGGCTATAGTGTCATCCAGGGGTCATTCGTTTCGTCGTGGAAGTGCTTTAGTCGTCGAGGGTCGAAGGTTGGCCTTCGGGGTGCGACCCCTCCCAAACTTAAACAGCCCCTACCGGGTGTAACCACGTGCCTCGGGGAAAACACCGGGATTTGGGATTTCTCGGGTGTTTCCGTATCGCCCGCACCCGGTGGAAACCCCCGAAACTCCGTGGTAAGCTCGACCGAAACGATCACCGACTGTGGAAGCAACAGAAGTACCAACAGAAGCGGTACAACGAAAATAAAAAAAAAAAAAAAGAAGAAATGAGTCATTCGGGGCATGCGGTGCCAAGCTGGTTTGGACATCTAAGCCCCTGGCAAACGGCACGTATATCCCCCTCCCCTCCTCTGCCCCCCGTCAAAATAAACCCACCCTCGCTCGTGCCACTGCATGGCGGGCAAGGAGATTCCGTCTGTGTGACTTATGCTCCTTTGCGATAAAAATAATACGCGAAAAAATAAGAAGTAAACGAAATAAATAAACCGACGACGACTGAGAGTCTCCGTTTCCATTTTTAGGGTTCCGTAGAAGTCAAAGAAGTATAAGAAAAAAATTCGACCTTCCTCCCGCACATCAAAAAGTGAACTCGAAATTTTTTTTTGTCCCACCCCCGTCGAGTGGGGTGTCTTTCGATGGGTCTTCTCAAATGCAATTTCAAATGCTCCGGGACATTTTTCATTTCAACCCTTCGGTCCCGAGATATTCGCTTTGAAAGAAAACTCAAAAATTTCTTCTCGCTCACACCCATCGAGTGGGGTGTCTTTCGATAGGTCTCCTAAAATGCAATTTCAAATGCTCCGGCACATTTTTCATTTCAACCCTTCAGTCACGAGATATTCGCCATCAAAGCCGTGCACACCTCCCCGCCCCTCTAGCTTCCAAACTATCGATTCAAAAAATCTAAAAAAATTCCAGAATGCACCTTTTAATCATTACATTCAATAAAAATCATAAAAAACACTCCAGCAAACATAGTTTACGAAAAATATAAGAAATACAATTTTTCACAACTGTGAAATTGATTATTTCGTCGTTCCCCCGATTCCTGTGTGTGTTATATAGATTGCCGGTCGTCCTCGTCCTTCTCGCGTATTCGTCCCCGCGCAGCATCGAGCGTTTCCGTTGTTGCGCCAACGGCTCGCTCACGGGGGCGAGTCCCGAGGCGTGCGCGGAGCGGCTCGGACTCGAAGACGAGGACAAAATCGACCCTGACCCTGAAGAGGGCCCCCCCACCAGCCGGCCCCGTGTACAATTTTCCCCGGTCTCTCAAGTCGGACTATATACACGATGCTCCCGCACGCTTTCTCATCCTTCCGATCTTCCACAGATCCGTTCTACATCCCACAATTCCTTCCCCAAAAAAAAAAAGAATAACAAAAATCAAAACGTTCAAAAGAACTCCGATCAATTTTCTAATCCATAAAAATAAAACATTCGAATAAAAATAATAGATCTATGGATCATAAAATATTCTCATTAATCGAGTGTTATCGTTTTTTTTTTGTCTTCCATCTTCTTTTCTTCGTTGTTTTTTTTCTTTTTTCTTTTTTCATGGTCCCGGATCAATCGCTTCGTCCTCGTCCTTGGTCCTCGGTCTCCGGCGCGCAGCGCGCTTCGCTCGAACAACGACGGGGCGAGGAAAAACCCCTCTTGACCCACCCATCGGCCATTCTCATCATCTTCTTCTTCTTCTTCTTTCCTCGTTCGATACGATCCTCAACC
The DNA here is from genome assembly GCA_963662125.1 of Diplazon laetatorius. Lineage (NCBI taxonomy): Eukaryota > Metazoa > Arthropoda > Insecta > Hymenoptera > Ichneumonidae > Diplazon > Diplazon laetatorius. Next base: position 322,553 of record OY759152.1, on the reverse strand, counting down.
ATGTACGACGTGTTTCCGTCCATCCACGAATATTAATCTTCTCGTGTTTCTTGAATCAATCTCTTATTCGTTTCTTCGGACATTTTCGTCCACGCGACCTTCAAACACCTTTGACCATCCTCTCTATTATCCAATCACCACCCCCTTCATTTTGTTTCCACGTCCACGTCCATTAAATACCCTCCTGGCAAAATCTTTCACGCAGTTTCCAAAAAAATTTAAAAAATCGTTCCAAACTCCAAAACTTTTCTTCTCTCTCACATTTTTTTCTTTTTCAATTTAATTTTCCCACACAAGTGTCAATGGCGTCAAAATAAATGAATAAACAAATCTTCGATTGTTTTTCCGCATCATTCTCGATGTGATCATCCCCCATTTTGCATAAACAAAGACGACAAAAACAAAAAAAGACCTCCCATAAAAAATTAAACAATTTTTTTCTTTTTATAATTTATTCAAACTTACCCGAATTTCGAAACAAACTAATTTCCGGAATCCCGACTGTGTCTCTGTGTCTCTCTCTCTCTCTCTGTCTGTGTGTTTCACTCGAATCACAATACAATAGCGTCGAAACTGATTATTATTTTTTTTCAACAACCTAAAAAAAAAAACTTATTTACGTGTATTGTTCGTTAAAATTATTTCAAGGTACGTAACGACGATATTGGAAGGTTTGTGCGTGTTCGGAAATTTGTTCGATAGGTTTTTGAGACGAACCTCACGTAACGACGCTTGTCGCGCGACTGGGCTCCGGAAGATCGGAGCGCACAGTCACTGGCCGAACATCGCCGCTCCTTTCGATGATGAAGAGGGGAGGGGAGGGGAGGGGAGGGGGAGGGGAATCGAGATGGGGGTTTACGGCAGTCCGGGAATATGTATTCCACGTAGGTACCGAGAGGAAGCTACACGGTTTGTTTGTGTGTGTGTGTGTGTTCAGTGTGTGTGTGAGCTCGGGCACCCGAACGAGGAATTGCGAGGATAACCGACTGCAACAACGCCGGGTCCGAACTCTCCCCCCCCCCCTCCCTCGCTTCCTCCCTCGCCGGTAATATTTACATATATACATATATATGTATGCATGTATGTATATATTATACAGATATATGTATACCGTGCGTACAGCGCGACAACGACGCGGGGGAGTCACTGACAAACGACCGCGTGCGAGGAAGAAAAGAAAAAAATAAAATAACAAAGAATGCTATTTTTGAACATTTTTCTAAAAATCATTATTATATCCTTATTTCATTAATTTAAGGATTTTTTCATTTCTGCATAGATTTTTCAAGATGGCGGCAAAGCGTATGATAGAACGAAACACGATTGGTCAGATATTTAATAATACAAATATTATTATAATTATAATATTTAAATATTACCATTCGATCGAACGACAAGAAAACAATTATCTCGATCCCCGTCAAACAAACGAAAAAACAAATCGAGCGATAAAGAGATTCATAAATATGAGAAGAACGAACGACCAAAAAAAAACACGCAGTATGAAATATGTGAAAAAAAAAAAAAATTGTGGAGTATTGACGGAAATACGAGAGAGACGAGGAGTATGGAGAACGCGGTGTATAGAGGGGTTGAAAATGTGAAGCGAAGGAGCGAGGGCGATGGCGTGGGGGAGAGGGGGGGGGACTCCTGGGTGGCGCAATGGGGAAACACATAGAACCGCAGGAGACCCGACGCCTCGTTTCCCCTCCCCTGAAATAAATGTAGACAAGGAACGCTCACTCGGTGGACAGTATCTCCGTCCTTTTCTGTACAGTCGGGTGAGTATATTTGAGGTTCTGCTTACAATTTCATGTGAGTCGTCGTGCTGGAGCTGGTTTTTTTGACTGACTGTACGCTGTGCGAGGGAGACGGATATCCTCCACTGAGCTGTCTCTCTCGGCACGCTCCCCTCCCTCCACCTCTGCTGCCGCTGCGGCGGGCCGGTGAACTCCCCGGCGTTGCGCCGATCGCGCCATCTACATCTTCGCAAATTTCGCCACCGATGCTGCCACTACCGCTTCGTTCTCATCCTTCGCATCATTTCCAAGGACGAAAACGAAGTTGTCCGTTTGAATTGCCCGCCACTTCCGCAGCTTCGATTTTTTTCCGCCGCGGCATCCCAAACGTTTTTTTTTTCGACATTTTGGTTCCCGATCGATCATCTTTGTTTGTTTTGTCGATTAGAGTTCGATAATCGAACGTGTGGAATAAAGAAAGAAGAAAAACAGGTTCAACGGCCATTTTCATAACCTCTCATAGCTGATGAGTGAATGAAACAAAGCTAGAAGAAGTTTGTGAAACGTGGAAAAGATCTAGTTTGCAAGCCGGAACCGTTGCGGCGCGGCGAGCAAAAAAAACTATTGCATAAATCTGACAACAAACAGACACACACACACAAACAAACAGGTTAGGAGAGAGAGAGAGAGAGAACGTATCTAACGGGTGTGCCAACCGCGACGTTGCAAAAGGTACTTCCGGTCCCTTTATCCGTGTGGCATGTCCATCGCGTCGGCAACTCTCGGCCGCCCCGAGGCGACGATTGTATGGCCAACGAAATAAATCTCTCTTTCTCTCTTTCTCTTCCTCGCTCGTAATCCGACGCGAACCCGAAACAATGGGCTCGCCGACATCTCCCGAGGAAAAAACGATCCCACACGCTTTGCTCTGTTACAAATTGTAACGAAGCCGCGCGCGCGCGCACCGAGACGGAAGTCGCAGACTGGATAACGAAAGCGAAGCCTCGCTCTGTTGATACCGAGAGAGATTAACCGGTTAAACGTGTAACCCGATACCGACATTATAGTCGGTAATATGTACTCTGCAACGAAAAAAAAAATGTTGCCACACTTTTTGTCATAATAGATTTTTTTTTTGCTTTGAAAGCTGATAACTCAACGAAAAATCATCGTACAGAACGCCCGAACCACTCAAATTGAAGAGGAAGAATCAATCTAAAATATCTTTCAGATGGATTGACTCGAAAAAAAATTATTCGAGTCTGTAGACCTTTCGAAAGACGAACAAACATTTAGGAACAAAATCCTACCGCTCATTTTTTTATGATCACTCAAAAATTACGAATGACAAAAACATTTGTATTTGGTATCTTGATACTGCAAATTCAGAGCTACAATTTGGTGTCTTTGTCATTGCTCTGCGATTATTTTTCGCCGAGTTACAGCCTTCTGAAAATCACCTAAAAATGAAATAAGAAAGAGAGAGAGAGATGGAAATAGAGAAGGAGGACGTGTAATTAAGCGGCTTCGTTAAAAGTCTGTACGGTCGGGATTTAACGTAATTTAATTTGAGTCAGCACCCAGAGACACGTGGACCGTGTCTAACAAGTGCAGCCGGTGGCTTGCCGGTAGACTGCGCATGCGCCTGCGCGCACACACCTCCTCCTCGCTTAATATCATCGCGATAAGTTAGAATTCTAAACGTCAGCGCATTCACCCAACATTCATCTATTTTTATTGCAACGGTTAATCGAACCGAATGACGATAGGAAAATAAATTTGCGCGAATCAATTATCGTTCACAAAGCGTCTCGTGTTACCGATTATTATATCGCGAACGAACTTGTCGCAATGCAATCATTTTCTCGGTAATGATTGCGATAATTCACGGTCAGCAAGATGCGCCTCCCTCCCAAATTCAATAAACGGAATAATATTCATTTCTTTTTTTAAAAATAAATTTTTTGATGTGATTCACGATCGAGATACGAATGTCTGATAAAAGAAACAATTAGAAGACGGAAGAGAACAAAGAAATGATCGTGTGGATAAGATTTGATTTATCGATAAAGATATTAAATCGGTTAATGGAAAAAAATAAAATAAAATAAAAAAGAAAGAGAAGGAAAATAGAAGAGGAAATAAATGGAAACGAGGGAAATTGTTTGACGAATGCCAGAGATTCAAATGAACGAGTAACGACTCGGAACTATTAGCGGGAAAAATTCTGCGGCGAGACGAGTCAAACTGTTTGCAATTAGCGATGGAAGTTTTGCTGGAACTTAGTTAGGATCCTCTGGTTCTTCTTCTCTCTCTTTCTCTTTCTTTCTCTCTCTCTTCTGTGCATCGCATTGCAGCTGCTGCAATCTCACTCATTCCCAGCATTTGCAACAATCATTATTATTAATTTCTTTGGCCGAGATAATGATAATTGGTTCGTTAATCGTTGAATCGGCCGAATGTGATTGTCGAACAATTAACAGAGCATTTGCAAAAAACAAAAAAAAAAAAAACTAGACTGAGCAATCTAATTCTCGGATAACAAATTAATTTAGATAATTAAAAAATTGAAATTATGAATTTTAAAGTGCAGAATATTGTTTTTTAGCGTTTAAATTCAATCCAAGAATGATTGAATAATATTTGTAGAGACAAAAATGTGTCCGCTGAGGACAGAATTTGATGGTTTTGATCGAAAGAATTGAATTGTACGTTAGGAAAAATCACAATACCCGACGTTGCGTGTTTGTTTTCACGGTAGTATCGCTATTTACCGCCGGCCTCATTCGTCTTCCGAGATCCTCGAAGTCGTTGAACCATCGTCGTCGTCGTCGTCGTGGGCAATCGCGACGAATTTTCGTGAACCTCGAGATTGCAACCTTCCTGGAACTTGGCGAGGGCCTTGGCGTACGAATTGGAAACGAGCTGCAACGCAACGGAAATTTAAAACCCATTCAACGAAACATTGACAATTTAAAACAATCAAGTTTAACATTTTTTCTTCAAATTAATTCGAACCGTAGAATTTTTTTCCGTCGAATGCGATGCCGCCTTGGAGTGTGAATCTCTCCGTCGAAAAGCCTCCCTGTCGCTCATTCTCTTCTCTGAAAAAAAAAATTATTCCACAAACAATTAAAAAAAAATAAATAAAAGAAAAATATGAAAAAAATGATTGAAATAATTTGTTTTTTTACGTTTCGAGGCATTTTCTTTGGTTCTCAAAAGTATCTTCATGGCTTCCCGAGTCTCTTTGGGAAAGCTGACCTCCCTCGAACCCTCAAAACGACCGTTCTCGCAGCTCGGAGTGTCCCAATCTTGTTCGGAATCTTCGGATTTACAACAATTTTCATTTTCCTTGGTTGCCAAAAAATTTTGCGATTGAAAAAATCGTGCTTTTTCGGCTATGCAAGATTCCAGAAGCCCGTCGTGCTTTCGCATTTTGTTTCTTCCACGATTTTGTTCCTCGTCCATCAGATTTCCTTCCTTTTTTCGAATAATTTCATGGTCTTCGTGATGATCATCTGATATTTTTGTAGAATCAATTGCACGATCCCCAGACTCCGAATTATCATTTTCCGAATGATTTTTCGTGGTTCCTCGATCGATTGTTCGACCGGGAAGACGAAAGGTCACCCGACGAGGACTCGGAGTCTTTCGATGCTTCAAAATCGAAGCTCCGGGACGTCTGTTGCATTTTTTTTCCTCCAATCGTTCACCCATCGAAGTCGTCTCGATCTTCGTGACTTCGTCATTCGTCTCGGAAAATTTTCCAACAATTTTCATCCTCGAAAATAAATTGCAGTCTTCATGATCAGCCACTTTGCGACGTGATCGTTCGTCGCAGCCTTTCAACGTCGAATTATTTCGTCCGTCAACGCGTCTGATCAAATTTTCCAACGACGGTGAATTAAATCTCGAATTTTGAGTTTTCCAATTTTCTTTCGGTCTCTCAGGACTCGAACAATTTGACTTCCTTCCCTCATTCATTATCCTCGCTTGTTGAGCCTCCATTGCCAATCTTCTTTTCATCAAAATTTTCGGCAATTCTTCGATTATCGAATTGTAAGCCTCCGATCTTCCATTTTCCAATGTTTTCACTCTTGATTTCGGACAACGACAGTGTTTCGAACAATTCGATGATTTTACGTTCGCAAAGTTTGTTCCAGGCTTTTCCGATCTTTGTCTAGAGATTTCCAGAGATTTATTGCAATTTTCCGGACTTCGTGAGACAATTTGTCGATGCTGCTTTTCCATCAACGTTTCCCACTTGAAAGCACGTTTTTTCGGTGGTTTACGTGGACTTTTGTCTTTTTTTTTCAATTCATCGACCGGTTGGGACGCAGTTTCGATTTTTCTTGGATCTTCATCGATCGACAATTTTTTTTTCTCGTTTGTTTCAACAATTGTTTTTGCTTGAGGCTTCAATGTTTCTGTTTCTGCATTCACAGTTTCTTCTTTTGATGGATTTTCATCTCTAGCATACGTTTCTTCGACACAATTTTCGTCAGCATACTTTTCTTCGACGTAATTTTCTTTAGAATGATTTTCTTCGACGTATTTTTCTTCAGAATTATTTTCTTCAGCGTATTTTTCTTCAGAATGATTTTCTTCAGCATATTCTTCTTCATAATCATTTTCTTCAGCATATTCTTCTTTATCATACACTTTTCCATCATATTTTCCATCAGCATACTTTTCTTCAGCCGAATTATCCTCAGAAATAATTTTCTCAGGCAATTGTGTCTCATAATAAATTTCTTCTCTCTCAACTTTGTTTTCCGATTCTCCAGCTGCTTCATTTTCATAATTATCGCAATTTCTCGGTTTTCCATCTTCATTTTCCTCGGCTCTGTGTTTTCCCGCCATCAAAACAGTCTCAAATTTTTCCTCTCTCACATCAAACTCTTTGAAACTCGTTCTCTCGACGATTCTCTCTTCCGACAATAATTTAACACCCGAATCAACAGCCACATCACCGCTTCGCGATATTCTCAATTCTCTCGAACGCATTTTTCCCAATTTTCGCATTTCCACGTTCAACAAATTTTCACCGCCGGTCCAACGATCGATGTGAAAATTTTTCGGACATTTGTTCTTCACGCATTTTATTTTAAAAAGCGGCGTGCAAGGTGCGCTTCTCGATCTTTTTTTATTCGAACATTCGAAAAATTTGCTAATCGAATTATTATTCGTTGAATTTGCATTTTCACATTTCTCTGGATTTTCTTTGTAAACATTTTCTCGATGGAATTCATCGTTCGTGCAATTTGCTTGTAATTTTTTTGAATCGTGAATTCGTTCGTTCGTCAAAGTTCGACGAATTAATTTTGAATCTTTTTTGTTAACAAAAGTGTGACTCAATGATTTTTGAGTTTTTCTCGATTGTTTTGCGTCCAAATTTTTGTGAGAACTTTTAGCGGGGTTGACAAATTTTTGCGGGGGTAATTTGTCGATCCGGGAAAGTGGAAAAATTTGTTTGGATGTGAAATGTGGAAGTTCAACGTGTTGTTTGCTGGTGAAAAATCTCGGAGAGTCGTCATTGTCCGAACTGGAAGCTTTATAACCACCTTTATCGACATTATTAATCAATCTCGATGCCGAAGATTCACTCGTGAATTTTTTCGTATTATCGTTCAATCTGCTTCGTCGTCTGAGACGCAATTTTGTTTCGATCTTCGAACATCCGTTTCTTCGGTTTGTAAAATCTTCGCGAGGATCGTAAATTTGTTGGGCTCGTTTCATGCTTCGAAATCCGTCGATCCGACGTTTAAACGTCATTCGTTTGTGAAAACAGCTGAAGCTACGTTCGGTTTACTGAAATTTTATCGAAGAAATTATTTGGAATTTGGAATTGTGGATAATTTTGATGAAATTTCGATTCGATCGTTTGAAGAAGCGATTCGGATTGGATAATATTAATGTGAGATATCGCGTTCGGTGTTAATTTGTTGTAACGAGCGGTACATAACCGACGTCGGATGGTCGAAGGGGTTCGCTGACCGATTGAGAGCCAGAAGCCAGTCGTAGATGTGAACGTTTTTCACGAGAGAGAGAGCCAGTAAACGTCGACAGACCGTGACTCTCTTCGTGGCCGTGACCGTGACCGAGTTGCGCTTCGAGAATCTCTTCTCTTGCCTCTCCTTCTCCTTCGTCTTGTTTTTCTTTTTATTTCTTCTTATTTTTTTTTTTGTTTCCTCATCATCATCATCATCGTCTTCCTCGACCTATTTTCATTTCGTTTCGTTCAAGCTTTTCGACAAACTTCCGTCGATCGACTCAATGAAATTCCTCGAGATCTCAACTGCAGACAAAATGAAACATCAGTCACATTTAGATTTTTTTTGGTGCCTATTATTTTATAATTAGCAAACCTGAATGATCGATCGGTTAGCCAGCTGCAGGATTATCTCGTCCTTTCGTAACAAAGATCAAACTCAACTGCTGCGAGGACAACGAATATTCATCGTTACAATTTTTTTTTAATATATATATTTGTTCTTGATTTATTTAATTTTTTTTTTTTGTGTTTTCTTTTTTTGTATCTCTTCACGCAGAGTGTAAACTGTGTTTAACGGTTACATGGCATTCGCTGGCATCTAAGAGTCGATTAAAAATAATAATTAAAAAATAGAAAGACAAAAAAAAAAAAAAAAGCACGAGACACGCGTACCACGAAAGTAATTTTTTTTTCATCTATTTTTTTTTTAAATTCGTGGCGAGTACGTCACTTGCGTTTCTTTTTTTTCTTTTAATTCTTCTATGTGCCGAATTACAGTTAACTATAATTTTATGTGCAAATGTACATAGTATCGTTACAATAATACGTTTGTGTATGTGATTATCTTCGTTCGTTCATCGATTTCCATTTTTTTTTATTTTTGTTTTTTCTCTCTCTCGATTTTGCACTCTGTTCATCGTTTTATCTGGTTCACATGATTTTTTTCGTCAGAAAAGACTCTCGGGGGGTTAGTTCAAATGTTTTTTTCTTTTTTTTTTTTTCGCAAAGTTTATGTACGCAGTGTTTTTCTTTATATTATCATTATTACCATTATTATTATTTTTATTTTTCTAAAACTTTAAGCTTAGGATCGGCGTTTACAAATGTATGAAAGTGGAAATTTTTATTTTCGAGACGTCGCACGTTCTCGGATTTTAAATAATTCTCGCACTTACCCACGCGCCTACTTTCCCAAGTGAAAAAATTATATTTATATAATTTTTTAACTTGGGCTCGTTATTTATTAATTTATTTCTTTTAATCATCTGGGCTTTCGATGAATTCTCACTCGTTATCACGGAAAATACTCTTCGAGCGTTTGTTTATTAATTTTTTCCGCAAAATATTCAAAATTGCAATTTTCAAATCTTGTTGCTATTTTTTTTTTTTTTACGTTCGCTTGGCGTCAACTTATTCGTTTATTGCGTTTATTAAACTAGCTCATGCGTCGTTGACGACTCGCTGCTCGACCAGCGACACTCGTTATTGAAAAAAAAAAAATGGGAAAAAATAATAATTTTCATATCCGGTTTTTTTTTACGTTTGTTTGTTTTTTTGTTCTTTTTCGTAGGATCACTCGAGATTATGGCTTCTCATTCGTTCGATCTCTCGCTCTATCAATCTTTCGTCCCTTAATTATCGCATTATTATTATTATTATTATTATTATTATTATTATTATTATTATTATTATTATTATTATTATTATTATTTTATTATTATTTTTATTATTATTAATATTATTGTTGTTGTTATTATGATGATGACGGTTGAAAGAGAACCCGAAAAAGGGTTCTCTATTCTTGCCAATCCTTTTTGATGACGAACGGCCACTCCCAATTGAGATGTTCGTTTTTGTCGTCGTCGGTGAAGAGCGAACTCACAAAGTACGAGCCTCGAGCGATCATTCCCGCCGGGGCGTCCTCCGACGGTGTGGTGTACGACTGAATTTCCTTCTTCGGAGGGTACGAACCGACCATGTGCGTCATTTTGTCCACTTGACAACGATGACGAACGAACAAACAAAAAAAAAAAACATGACCTCATAATTAATTAAACGAAACAAGATTTAACGGTTAGATGGAAAAAAGAAATACGTATAAAATGTTTCAACTCACCGAGAACACCCAGCCGATAGGTTTTCTGTACGTACTTCAAGCCGTGAACTATTTCGCGCTGTACAATGAAATCTATGCGTATCTTGTAGCTCACTCCTTCCTTGATTATGAAAGTTTGTTTTTTCAATTGGGTGAGATCGCCCGTGAGATCGAGCTCCATGTCGGGTCGACCCGCGACGCAGAGCGCCAGTTTTTTAACTATCACTTTTCTGGGATCGTCCGGTTCTGGAAATGAAAAACTTGAGTATCGAGTCTTCTGACGCTACGTTTCGTCTGCATTCATTCATTTTTTTACAAGTTTTAGGTTAAAATCTTACCGACGATGATGCCCCCGGATTTGGCGTCGCCCAGTAGCGTCTCTTTGTACTTCTTCAGACTCTCATCCTCCTTATCGGCTTCCAAAAGCTGTTCGATGGTTTTCTCTGGCGGCGGTTTGTAATTGGACTCGGTTTCCAGCTCCTCCTCCACCGCCTCGATGTTCGTCGTCTCCGTGTCCGTCATTGTTCGGTCCTGGAAAAGAAATTTCGAACAAACCGATCAGTTTGAGAAGGCGCAAGCAGGGACCCCCCAGGGACTGGAATTTGAAAAGGGCATCGAACTTGCCCGACTGAAAACACAAAAAAAATTCCATCGCAACGTCAAACACCAGAAAAAAAAAAGGAGAAATGGGAAAACTGGTTCGAAACGAAAAAAACATAAAAGAGGTTAGAAAAGATTCTCAACAAAGGTGTGAAAAAAAAACAATCGACGGTGAAACCTTTGAAAACACTGCAACGGACGTTGAAACGTGAATTTGCTCAGTCGGTATCGATAACTAACCAAAAAATAATTTTCATATCACGAAAAACAATGGCAAAGCGTTTACGTTCGAAGAACAAACGACGAAAGACAAGAAATTTTACTTTTATTTCAACGAGGAGGATGAGAGTTCGACGTTCTCGAAGACTTACCGATACTCCAAAAAAAAAAAATCCAAAAAATTTCGTTATAATCGTGTCCTCGTAAAGTTTGTTGGTTATGACGATGGTATCTGCACTATTAACACTTTGTCGAGGTATTATCGAGTTTCTTTGTGAAACAAACGTTAATCCGAGATAAAGAAAAGCCGCTCCTTGAAATCACGAACGAGCGAGACTGTGCCTCTGTCTTCGGCCAAACGACGAGTAACAACAATATGGCGGCGTTCGGACTCATCGAATGACTGGAATTGGCAGTTTTTCGGTGTCACGAATTATCGCCATTATCGTGAAAAATTTCAACATCTTATCATGATCCATCGAACGTATCACTTTTGCTCCTTATCTCGACCAAATTTCGTGAAGAAATAGTCTCTGGTTGATGAGAAACGAGCGATAATGATCGTCAGGTGAACGCGGCAAGCGCGCCGCCATATTGCCGATCGATGATGATTCGTCATACCTCGGACGACTTCGGTTAATCTCGGCTGTACACCGCAGCATCCAGATATTCCAGATTCGAAATCTCCGAGACGACGGAATTCTTTATTTAGAATTATTGAAAATCACCGGAGATTACTTTCTCGCGCCTTTCTAGTTCGTCGCGCAAACGAAAAAAAAAAAAAAAAATGTCCGGACACGCCTTTTCAATCGCATAACCTATATCGCATCGAGACTCCATCGTCGATTCTATTTCGATAAATTACATCGAGAAAAAAAACCTATCGATATATATCGAAAAATCGACGAAAACAAAACAAAATGGTGGAACTTCATGATTATCTAGATCTACATATTTTATTGTTTAAACTTTGTTGAAAGTTTTGTTTTACGGTAACAAATTGTCATGCTGTAAGTTAGGTTCGATTGGAAATAACCGGTTATATATTTTTTTTCTTCGATATATTTTAGCAAACCGATCGGTTCAGCGATATATCACGGAAATAAATCATTTCATTCGGTTTTTCGCAACAGATCGTAGCAACGTTCGAGTACTCTGTCCAGACCAATTTTGTTGCGAAAGTTTTGCTTGCATTTCTCGATCTTCGTCGCCAGCAGCTGCGGATGTACGCTCGCCAATTTCAGCATTGCATCTGCACAAAGAGAAAAGAAAGAAAAAGAGTATAAAAAAAGAATCAATCAAGATGATGGACTACAGCGAGCGCCGGTAGCGCCATCTCCCTCGCACTCATGAACCTGCGAAAAAGATTTCGCATTGTCCGACAAATAAGTCGATATCTCAGGAACCCGTCCAGATTTTTCAATTTCCCGATGATTAATAAACAGCTAAGGTCCCAAAGGTTCTTTCTGCAAGCTGGCAAATTTAAAAAAAAATATTCCTTAGCTCCAGCCGAGGGTCAAAGTTGAGATACGAAATTTTGTCAAAATCGGGACGATTATTTTTTTTTCTTCCCAACGCGATAATTCGTCATCCAGAAGTCCAAATTAACTCAATCAGGTCTCATTCAACGCAGAATTGAACAAGCTTTCCACCGAATTTTCCAAAAATTCGGTAACTACATTTTCTACGAAGCTACAGTCGTTCAAAGTCAAAACTAGTTTTTTTCACGACCGTAAAAATACGTCTTGACAATCTTTGTCTTGCATTACCGAGAACAATGGTTTGAAACTTGGTCTCAGGATCGTCGAAATGAATGACGACAGTCGTGTAGAGATAATCCACGTGACTACGGCTGAACGCTAAGTCATAATTGTCGGGCAGAGCTTGCCAAACGCGAACGAGAGCCTCAACGGCCATTATTCTCACGTCGTCGCAACCGTCGTCCAATCTCTTCAAAACGGACGGATAAGTCGTGTTAACGTGTTCCTCCGTAACGATCGACAACTTACAACCAATCGGCATAACCAGACAAATTGCTCGAAGAGCGTACAATCTCGTTTTCCGAGCATTATCGTCAACAAGAGACGTCAAAACGGGAAGTAACTTTCCAAAAATTTCGGCAAAGTCTTTGAATTCCAAACTTAAATCGCAATCACGTTGCCCAATGTTATTATCCACGGACGATGCGTTTGTCTCGTTGAAAATTGTTTCATCAACGTTTTCACATTTTTCTACGTCGTTTGAATTGTTTTTTCGTGACTCATTGTCGCAATTTTGCACAATCGACGTGCGATCTTCGAGCAAAGCGCACAAACAGGAAACCGCGGCTGTTCTTATCGCCTCGGCCGTTCTTCCGGCCGACCAAACGAGTCCCGGCATCACAACTTCCCTCAGCACTTCGTCACCCAACCGACGAATCTTGCAAACGTGAAGAGCAAAGTCTGCAGTCGGTCTGAAGTATTCCGAAAGAGCGATGAATAGTTTGAGTCGCAAAGCGGGTTCCGATTGATCGTTCAGAGTTTCACGAAGAATGGGAATCACCAGATCGGAATTCGTGGCTGTGACTTCGGGCACGCGTGTCAAACAAGCACGAAATATCGTCAATTCGTCGCTGTGAATCGTCCAATTTTTGCTGGAATTTTTAAGAGGCTCGAGAATCGAACGAAGATTATCAGAGTACAATTGTCGAAGATTTGTTTTTCGAATTTTTGCGAGACGTTTTAGAAGATCCTGGGCAAGATCGATGGAGGATTCTTCGTGGCAGGTTGCCTGGAGGGTGAAGAGGACCACGAAGAGGTCCTCCGTGATCTCCGAACAGCTCTGAAATAATTTTTTTTCATGAAGAAATTATTATTTCGAGGATAGAAATATTTTACTCACTAAAATTATTGGAAATAAATTTAAAAAACAAATTTGAGGAATGAAAAATAATTGTAAAAAATTGAAAAAAGCTGTTTTAGACTGACCTCGTTGCAAACTTCGATGATGGAACTGCAGCAGGCGAGCAATTGATTGCGATAGTTGGATTTTTTGGATCGACAGACTTGTGGCTGTCTGAGAAATCGTCCGATGGCAGGTAATTCTTCGGGAAGAGCTGAGGGATCGCTGCCACGAAGAATCGCAGCGAAGACTCGAAGATGACCGGCTGTTAAAGAGTCCTCGAGGGTGGGAAGGACGAGAGGACAGTAGACTGAAGGGACCACGAAATATCCGACGTATTCGGCGGCAATTTCTACGTTCGTCGCCACTCTTGGATCGTCGTCGTTGCAAGCGCTGCGACAATAAATAATTAAATTCACAAAAATTGATCCACCTCAATGCCCCCAAAATCCACAAGAAAAATAAATATTTTTTATTCGTTTATGAATTTATTATTCATTTATGAATTGATCAATGATCCCAATGATGAATTTTAATTTATCAAATTTGAGGAACTTTTCCTCTTTATTTATTTATTTATTTATTTCGTTACCGATACATCGCCGGTAACAATTTTTCAATGTGCTGAGTGATATCCTGTTCTGCGTTGAGCACAAGAACGCACAACAATTGTGCGGAACGAACTCTTATGTCCGCCAGCCAATCGCCGATCTCGTGAATTATTCCGCTCAACAATCTGCCGAGATTGCGTTGAACGATTACCCGACAGCCCAGATTCGGTCTTTTGACTGCAACAAAAATACAATTAAAACGAAAAAATGTTTCTACATTAATTGTTTTATTTAAATTAATTTGTATTTATTTTTTTAAATAACTATTTCAACGTAATATCGTATTGGATACTCCATACATTTTTCCGATCGATGAGGATAGTGCGATGGATCGCGTATCAAAAAATCCATTTTATCCTTGAATCTCTCGTCCGTCTCGTTCTCTTTCATGTAAAATTTGCCAGCCTCGTCCCAAAGTTCGGCTGCTCGCAATCTTATTTCCTCGACTTCGTCGTGCAAACCGGTCACCAGAAGGGGAATCAATTTCGACCACCAACTGTAACGATCGCGAAGCTCGACGAACCAACGACCAGCCACTTCTATCACCGCTGCAATTGAAATAAATTAAATAAATGTAAATAAAAAAATAAATTAAGATAAATAAAAAATGAAAGAGATTTTGTGAAAAAACTTCTTTGTAAGTTGTGCAAATAAAACTTATTGCTTCATTGATAGAAATAAAAGGGCTGATGATATAATAAATAATCCACGAATATAATAAATACTAAAAACTAAATAAAAATAGATTTCAAAAATAAATAAATATAAAAAAAACCTCACCGAGTCTGACAGCTGCATTCTGATCGAACAATCTCTGAGCCATGGGTGTCGCAACTTCCTCCATCAATTTGCCATTACCATATTGCAAAACTGATCCAATGGCTCTAACGCTGGCCACACGAACTTTATAACGACGATGTGTAAAATTGCTCAATATCGGTTTGACAAAATTCTCGGATTTCGCGTAAAATTGGGCTGGTAAAACAATGGCCAATTGTTCGATGCAATCGCAACTTTCGCACTTTATTTTCGGATAATTGTCGGTCACGGTTCTCGCAAATATTGCGACCAAATCGTCGTAATAAGCCGGCAAATGATTCTTGTATTGTGAAATTACTCGATGCAACAGACAAACGTAATTCAAACGAACTTCCTCGCTCGGTTCTTGCAACTCTTGAAAACTCAAACGTCGAGTCAATATTGGAATCAAATAAATTATATTTTTATCGGTTATCGGCAAAACTTTGATGAAATTTTCCCACAATTCGATGGACGATGTTCTGCAAGATTCCGCGGGATCGGTTAGACTTTTGGCCAAATGTTTTTTCACGATTTCCCAGATTTGAACGTAATCCGATTGTTCGAGATTGTTTTCCGGGTCGAATAATTTTTCTTTCAAGTCTAAGAGAGCTTTTTTTCGACGTTCCTTATCGTCGGATTGTACGGACACGCAGAAACGACTCAAATCCGTTTCCGCGACTGACTTGTCCATCGTAAAATAATTAATTACAATCAATTAATTAATTCGCGAAGACTGACGTGTCTTTGGCTTTGACGTTAAAATCTTTGGAAGACTTTTACGAAATAAACTCCACGACGGTTGCCTGGCAGTTGACGTAGCTATGGCAACGATTTTATCGATTTAACGATAATTAATTCGTCAATTTAAACAGTTTTAGCGATTATTTGGATGCACCATTTTTTTTTTTTTTTTGTCTCTTTAAAGAATCAGACGCGACGATTATTGGAAATATATTTATTGACGTGTCTCTGACGGACTACATACAATCTAATACTACTAGTACGATGGGGGAAACCTATCGTTGTAATAATTAATATTATCATTGATAGATTTTTTATTCTCGTTTCCATCTCTTTCTTTTCTTTTTTTTTTTTAAATCACAATATGTTCAAACATGGATACTATGGATTCATCATTATGCGATTGATTATGCTAGCTTATTATCATTTTTTTTTTTTTCATAGTACGGACAGAGCTAATTTTTTTTTTTAAATCTTTTTTCTTATTTACTTTTTTTTTGTCGTCACGCGTTGAATATTTTTATGGATAATACTTGACTTCGACTACGATTGGGATACTATTTTGCAACTCGCGTTTCCGCACCTCTTTCTCTTTCCTGTGATGTTCAAGTTTTATTTATTCAATAAAACAATTATTTTTCTTTCTGCAAATTTTAATGCAAGAAAAAAAAATTAAACTGAGTCCCAAATTCTCGCGAGTGATTACACGATGGGACAGAAAAGAAAAAAGCAAATGGTTCAGATCGGACGGAGATGCTCGCGATTTATCTCACGAGTTTTAGTCATTGCTTGTTATTTATTTTTTTTCTTCTTTTAAATATTTTTTACAGCAAAATAATTGAAGGACATTTTTACTCCGTCCGAGGAATTTTCGCGTATTCGCGTTGTTTTTCGTTTTTTTCCCACTCTCCATCGTCGGAAATGAATAATTCCCATTGCCACAACGATCGACAAAATTGTCTCTCGATTTCATCGAATAAATTCATTATTTCGCGCGACAATGGAAAATTTGCATTATTTATTTTCATTTTTTTTTTTCATATTCCGTATCGTTTGCTTGAAATCGCTCGACCAGCGGATTCTCATTTCGGAAACGAAAGAACACATATAAAAATATTATAGAAAAATCGAGGAATATGTTAAACGTTTGTGACACGTGTTTGGTTTGTTTGTTTAGTTTGTTTTTTTTATCCAGATATGGTCCCTGAGGCGGAACGATACGTAAGTAGATTCCACTCCATTTATCGTTTCAAGCAGCAGTCTCTCGAAACCATAAATTTGTATCCTGTTTTTTTTTTTGTTTGTTTTTTTGTATTTTTTTGTTTTTAATTCTACGTCCTATCCATCTTTTCTCTCTCCTTTCGTTCTCGTTTTTCTCATTTCTTGATTGTTTTCTTTTATCTCAATATTATTATTTACTTATTTGTTTTTTTTTAAGACGAAAGCCGGAGAGTTTTAGTCCTCCGTGGTGACGTTCTTGAAAAGATACGACATTGATTCCTTGTTGTGAATGCGTCTTATAGCTTCTGCCAGCAGAATGCTTATGTCCACCGTCTTTATCTTCGAACATTGACTCTTTTGCAACTCGTGGGGAATCGTGTTTGTCACCACGACCTGCGAGATAAAGAAATAATAATAAAATAGCACGAAGATTCGTGAATTTTTTTATTCGAATAATTTATTTTTTTTATTTAATTTTTTTAAATTAGAAACTAAAATAAGGTTGGAAAAAGTTGCGATTAGTTTTTAAACTCATTTTACTATTCATTAATATTCTGTAGATAGATTTAATCTTCTTCAGCTAGATGAAAAAAAAAAAAGGATTGAAGAAAAAAAATAGTTTGCAGTATTGTTTTTTTTTTTTTTCGGCCTGATGTCAGTGGGGGCGAAAAAAATTGGTGAAACGTTCGAAGCCACTGCAACTACATTTCTAGACAGTCTCACGTTTTCGTATCTTGATGTAAAATAATTACCGTGAAAAATCCGCAGCAGCTGAATCTCGATTAAGATTAAAAAAAAAAAAAAAAATAACACAAGTTTCTAAAACTATTGACAGTGTGATAATTGACGGGGAGCAGTGTTCTGAAGATTCGTCAAACGTCGACTGAAATACGTTTCGCTGAAAATGTTGGCTATCAAAAGTAACACGATTTAGTCGGCCTAGAAGTTAAAAAAAAAAAAAAAACCCAAATTCGTTTCGATGCTTTAGCGAATATTTTCTCGAACTCGAACCAAATTATACGACAAATAAAAACGAACATCAAATTGATAGATCACTGTAACAGAAATGAATCTTTAAACAAGAGTTTTCATAGTAATATTAATCTCCACGAAGACGTGAAATAAATTATAAATATTTCTCGTACAAGATTGCTCCTTTCGCCTCTCTATCTGCAGAATTGTTGAAGATATAAAAATTAGACTTCACACATAGTTTGTTATCGTGAAAATTATAAATTTAACTGGCTTTTTAATTTTTTAAATTTATTTTTTCTATAATAAAAATATAATAAAAATATTGATTGATGAATTACCTCGTCGATGGGGGATTCCTCGATGAGCCTGGGTGCATCGGAGCTCAGAAGTCCATGAGTGGCGAGTATGTAGATTTTTATAGCGCCTTGTTCCTTCAAAACTTCGGCAGCAGCGACGAAGGACTGCACGTCGTCGACCATGTCATCCTAAAAAGAATGAAAAAAAAATGTTGTCATTTATTCATTTATTTATTTATTTATATATTTATTTATTTATTTAATTATTCAATTTATTTATTTTCTTTTTTTTTGTTATTATTTTTGTATTTTCTCACCACCATGATAGCGATGTGTCCGCTAACGTCCCCGACAACGTTTATCGGTGGTTTTTCCTTGGCCGGATGTACGGGAACACCGACACCCACCTCCATCGTTCTGGACGACATGAGAACCGCGGGCGGCGAGTAACGACCGTCGTTCATATCAGATTCCGACTCTCTTTGCTCGCCGTGTATCACCGCGATACCCACGCGCAGACGTTCGGCGTAACTCGTTGCTTTTTTCGCGCTACCCGGATTCTTCGCTACTATCACGGAATTTTTGTAATCCGGAATCTGAACATGGAAAACATTTTTTTTAGTTAATAAATGAAAAAAAAATTGAGGTTAGCCTTTAGAATTGTTTTTCGATTGACTGGAAACTCACAATTTCTTGAATGTATTGCAAAAGAAACGGACTGGCACGAAGATTGTCGACGGGACAGTCGAAGAATCCCTGAATCTCCTTCTGATGAAGATCCATGGTGATGACGTGAGTCAGACCGCTCTTGCACATCATTTTTGCCAAAAGTTTGGAAACAATGCAACCGCGTTTGCGCATTTTGCATTGTTTCGAATAAGGCAAGTACGGAATAACGCCGATTATATTTTTAGCGGACGATGTTTTGCAGGCGTAAGCCATTATCAGAAGTTCCATGATATTGTTGTTGACGTCTTTGGTGCCGGTTTGAATTATGTAGAGATCTTTGCCGCGCACCGAATCGCCTATTTCCACCATAGTCTCGCGATTCGTCTTGTGATAGACCGTGCAGCCTCCATTTTTCACTCCCAGACGACTTGTTTCGACAAATGTAAAAAAATTTTCATACAAGATTTTTTTTTCAGAGGAAAGATTTTTTTTTTTCGTACTAGAAAAAAATAATCGTGGGAATTGAAATTGTTATTGTTATTAATATTATTCGTGCGTCTACGGAAATGGAAATCGAAAGCCTTCGAAATCGCGAAGATGACAAAACTGAAGTATTCGCATTGCGATTTGACAAACTCAATCCCAGCAAAGATCTCACTCGTTAATATAAAGAAAAAAATTGTCGACGTCGCATGGGTCGTTGGTAACGTGCGCGAGCGGTTATACCTGGCTATGAGGTTGGCCAGCTCGGGATGCGAGTTTCCGGCTACGATGACGATGTCGGACGAACCCGGTTTGGCGGCGTTCATGGCTAAGGCCCTGGAAGAGTCGCCCGTTGGGACTCTTGCGAGGGAATCAACAAAACCTTCGAGGAAAAGCAAAGTTCTTAAGCAACAAAAAAAAGTACTCGAAAAAAATACCAAAAAAAAAGAAGAAAAAAAAACCGACAACGTAATTCGTCTAAATTCAACCTCCACGTTAATTCGATTTAACAGGAGAACGACGATAATAAGTTTCCACACGTAATTACGTTTGTTAACCCAGAGTCTCACTCACCTGTGTGTGACGTGATATAATTTTCAACAATCTCACGTTCGATTCGATCGATCAAACAAAACGGATTGAATACGTGTTGTTATTATTATTATTATTATTATTTTTATTTCGAATTTTTATCGAAACGCACGAGGTGTCAACGTATATATGTATAGATATGTATATATGCGAATGGAGACTCACGTGAAGAAGAAAAAAAAACTCAAACGTTCGTTCAAATTTCACGTAACGAAATTACTCAACGCGAGGGAGACACCAACGCTCATTGCTCGAACGTTTTGTCGGTAATTTACGAGTAACAAATTATTATTTTTTTTTTTTATTATTTACTCCGTTCACGCTCGTGTTGGAAATAAATAGCCGAGTTTGTACGAGCAGCTGTTCGGTTACGCCGATATCTGGGGTTTTTTTCACCATACGGCTTATACAGTATAACCTCTCGATAGTTTTGAATCGGAGGTTATGAATGGGCCGGAATAAACTATTGTCAACACGAAAAAAGGAAATTATAATATAAATACAAAGTCTACTGTAATTATAAATAATCCTTTGGAATATATAATAACCCTAGTTCTTTAATTCAAATCAGAAACGAACTGATTGTGAGTATTGCTGAATCGGGAATTTGAAATTCCCGCGTTTTTATGACGCATATTAGACCGATGCGATTTCGAGTTCTGAGAGATTCTACTGTAGTATCTAGTTACTCTCGTTATCATCCCCCCACCCCGCAACCAGACTTTCAGGAACCTTACTCGAGTCGAGTATAGTCAACTCGCTCACTTATATTTCTATTACTATAGTTATACACAATAGTTGACTCGAGTAGAGTTTATGAACGTAAGAAAGAGGAGTTTCCAAATTTCAAAATGGCGTCGACGTACGTCAGATAGAATTTTTGAATATTTTTCGTATTTCAACAGCAAACTCGTGTGTCTGTGACACCAGGTAAGTTTTTTTCATCTCTTTTAGCTTGATTAATCGTTTCGGTAATTGTTGATTCATATTTCCGAGGTTTTAACATTTCGTTCTATTGCTATTCGAAACATAACCTTGAAAAAAATCCATTGACAGCGAAGAAAGACAATTTTATCTGGGGAGAGGATGCAGGCCAACAGGACCGACACCTCCGAACGGAGATTCGAGATAGAATGCAAGCTGGAGGGAGAAATCGCGACCCTGGAGTCACTGCGAGAGGCGGAGGAGCGCAGCAGAAAGTTGACCAGCGGAGCCGTAGCTATTCTGTCGTCTCTGGAGCAGAGACTCGCTACTCTCCGAAGAACCATTCTACCTGTTTACAACAAGACTGGAAATCTTCAGTCGCAGCAACAAAGTGCGTATCGAATCAATTTTTCATTCTTTCAATTAGCAATCGGAGCTTCGCATATTTTTTTCCACATTAATATTATTACTTTTTGTTACGTAACAGAAATTCATTGTTATCGATTGCGCAACTAAAAAAAATAAGATTAATTTCTCAATCAATGCAGCTGCGACTAAATTAATGTTTCGCAGACATCGAAAGAACATTGACTGTCCTGGATCACGCGATTGGCTATTACGGCGTCTGTCAGGAGGTCGAATCCGCGGTTCGAAGCGGTCCCAGCGGTTCGGGAGGTCTCGACGGTTTTCTCGAAGCCATGAATCGTCTCTACAACGCTCAGCGTTATTTTCAAAAAAACAATCCAAGTTCGGTGGAGCTCGAAAACCTTGGAACTCTGTTCAGAGTGGGTCTGGACGCTTTGTGTTCGGAATTTCACGATATTCTGGCTCGTCAGAGCAAACCCATATTGCCCATAATCCTGTTGGATCTCATTGGATCGGACGAGGACACGAGCGGCGAGGATGCCCCTCAATCGCTCAATCAATTGCCGGAGGCTGCGCTGGGCGATCTCATGAAAATTGCCGGTTGGCTCGAAGAACGTGGACTACGAAAACACGCGAAAATTTATTCGACCGTGCGTTCCGCAGTTGTTCTCAGATCTTTGCAACTGCTCAAGGAACATCAGCGAAGCGCGAGCGGTGGAAGCACTCATGCGGGCAGTCCTATGCCGGTAAAATGTTGTTTAATTTGATTGACAATATTTCACAAATAATTCACTTCAAACTATCTAAAAAAAAAAAAATTAAAAAAATAAATAAATAAAATAGATAATTAAATAAATAAATAAACAAACAAATAAATAAGTAAATAAATGAATAAATAAATGAATAAATAAATAAATAAATAAATAATTTAATTAATTAATTATTAAAATAAACGAACAAATAAACGAATAAATAAATATTCATGCAACTGTTTCATTTCAGCGAGCAAAATTTGCTCATCGTCATTCGATAACCGGTCAGGAAACAGCAGGACGTAGAACTTCGCGACGTTTGCAACACGTTATCGAGAAAAAAGCGTCGAAGATGTTGCTGAGAGCATCGCAAACGACGGGACTGTCGTTTCCATCGTCGAGAAAACCCGCAGCACAGCCGTCGAGTCACGGGCTGGAGGACGCTGCGCCGGACGAGCAGGAGATGGAAAATTATTTGTTGCTAACCGCGGGTTTGCACAAATTGATGCAGGCCGAGCGCAGTCTGGTCGCAAAGATTTTGCGTCCTCTGTTGCAGCCCCAGGTGCTCGAGGCGACTGTGCGAGACGCAATGGATCTGGTGGCACACGACGGCGACAGCATAGCCACTCGTGCTAAACGTTGCATCGCCAGACGCGATTTTTCCGCGGTTCTCGTGGTTTTTCCCATTTTGAAACATTTAGGAGAATTGAAACCCGATCTCGAGAGAACCGTCGAAGGTTGCGACTACGCTCTGCGATCCAAATTCGCTTCTGTTCTAAACACGCTCAATGCAACGGTGAGTTGAAAAAATTTAAAAACGATTTATAAACGCAAAAACGAACTTTTGAGATTTTTTTTCATTTATTCGTTGAAGCTTTTTTCAATTATTTTGTATTGGAAAATCAATTGTTATAATTTTGTTGGCTTTTGGTGGAAAGTTATAGATTTTTTGTTATTTTTACAAGCTTTTAGGAAAGATGATCGTATTATTATTATTATTATTATTATTATTATTATTATTATTATTATTATTATTATTATTATTATTAGAATTATTATTAAAGCGACATTGGCAAGATTTTTTATTCCACTTGGAATCTGAATCAGTATTGTTATCATTATTAATAATGAGATCGTCCATTTTTTTTTAAAGAAACCGATTTTTTTTAAAGAATAAATAAATGTGACGATTTGTGATTAATAATTTCGAAAAAAAAGTATTTTAAAAATATAGAAAAATGATATATGTATGATGAAAGGGTGCCAAAGCTCTGGAAGATTTTGCTGAGAGCGTGAGAAACGAATCGGGTGCGGCATTGCCGAAGGACGGAACCGTGGCCGAGGGTACGAGCAACGTTTTGGTGTTTCTCGAACAATTGGCCGAATACGCGGACACGGCTGGTGCGGTATTGCGACGCAACAACGAGGGGGGTTCAACCCCCACCGGCACGGCCAAACAAATCGAGAACGATCGCGTTCTTCTGGGTGTTTACATAAGTAAGATAAACACACACACACACCAACGTACGGAAATAGTATCACTCCTGCTGTCTTTGAACGACGATAACTCAGCGACGAAAAATGCTACAATATTTTTCTTTTTCCCATTAAAAAGCTTACACAATCTTCAACACAACCCTCAGCACTGAATAATATTCCCATTATCCAGTAGTGAAAATTTAACGAGAAAATGGAAAAAAAAAATATTTGCATTTTTTCGAAAATTTTCTTTCTCGACTTCAACTCGCTGCCAAATGTGGAAAAAAAATTTTCACGGATGCAAAATAATTCGTCGGTAATCTTTGAAATCTTGCCTTCATTTTGAGCCCAAGAAACATGAAAACCGTCGACTGGTTCTCGAGTAATTAAAAAAATGGAAAACCCCCAAATGAGTGAAATCATCAAACTTTCGATCTAATTCAATTTTTCGTTTGAATATTGATGCAGAAAAAGTTTTGGCACAATTGAATCTCGCTCTGGTGAGCAAGAGCGACGCCTCGTACTCGGACGTGGCTCTACGTGCGTTGTTTCGTTTGAACAATCACAATTACGTGGTCAATGCGCTCTGTCGAAGTTCGCTCATGGAATTATTGCGTCTGGCCGAACCAACGGCCGATCGTACTTATCAGGATCTTCTGGCACGCGACAAAACAAATTACGTAGCCGCGACCTTCGCCAAAGCTCGTGCTTATCTCGATCATCCGCTCGACGAACCAGGTACACTCGTAATTACAAATAAATTAGAAAATTAAAATAAAATAGAAATAGCTCAACGAAAAATGTAATTCAAATGTAATTTTTCCCCGAAATAATATTTTTTTCTTCTCTCAGAACCGGCCTCGAAAGTTTTGAAAGAACGTTTTTCCGGTTTCACGAGAGAATTGGAAGAGGCCGCAAAGTGTCAACGTTCTTATTCCGTTCCCGATTCACGTTTGAGAGAAGAATTGCGACGTGAATTGGATAACACACTCGTGCCGTACTACACACAATTTTACGACAAATATCGTGCTACTTCGTTCTCCAAGAATCCGGGAAAATACGCTAAATACACGCCCGAACAGGTGTCGGCACTCATGAAAAATTTTTTCGACACTGCTGCGTGATTTATTTTTCTATTATTTTTTTTTTGTTTCCCGACGTAATTTGCATCGCGACAATGCATAATGTAAATGTAAAAAAAAAAACGATTGACAATTTATGAGATTTATAACCCGCAGGATTGTGTAAATAATTTTAAATCAACGAAATAGCACAATTATTTAATTTAAACATAAACTTTAAGATTGTATAAAAAAATAAAACATAACAAAAACTCACCCCTCACCGATGAATCGTCGTTGTTGTTTCCATTTCTTCCTCGATAACCTATTTTTTAATTGAAAAAAAAATAGGAAGAAAACATTTTGAGACGACGAAAGAAAATCGTTTAGTAAACACCCATTTAATAAAGCAAAATTTAGTTACAATATCTATTCCTTCGTCCACGGGGGGAAAGTGGGGAGGGGCGGGGAGGGGGAGGGGGCGGGCCAATAGTTAATCGTCGTTCCTGGTCGTCGTTTACATAATATAATCGTGATTACAGCGATAATTAATTAAAAAAAAAAAAACAAGGGAGATCGGCGTCCGTTGGATGCACTGCTCGAGGGGTGGGGGAGGGGCAACCGGAAGCGACGGAAAATACAGTGGGAAGCCGCAGCAGGGCCTATTAATTTTCATTTCATTACATTTTGTCTGTTTGTCCTTTTTTTTGCTTTTTGTTTGTTTGCTTGTTTTTATTTTATTTTATTATTTTTTTCATTTTTTTTTGTTTCATCATCATCATGATCATCATCATCATCATCATCATCATCATCATCATCTTCGTTTCTCTCGTATATACCTCATATATATATATAAAAAACAATTAACGTTCGATTTAGATTCGATTAGTTGGCTTATACATTACGCAGTTTTGATGATAAAGGGTTGAGGGGTCGGGGGTGGGGGTCGGGGGGGGGGGAGTAATAGGAATAAGTTTGAACTCCAGCAATTATTTACAATTATTTCCTATGGCTCGCCTAGGTTTTTTTTGTTATTTTCTTTTTTTTCGTTTCTTTTCGTTTCTTTTCTTTCTTTTTCTCATCTTCTCTTCAATATGTATAATCTTTCTCTCTCGCGGTTCTCACAATCAGCCACTTTCGCACTGCTTTTCAATTTATAATATATATATTTATTGTTTTTTTTTTTTTTTTTTTTTGAAAAGTCTCGCACATGCAATCCTAAATTTTTATTTTATTTTTAATTGTTTTGTTTTGTTTCTTTTCTTTTTCTTCAAATTTCGGCTAAATGTTTAATTCGCGATATTTCTCATCGCCGTTATTTTTTTTTTTTTCACGGAACAACGAAATTGTGCGTTAACGGTTTAATTAATTGGAGCTCATGGATGCGTTTATCGACAAAACACCGAATGATTTTGCTATTGTTGCGAGAATAACGAGAACAACGAAAAAAAAAAAAATTATGTTTTCAAAAAAAAATTTTTTTGGTGAATTCGAGGCAAATTATGATGACTCGATTTGGCTTTGAAAGCGACGGCACTCGTGCTTGGCTCATGCTATCAACAAAACAAAATTATTTATTTAAAAAAAACGAAGAAAAAAAAGAAGAAAAAAAAAATAGATACTCAACGTGTACCACAATTAATAATTCGTCACACATGTCTTTTCCATCTGTGTGTGTGTGTTTCTCTTCTGAATTCGATCTCGATTTTTATTTAATTTTTTTTATTCCGTCATTGCCTTATTCTTTTTTTTTGTTTCTTTTTCATTCTTTTGCTCTCCGCTACAGAGTTCGTGGTATGTATATAGTAATATTGTTTCGTATTGTTGCCTTTTTTTCATTCACCGTTCATTATAATCCTAATAATAATATTTATAATTACTAAATAATAATAATAATAATAATAATAATAATAATAATCCATATACTCTAGTATACTGTACACAATTGATTCGTTATTTTGGATTCTCTCATTCGACACAAACATTCACATACACACACACTCTCTCTCTCTCTCTCGCTCTCTTTCGTATTTTTCATTCGTTTCTTTGCAATTACCAATTGTTTCTTCTTTCATTATATTTATTATTTCATCATTTTTTTTTTTCGTCGAGAATAAACGTAGAATACGCGTATTGTAATTTTTCGTGTTTTCTTTTTTTTCTTCTTTTCTCTTTCATTTTATTTATTTGCTTATTTTATTTTATTTTTTTTTTTTTTTTGCTCGAATACGTTTTTCGAAGGGAAGCTTTAATCGTTTATTCGAATCGCGTTTTAAACGCAAATGCTTCGAATTCGCTTCGACTCGGAGTCGAATAATAATTGTAATAATAATAATAATAATAGTAATAATGATAATAAAAAATAATAATAAACCGCCTGTCGGGTTCGCTTGTGTACTTGAGCGGGGCCCACCATTTTTACGGCACGTCCCCAAGAACCTGATTCCCAAATTTCTCATTCAATCGTTTTTTCTTTCATTTCTTTCGCGAAACGAACGGGCTTTCCACAATCCACGTTTGTCAAACAACGCCTCTCGTCGGGTTCGACGCTTTTTTCTTTTTTTTGTGCGTTCCTCCGGACTCTCCGGACTGTGCGGATAATTTTTATTATTCATTTTATTTCATTTGATTTTTCCTTTTTGGAAAAAGAAATTTTTTTTATTCCATTTTCCAAGCTGAAGTTTCGGAGGGGTGAATGAATGAATCGATTTCCTCGACGTTGTGGATTGCACGTCGGTTCCGAATGGGATTTCATTTTTTTTTCTTTCTTTTTCCCAGTTTAATCGCGTTTTCCGATGAACGACGAGCGACGGAAATAAGCCGCGGTGCGGAAACGAGGCAGCTATTGTTTCATCGATCTCGAAAAGGAAACTTTTGACGATGCGAGGCGTTTCATATCGAGATCGAGATCTTGTTATCTCGTAGGCGTTGTTATTGTTGTTTTAAAATTTAGTTTTTTGTTTTTTTTTTCATTTACTTTTTTCTTGTTTCTTCATCTTGATTTTTTTTCTTCTTTTTTCTATCTTTCGTTTTTCGTTACAAATTATTTTGTCAGCACGACGCCATGATGTGTTTGCGCGCATTATTTCGTTGATGTTGTGATTTTTTTTTGTTTTTTTTTATCCCTTTTAGTCGATAAAATTAATATTATAGGAGGCAACATTTGCGCTTGGGTTTTACCTGAAGAACCGGACACAGAACTGCGCGTATCGCCTCGTCGAAAACGGTTTTGAGGCCCTTCTGCGTCAACGCCGAACACTCCAGGTACTTGACCGCTCCGATTTCCTTGGCCATCGCCAGTCCCTGCAATTTTTTTCACACGATTGTCGAATTAATCATCTAATTTAATCGAATGAAATAATACTCGAAAAATAATTGAAGCAACGATTGTGCGAACCTGAGGGTACGTGATGGGCGCCAATTTTTTGTCTTTGAGCTTCTCGATGGTCTCCTTGTCGTCGCGAAGATCCAATTTAGTTCCTACCAGAATAATCGGAGTCGACGGACAATGATGACGAACTTCGGGATACCATTTGGCTCTGACGTTTTCGAAACTAGCAGGATTTACCAACGAGAAACAGATGAGGAAGACGTCGGTTTGGGGATAGGACAACGGCCTGAGTCTGTCGTAATCTTCCTGACCCGCAGTGTCCCACAAACCGAGATTTATGGGTTTGCCGTCGACCATTACATTGGCCGAATAGTTGTCGAACACGGTGGGTATGTATTCGCCCGGAAAGGCATTGGTGGTGTAGCTGATCAGCAAACATGTTTTACCCACCGCACTGCAAACAGGAGGTCATTTCGTCATTGGATTATCTTTTTTTTTTTAATCCTACAATTGTGTCATTTTAGGTTTCGGAGGTTAGAAAGTTTGAATGTTATGTTAATCTACATCGCTCGTCCATTGACAACCGAATGCAATCGTAATCTCAATTATCATCTCTCGACGACTGATAATGTCCTCATTCGAACATCCAGGATGCTCTAATCGTCCAATTAACATCGAAACATCGAGCGACCCGACAATCGTCGTTTATCATCTCCCCATAACCCAACAGAAAGAAAGGCTGAGTTCAAACAAATCCAGGACGCTCTAACAGTCAGATTTAACACATGACATTAGTAATCGTCACTCGGAATGAAATCACCGCTGCCATAACCTCCAAAAGTCCAAGCTACCCAACTCTCTTTCAATCCTTCTGAAAAAAAGCATATTCCCATCGAAAATCCCGCCACCTCGACCCCTCGTATCTGCCATTCAACCCCAAAAAAGGGATGGCAACGAAAAAATCATCTGAAAAATTCGCATTTCATAAACACGAACGAGGGCGGGTCGTGCCATGCATCAATGGCTATCGAACGACCGCCAAGATAAAGAGCCTCAGGCTGAACCCCGAAGCTTCCTGTCCCCGCTGATAACGAGATAGAGAAGAGAATAAATCAACAACAAAAAAAACCCTCCGCCCCTCAAATTTCCGTCCCCATCAATTCGCAAAAATTATCTCATCGAATTTGTCCCTTAGCCGGGCGCCATTTTTTTCTATCATAACCAAAAAATAATAATAATAATCGTGATAAAACCTGTTCGAAATGGAATCGACTAATTAACGAATTCCAAAAATACATATATATATTTTTTTTCAACGGGCAAAGATCGAAAATTCCGATGAATCAAATGGACAAATACGTAAATAAATAATACATCAATAACGAAACAGAGAGAGAGAGAGAAAGATAATAATAAATAATAACAAAATCGTGTAAAAACGTTTGAGTTTGTAGTGAGAGGGGTAAGGGAGGAGGGAGAGGAGGGGGGGGGGCACTCCTGGGTCGCTCCAGTCACGGTTAGGCTCGTCCGGTGCCCGCGCGCGCACCTCTATTCCCGCACGCATCGTCTCGTCCGCCCCCCCCCCCTGCCGGCCCCTGAGACCCCCCACTCCGCTTCCCGCCCGCACCATCCCAATCTCCCCAAAATTCCACAAATACACGTACGCAAAAAAGAAAAAAGAAACTCGCAGCAACAACAAAAAAAAACAGACACAAACGATTGATAAACGATTAAACGAAATAATATGTATCTTACCCATCGCCAACAACGACGCACTTAATGGCCTGCATAGTTATTCAGTGTCTCTCCTTGTGTGTCTCTCCGTTAACACTAAAAACCCACACACACACACACACACAACGCACACACTCGTGGGCGCGCGCCCACACACACACACAGGTTTATCGTTACACTCGAGAATTCAGCAGCAGCGGATTTAGCGATTTTTTTTCGTCGAGCAGTCCTTCGAACGATTGGGGGAGGGGGGATGAAAAAAAATAATAAATAACAATCCAGTTAGTTTTCGCGAATTTGTTAAATCCGCGAATCGAAGGATGACGCGTCGGCTCGTTTCTCACTTATGGCTCACACTGGGGGCCCCCACACTCTCGGGATATCGCGGATCTCCGATGACGAGTTGTGTCCAGTATATAGTTAACTGTCTCACTCGCTGCTCCGAGCCTCTCGCTTGCTGCTGCTGCTGCTGCTGCTGCTACTGGTCCGCCAGTATGCCCAATACTTGTTCACCTTGCGTGTGTTCACTCGTATTCCTACACACACAGATCACACACACATATCGTACTTATAACTTTTGAATGTAGATGGCGATTGTACGCGCAGGCGTGTTCGTGTGTGTGTGTGTGCGAATCGCAAAGTGTGGACAATTGTCTATATACAGGGTGGTCACGTAGTATCGAAGCAGCGTGGCGACTCGCCTCGCGATAAATGCCTCGCTCGTTCACTCGATGGATACTCTCCTTGACTCTCCTTTATTTTTCCGACAAACTTTTTCTTTCTCCCCGGGTTCGTTTGAAAAAAATGGTGAGAGAAAGAGAGAGGAAGATAGGTGGCGGGGGTGGCGATCGGCGCGGTCGTGGGAGAGGGATGGGGACAACGGAAGAAGACGATAGCCGCCGAACTTCACCGCCACGAAGTATGAGGGGTGGGGGAGGCGTGTTGGTGTGAGAATTCGACACGGCGTCGGTGCGCATGTGGAAGTATGTGACGTTGTCGCTCCAGCGACTCGGCGTGGAGCGACAACTCAGCGGGAAGCCCGGTGGGGGGTACGCCCTGTTTTTTTACCCCCACCAAGCGGCGGAACCGCGAACACACGGTCAAATTACCGCGGGCCCCGGTCATTTGACCGCGTTGGTTCCATGTTCCGCTGATGCGAGAACACAGCGAATGCAGCGATTGACGTCTGTTAAAAGAGGATTACTCAGCTATTGTTTGAATCGTCAATCACAATCTTGAAACTTTTGTTTCCGAATCGCTGACCATTGTTCTCGCGATGACGTCACGGGTTTGTTACGCGTCGGTTTTACGTTCCTTGCGGGAGGCGTTCCAATTCCACATTCCTATATTTATACGTCATCATTATTTCGGTAGAGGGGGGGGGGGTACAGTAGAAGCTCTCGTATCGCTTGTTCGACGGACGATGACAATGTCCTGTAACTTTTTCACATTGTTGCAACCCCTTTAATGATGTATACATTACAATGACGAAATCCCGCGGTGATTTGAAATGCACCAATCAGATGCCCATCCAAAGTCATATAGATCAATTCAGATCCCAGCACAAGCAACAAGTCTTTGGATTCTGGAATACTGACCTCTACGACCTCAGTCCAAGGTCAGTGGTCGGATTTCATCAACCTTTGACCCGAGGAACTTCTCCAACGTGATAAAAGTAGACACTCCAACGCAAACGAGCCCGGACATCACGAACGAACGAACATAACCTACAAACATCCAGCATCCTTAGTCAAATTCGTCATCTCGATGGATTTGCTGCGTGTATCGTCGCGTTTGTCATCAACCTCAATGACCCGACGATGTTACACGGTCAATCGTCCGCAATCCGAAAAATTGGCTGAAAAAGAAGACGACTCGCAAAGCCGGACGACGATAAGCAAAGATACAATAACGAGATTGGAAAAGTTGTCGCTGGTTAATTTTGGAAATCAAGCTGGAATAAAGAGGCTGGAAGCTGCGATAAAGTTTACGGAACGTTTGCGCAATTATCACATAGACGACACGATCGAGCCGCTGTACAGTCCGCTGGAGAATCAGAGATTGAGATTGCGAAGCGATCGAGTGACCGACGGCGATTGCAGGAAGGCGATATTGAAAAACGCGGCGGTGGTGGAGGAGGAATACTTCGTAGCGCCTCCCGGCAATATTCCGAAGAAGCAATGAGTCGTGGGGGAGCGAATTGCGTTCTCCGAGCTCTGGGTTCCAATTTTTTGAGCCTGAGCGACAAGGGATTCGTGTGGGGGCCCCAGGGCGCGCTGCTGCGCAGAAACGTCGAGTCTCTGTGGTTTCAGTACTGCGTCACCATGCCTCCTTACAACGTCTTTCTCACCGCCTCCGATAAGCTTTCCGACACTTTGGACGGCGTCAGACGCAGCTGCTGCGACTCCAAACCCTTCGGACTGGCCACGATCGAACACTCCAAAACCCAATGGAACCAAATCATCCTTCCCGACAATTGCAAAACCGTCAATCACAAAATTGCCAAAGTTTCCGTTGTTATCGACGAGGACAACGCCAAAGACATGTTTCACAGAAAGCAGAGAGAGCGCAAAGTATGGTGGCGAAAATTTTCCAGAAATCCGTCGCGTTTCGCTCTCACCGAATCCAAAAAGATAACCAAGCATCGCGAGACAATCGACATCGTCGCTAAGTTTGATTTTGGCGATATCGCCATCGAAACGATAATCTATCAGCAGGATGCCAAAAAAATTTATTGTCAGGTAGTAAAAAACGAATGTTTTCCATCTCTTAAGTCCTGAATATCATTGTTGTTGCTGCGAAAGCCCAAAAAAAAAAAAAAAATTGACCTTCGAATCTTATTTTATCGAATAATTATTTGTGAATTGAAATTATTTTCATTTGCCACAGACCGGCGACCAGAAAGACGATCCACCGGGTGTCCATACGGTGGAGCACGTAGCTTCGCTGGATTGGGGCTGCCTGGCCATGCTGTGCGACAGTTTTGAGTTTGCCGGCGACTCCGGCGAATTGAAAATTCATCCCAAACTCTCTCCCTACAAAGCAGGCTTCTGTCTGGAGGGATTGGACGACGAGGATGCAAAATCACAAGAAAAAACACGACTGATCTATTATTTGAACAACCTGCTCAAATCTAAAGGACTCGAGACCGTGCTCGCTCGCAACAAACTTGGAATCGATTCGTACCACGTGCCTCTGATCGTCACCGTGGACGACGCGAGCCTTCAGAACGGAATCGTCAAGGTCGTCAGTCAACTGACCACCATTGCCGAAGCCGTTCACGTTACCGATTTGCCAAAATACGTTGCAGCACGTTGTTCATAAACAATAATGATCGAAAAAACAATTAAACCACTCCATAACAGAGCAAATGTACATATGAAAACTTTTAACACGACTATTTTCTCCAATTTTTCAATCTTCATTAATCATTCACGAATCCATAAAACAAAGTATGATCTACAATCGTAAGGGAAAAAAACAGAACGACCCAGAACGAGAAAAAGAAATCAAATAAAACAACCACAGAATCCTCGTTACTTTTGCCTGACTATATTAAACATTTTTTTCTTTCTTATTCTTTCATTTGCTGGAAACAAATAAAATTCCATTGATTACGATAGCAGTCACAAACGTCTGATGAATAAAAAAAAAACTGGTTACATTGAATCGGCTTAAAACGTAATATATATATATGTATATAAAGGTTCGTCGATACCCGAAAATTTTGAGGGTACGTGAAGGCACGTGGCCGGAGGAAAAGTACCGTTCAACCAATTTTTCTTATTCCCTTTCCTTCTTCGTTTCTTCATTATTTCTTCGTTTCGAATTATTTCGTACAGTATACAATATATATATATAATAGATCAATAACTCTAATCGGGTTCTAAGGGCACGAATGAGGAAAAAAAAAATTATCTTTTTTTTTTTTTTTTTTGCAACGTTCTGAATGGTCGCATGAGGCGTTGAGGTGAGACGTCTCACCTTTCTCGCTCGTTCTCTCAGAGTGACAAAGACGTCCACAAGCACATCGATCCCAATGTCTGTCCGAGAGAGAGAGAGAGAGAGAAAGAGACGATCAAACTCTTCTAGTTACGATTTGCCACGTACGACTCGATGGAAAATAATGATAATAATAATTATATATCCATAATTAATATAAAAGTACATATATATATACATACTTTTATATTGTATAATTATTCATATATAAAAGCAAACGAGACTCTGAAAAAGAGAGAACAGTTGAATTCGTTATTTTGACAATCCTTGGCGGGGTTTTTGAACCCGTCGTACGGCGACCTTTCCCCTCTGACCCCCGTCCCTCCCCCACCCCCATCGGACAATGTACAAAAAGAAGCACCGAAGGCGTGTGTGTGTCGGACGAAACGTGACGAGGAACTCGGTCGAGAAGCTCTATTTTACGAGCTCAATCGAATGAAGAGACTCGGTCAAACGAACTGGCGGGGGCAACCGACGAGGAAGGCAAATTAATCGTCGAGAAAAAGAATCAAATAATAATGATAAGCATCGCGAGGGCCGTTGGAATTGTGCGCTTCTGCAGTTTTCTTATTTTGTATGTTTTTTTTTCATCTTTAATTTTTTTTTTTTTTTTCGTTTCTTCGTCGTTGCTTATTGCTTTACTTAAGCTTCATTACACTTTTCTCTAGTCCCCATGCTTCAGTGGTTTTTTTTTGGCGAGTGAAAAAAAAAAAAATATATATCAAAAAAAGGAAGAAACATTTTTTTTCCTTTTTTTTCCCCGCGGAATCGAAAGACAATGGAAATTCTCGTCGAACATAGAAAAAGAAAAAAACGAAGCTATCTTTGATTTCCTTATCTCGCTCTCAGATCTCGCTTTATTTTTTTTATTATTCCTTTTATTTTATTTTTTTTTTATTTTTCATTGTTCAAGAACGTATTTCATTAATCGTTCTTCATCTCTCTCGTTTGTTTTTCTCATTCTCTCTCTCTCTATCTCACGTCTTTGCGTTTTCTTCTCTTCATTCGCCTTTCTCTCTCTTTAGTTGGCGCAAATGCTCGTACGACGCGTCAACTGGCTAAGCGGGCAACTGCAACTTGTTGCCCCTGAGTACTTTGGTGATATAAAGGTAGAAGAAGTCGCAGTAAAGAACGGTCTGTACCAATCCGGCGATGATGGCTATGAGATCGTAATGACCTTCGAAGTAATAACGATAGACCCAATTGAAGAGATATAAACCTCTGTAAGATCCTAGAGCGAACAGATAGTGACTCGTGATGCTTTCGGCTTCGCCGGTTTTCGATACCAAAAACAATTGAGGAAGAATCGCCACAGATTCCAAATAAATGCTGAAGGTCCACAAAATTTCGAGTATCGTGAATTCGTGATGTATCAGCAGAGCGAGAATGGCCGTTGGAATAATTAGAAATTCGATTCTGAAATTAAATAAATCGACGTTACGAACAGATCGGTTTAAACAAATTCTTTGCGCTCCGAAATGTAAATGTGCCCTCCGGAAGTAAACATTAGAAAATCTCACCTGAATGTGTCGTGATTATGATCGTAGCTGGCCTTGAACTTCATGTACATGAGAAACAGGGTGCCGTACGAACCGCCGATGAAGACCAATTTCATGAAGAAGTTGTAAGGCGATATGTAAGTTGTCAATAGATCCAGATATCTCGTTGTATAAACAATGGCGAACAGAATCTGTGATTTTCCACTGATGCCTGGAAAAAAAAAAAAAAAATTCGTCGTAAGAAAAAAAAACTAAATTTCGCACAAACAAACGAACGATAAAGAAAAAAAACCCGAAAATTCATGAAACATCGATGGATGCAATGCGACGAATCGGCAATCGAGCGAAAACGATGTTGAGAAAGGAATTGCGGTAGCGTTGGTTGGCATTTTCCACGATAAGTGAGGTTATGAAAAGTTTTTGATAAGGATTCGTGAACAACGGGATGTCGCAGAGCGAGGAAGCGTAGGTGGAACGAAAGACGAGTCGTTGAGGGTGTAAATGAGGCTCAACCTACCGGCACAGCTTCTCGTCTTCCATATTTTAACGAGAA
Source organism: Diplazon laetatorius (assembly GCA_963662125.1). Taxonomy (NCBI): domain Eukaryota; kingdom Metazoa; phylum Arthropoda; class Insecta; order Hymenoptera; family Ichneumonidae; genus Diplazon; species Diplazon laetatorius. Next base: position 286,933 of record OY759152.1, on the reverse strand, counting down.
GAACGAGTATGGCGAGTAAATGCGACAAATCGCCGAGTAAACGAAATATATTCATCGTTCACGTGTTTTATTTGTTTTTTTTTTTTTTCGTCGAACTTTCGAAACTGATTTTCTTGTTATGTGCGATCGAGCCGTTTTTTTTTTAATTCACGTTCGGAGACTGTTTATGCCAACACCACACCGTAGAAGACAACAGGAGCCGCGGAGCACCAGGCAGCACCACCGAAAAACCAGTGCACACATATATGACGTGGCTCTGCCTGTTCACATCGGCCGATGGACGCCAGCGCCACTCCCACGTCGCGGACAAACTTTGCAATCTTTAATCATGGACTATAATTGCACGAGGGGCAACGCTGCTGCACGAACGTGCGTTCGAATGAATCCGGAAATGCCACCTGGAGGTTCCGCCAGGAGGCGCTGTTGTTTCTGGAAAGTGGCGGGTCATTCGAATCTCATGATTGCACAATAGTCGTCGAACGATAGTTTCGTCATGTTTTAGCGTCACATACATCGCAAATACTTTATATTCGGATAAAACTGACATGGAAGGGTCATCATTCATCCAAAATGTACATTTATTTGCCTCTACAGAGATATAAAAAATAGAAAAATAACTAGAGACAAACTCACATAGAAATTCCCGCTATTCGGTTGTCAAAGTGCCTCGACCAATGAGATCGAGAACGGAAACACGAATTTTTCGCGTGCGCGCGCAACCTAGACGACCGCGAAGATTTATGTAAGCAACAAGAGTGCAAGGGAGAAAGGTGGGAAAAAAATGACGGAACGTCGAGCAAAGAGAGTTAAAACGAGAAGTTCTTTGGGTCATCGGCAGTTCTATGGGCGCTTTGGAACTAGCGAGTAAGTCGTGGTGTTTGTCGCGGATAATTGGACGTTGCGTGAGCGGCACGGCGGGGGGTGGGGGGAGGTTATGATGACGAAGAGAGCGGCGACCGAAGCGACAAGCGGATAGATACGGAACTAGAAAGAGACAGAGCGAGTCGAGCATAGATAGACAAAAAGAGAGAGATGGATAGATGGATAAGCGAAAGAACGAGAGATAGATAGCTTTATTTGCACTTTATTTGCAGAGAGAGCGAGAGAGATAGATAGATAGAAAAGCAAGCGAGTAAGAGTAAGACAACCGAGACATCAGACTGAGACAGAAGTGACGAGGAAAGAGTATCCGTATCCGCCAGAAAAGGACGGAAAAGCTGGGCGAAGCCGATAGAGAGAGCGAGAGAGACGGAGATAGAGAAAAGGTGATAAAACGAGACGGAGAGAGACGGAAATAGGAGAACGTAACCATAAGAGATTGACTCGGCAAAGCGAACGAGGGGGCGGGGGTTTTCACAAGCAAAAAAAATAAAAAATAAAATAGTAGAAACTGAAGGACCGTCGTGGCAAGAAGGAAGAAATATTGTTCGACGTGTGATTATAATCGTCCAGAAAAGGAACCCATTTTTTGTTGTTGTTGTGTTGTTGTTTTATCATCCAACTCTCGCGCTCTGCTCTGCTTACTTCGACAATAGAGAAATCTCGTGGGTGTGAGTGCGCGCACGTTATTTATTTATCCCTGTCTCTCTCATTCTCACTGTTCGTCCCTCTGTCTCTCTCTCTCTCGCTCCCAGCCGATAGGAGTGAATAGGAGAGTGTGATTGATACTTATCCACACGCACCTAACACGCCTACCTGCCAGACGAACCGTGTCTCGTCTATTATTCTCTCTCTCTCGCCTCTTCGTCATCCTGTTATTTCGTACCAAACATTTTATTATTCCCAATTAACGAAAAAAAAAATAATAATACAACAATGCGAGAAACGCGAAAACGATAAATAAATGAAAAACTTTTTTTTCTTTCTTTCTTTCGCGTTAAAAACCAGCGATGCGAAGAAGGTTGAAGATTTTTGAGCACCTGTCGTCATTCGTCAACGAATTTTTCAATGTTTGTGGTTGAACAATTCGTCGAAATATCAAATTAGGTGATTGTTAATTTTTCTTTTGGGGTTATATCTCGTCGAGTGAATTTTTGTTGTGGTTATATCGGAGCAGATGTTGTATCGTTTGTTTCGTTTGTTTAGTTTTGTTGTTATTTCGGTTGGGAGAAGAAGGCTTACCCGGTTGGACATGGCCGAACGCAGATCCAAGGGAAGTTAGAGAGTGCGAACGCGTGGATTATCGTTCGTCCATCGTTATGTTACGGAACGGCGGACCGAGCGATTGCGACACGATGGCGTGAGGATCGATAGGATTCGCCGAAAGCTATGCGGAATCTTTGGTGGATATGTTGGTACTTGTGGGAAGGCCTGCCGACTCTATTCGCCTTTCCCATAGATTCTACCGAGACTCCGGGTAATTTGAAACAAAAAATTTCACCCCTATCTTAATCGATTTATCGATTGTTATATCATCGCGTCATATATTCACCTCGAAGCTACGGCTCGACTGTGAGATGGATATCGAGCGCTATGAAGCCTCGCAATGTCGCATATGGATGAATAACGATCGAATCATCGAATAATCCCATCTCGGCTGCAAATAAATTCATAAAAGTTTTAATTTTCTTTTTTCAAATATCTTTGCTCGCGACACAGGTACCAAAGAGTCTTGGTCCGCGCACTGGGAACACCAATGGCATCGTTACGCCATCGGAACCCTGGGCCTGATGGTCTTGGCTCTGACTCTGGCCGGATGTCTCTGTTGTCGTCGACAACGACGTCCCAAAGGGTTCCAGGTAATTGACAAGTCAGACAAACTCGCTTCAATCGCTTAAAAAAATTCATTTCGCTGGCTCGCCGACTGCTTCGCACTTTCTGGTTCTATCGCAAAGCCCAAAAAAAAAAAAAGAAAGAAAGAAAATAAAAATGATAAATAAACGCTCAGCCACGATAAAAAAAAAAAAAAGAAATCCTCGATACGATATTCTTGTTATTCTTTCTTTCAATTGTAGGACGATGCGGGAAATGGCAAGGTAAACATTGGAACAACACACTAAATAGTCGTTGGAATAAAATACAAATAAACGAATCATATATTTCTCCTCGTTAGATAGAAAAGAATGTGTCCCCGAATAATGCACCGTAGTATACGATAGAGTAGACCAAGGCGAGTGTCCCGATCGTCGTCTTCGATACTAACATCACTAGCAAACATCACAATCCTCGATCGGGACCGTCACCTTGCCCAATCGACCCTCGATCCCAAAAACAAAGAAATCAAAATCCCCTCACAGTCTAAAAAAAAATGTCTACAAACCCTAAAATTAAAATTGTTCAAAGGAATTCAAGGACGGAAGCACAGCAGGAACGGAAACGACGGTCGAGCGAGTTCCCTCGTCGAGTCTCGAGCTCGAAGTATCGCGAATAGTCGCATCCCAATCGGCAAACAGCAAAATCCAATTCGACGCTTTACCGCACGATCGCACGACCTTGGAAAATCGTGTCCCCGTGAAACCAAAACCTCCGTCGCCCTCGCTATTCTTCGATTCCCACGAAACCGAACCCACGAATCATTCGTCGCGTTCCGAACCCTTAGCCGAATGGTTCGACGATGACGATCGTCACGTGCCCCGCGAGAGGCTAAAGTATCATCGTGAAATCGGTCGTGGTTGGTTCGGCAAGGTCGTGGAGGGCACGACCGACGGTCTTGACCGTTCTGATCACAAAATTCGCGGCGTAGTCGTGAGAATTCTCACCGAGGAAGCGACGACCAGTGAAAAAGCTTGGTTCCTCGGCGAGGCAACGCCCTATCTCAAACTCCGACATCCAAACATCCTAAAACTCCTGGGATCCTGTTTGGAAACCGATCCCTATCTTCTTCTCTTCGAATCCTGTCCGACCGGCGATTTAAAATCATTTTTGCGTGGCAATCGCGACAAAGGCACTTGTGCGACATTGTCGAAAGAAAACGTGCCTGTGCGCATGGCCCGTGACATCGCAAACGCTCTGGAACACATGCACGACAATGGTTTCGCCCATACCGATCTATCGGCGAGAAATTGTCTGGTATCGTCGGATTTGTCGATCAAATTGGGCGATTATGGTATCGGGGTTGAAAAATATCCGGACGATTATTACGTCGTGGGTGATCGTGCATTACCCATACGTTGGTCGGCCCCGGAGAGTCTCGATTGCACGGAAACCACCATCGAGACTCGTGCTATAACACCCAGGGCGAATATATGGAGCTACGCAGTTTTGCTTTGGGAAATGGCCACTTGGGGCGAACGTCCTTACGACAATCTCGGCGACGAACAAGTTATCGAAATAATATTCTCACCGAAAACCACCCTAAACTCTGCAAAAGCCGTTGCCACGTTGATCGAACAACTTCCTCGGGAATTTGTCGGTCAACAAAATTTTCGCGACGCCATCGAAGCTGCGTGGAAATTTTTGCCCGAGGAACGAGCGAGTCTGGAAACGATAAAACACATCGTCGCGGGCAAACCCATCGAGGATTTTGAAAAAAGATGGGAAAATTTGAAACCAAACGGTGCTGCTGCTGGGTTTACGGAGAGAGACAACAGAAGCGCGAGTCTTCAAGATTTACGTGGAAGCGTGGATTCCGAACTCTGGCCGAATTCTTCGGCGAACGAAAGAATGAAAAATAATTTACAATTTCGTTTGGGACCCGATGAACCGGTTAAGAATCAATCAGTGGCCACGAATTCTCTGTTTCAAGAGTCCGGCTCGGAGACCGAGGAAGAAAGTTGGCGTGGACGAGTCGAACGTGGAGCTTACACGGAAAAAGTCAAACAAAAATCAAAATCCGTGGCCGATCTCATGATTCTCGTTCACATTGATTCGGATTCCGATGCTGAGATTTCTCTGGGACCCCAGATTGGTGAAAAAATTGTGAAAAAACGTTTGCCGGCATCGGGAAGCGATGGCGATCTAAGAAGTCACGTAATTGCCGACGAATTCGATCAGGCTCTGCGAAAATTGCGCGAGCCTTCTGTACAAAATTCTGGTAACGTGAAAATCACGAAAGATCATTCGGAAAATCCTCCCATTGTCGAGAATCACGAAAAACCAAAATTGTTGACCTTGGTTCATCAAGGACAAACGCCAATTCTTCGTTTGAGCTTCGGTTCCCCGGAAAATGTGGAAAAGTCAACGGAAAATCCTGAAAATTTGGGAAATCAAATTACATCGATAATAAATCAAGAAAAATCAATCTCCTCGTCGTTGAACGACGAAAAATGTTCCAACGATGGAAAAACAATTTCCACGAACGACAAATCGTCGTCGAAAATTTTGGAGACGGAAAATTTGGACCGTGATGAAAAAAATTCGTTGGAAACTTTGCGAATCGATGGACCGGTTCTACGTTTGGTTTCCAAAGGCGATCCGGAGCTTCCGTTGTTGCGTTACGTCCCGGAAATGTCATCGACCCCGGAAAAACGTCCCCAAACCTTGCAAACGATATTCCCAGAATTTTCACAAATCTCCGACACTTCGGATTCCGAAGTTGCGTGTTTTTCCAACGATTTTCACTCGCAATCCGATTTCCCGGACTTTCAAATAGCTGCAAAAGATTCCGTCGACGTGGAATTGTGGAACAACGTTTTGGCGCGCGAATTGGAAAAGAAAAATCCCGTTTTCGACGATAACACGACGATATTCGACGAATCCCTCGATTGCACTTCACAAAACAACGAACAATCGTCATCGTCGTCGCCGAACGACGCGAAATCCGTGAATCTTTCATCGACGATTCACAATGAAAAACTATTCTCCAATTCTGCTCCGGAAAGTCCGAAAAAAATCGTTTCATCGTCGCAAACGAATGAAAGACAATTTTCAGACTCAAATTATTATCCAGATTTTTCATTGAGCTCATCCTCGGCACCGGTGACTCCTGCCAAACACAATTTCGCACCGAAAATCGATGAAAGACGTTTGAAAAATTCCCTTTCAAAAGTTTTTCCACAACCGGAAGTTGAGGAAAAAGGTTCGAAAAACGTGAATTATTATCGCGATTCGACGATTTCCGTTTCAGCACCGGAAACTCCGCAATTTCGTGTTCGCGACGAGACGAACAACGCGGACGATGATTCGTCAACGTGCGAGGAAGCTTCGTCCGAACCGATGAACAAAGGTTCGGCACCGGACACGCCATTGTCGCGTGGAAATTATTCCGTCGGTCCGTGCGACGAGGATTCATCGACTTGCGAGGAAATCGATCGTTCGATCGACCGAATGGACAAAAGATCGTCGGGCCACGAGGACGTCGACGACGAGGAGGACAGAAAACATTTGTCAACGCCGGACGACGAGAGAAGTTCGGATTCGGGTTTTCGGGACAAAGAATCTTGCGAGGAGGAAGAAAGTCCGATTCCACCGACTTCGAGCACGATTATGCTGACTAATCCGATTTCCGGGACTGAAATGGCGGCCCGCGACTCTTCGCCGCTTTCAGCTTCGGCCGAGGAGGAACAGATGCGAATACTCTTCGAACTGGACACGATTCTCGACGCGGAATATTACGGAAGCTTCGCGGAGACCGACAGAATCGATGAAAGTTTGATTTCTTCGCCGGACAATCTTTTGAAAAATCGTCAGATCGACGATGCCGTTGTTTCCATGAAAAATCGTTCGATATCGGAATCTCTGGAATCCACGGAATCAATCGTGGAAACCGTGCGTGCGAATTCTTGCGAACCCGATTTTTTGGACAGTCGAAGCTCGCGCGATTTGGCTTCGCTCACGTCACCGGAAATCGAGGAACGAATCAAAAACGATGATTCGGAAAAATTCGACGATCTCGCGAAAATGGATGTAGATGATGAAAAAAAATTATCCAGCCGAGGAAACGACGATGACGAGGTGGAAAAAAATTTGGTAGACCGAGAGAACGTTGACAACGATGTGGAAAAAAATTCTGAGGGTTTGGAAAGGTTCGAAGATTTTGCTAAATTGGAAATCGATAGTGAAAAAAATTTGATGATCGAGGGAAACGACGATACAGAAGCGGATTTTCTCGTCGATTCCATCAGCGAATCTTTTAAGACGGAAAAATTATCGTCGGAATTGTCGACGGGAATTTTGGAACATTTGCGAAAAGATTCCGACGATTTTTCCGCGAAAATTGATTCGCGAAGCAACGATTCGTCGGCCGAATTGCGCAGATTGACGACGGACACTTCGAGCTCCGGGAAATTCGATGCCAGCAACGATATCACGGATTTGTCGTTTGAATTGCGAAGTTCCGATGCCACGGAATTTTTGAGCAAGAGCAAAACGACGGATTCGGAAAGCGTTTCGCCGTTGAAGAGCGAACGATTGAACAGCGACGAACTTTTGCAGGATGTTCGCGAAGAAACTAACTCCACCGGACAAACTACATCGAAAATTGATGATTCGAAGCCGGGAGAAATTTTTAATAACGATTTTACGATGACGATCGATAAACGTAACGTCGATTCGAATATTTGCGTTTCTCCAACGGAATTAAAAAATTCCCCGAGCGATTCTCCATCAAAAAACGTGAAGCACGATGAAATCACGAAAATTTGCGAAGCTTCAACCGAATTGAAAAATTTGGAAAAGGATTTTCCATCGAAGATGGAAAAAATGGAAAAAGAAAATTCGGAGATGATTAAAAAATCGATGGAAGGATCGTCGACGAGCCAATCGCCTCGAAAAAACGAAACAACAATCGCCAGCTCGCTCCCACGCGAAGCTCCGATAAAATTAGAAAATTTGGAAAACGAATTTCCATCAAAAATAGAAAAATTGGAAAATAAAAATGTGAAAACTCACGAAGCTTCGGTGGAAACGAAGTTAGAAAGTCCAACAATCGATTCACCGTTAAAAACCGACAAAAAACCATTAAATTCAGAAACTCCGGAAGCTTCGGAACCGAAAACGGAAAATTTAACGAGCGATTCTTCATCGAGTAGCAAAAATAAGCCACGTGAAAATTCGGAAGCTCACGAAGCTTCCACAGACCCAGAAATTTCCACGATAAATTCCCCGCCGAAGAGCGACGAAAAATCTTCAAATTCCGAAACTCACGAATTCACGAAAACTGAATTGTTAAATTCCAAAAGCGATTCACCGTTAAAAACGGATCGCAATCAAATGTCGGACGTGTCGATGGAAACTCGAGGACCCGAGAGCGTTCATTCGGACGTCGAACAATGGTCATCCCACGATAACATAAACGAAAACGAAAACGACGACGAGGACAGTTCAACGATGTCACTAAGAAGCGACAATTCTTACGTGTCCTTCGGTTTGGACGAGGAATTCGTCACAGCGATAAGAAACGAATTGCGTGAAAAATTGCCACGTGCCCAGATGCCGGTCGTCGAATCTCTGGATCCTCGTGACGACGAAAAGGAGCCCGAGTCCATAAACCCGGAGACAAAACGTTGGGAGGACGAGGAAACCGATGAACTGGGTGATCGTTCGAGCAACAACGTTGACATATCCATAAGATACAACATCTACGGCACGCCTTTGAGTCCGATTCTCGAAGAACGCGAGAGTGCCGGAACTTCGGAGTCTCTGGTGTCGAAAGAAGATTCCCGGGACGATGCTTCGATAGCTTCTAGAGTTTCTTGTCTGTCCGAAGACGTTTTGGTCGTCGACACGCGAACCAACAGAGCAATGATGCTCGAGGGCAATCCAATTTCCACGACAGAACCCAACAATTTGCAAAACGATGAAGATCGTGATACGTCACACGGTGATTTGTCCGACGATGAGAATCTCGATTATGGACAAAATAATTTAACCAGGTTTGTCGTTGATTTTTAAATGATAAAAATATACAATAAAAAGAAAGGTGGTACAGTAAATAATCCTAATCATAAGTCGAATGCGAAGGCAATATAAATTTTAGGGAGGAGAAAAATATCTGTCGGAATATTTTTATTTTTCAAAAAATGAGATTATCGATTTTTAATCGTTAATTTCGTGACAGAAACCTGGAGACCAAGAGATTGTGCATGGGAACCGGTGGCGCCCCGTTGCCCAGTCCCGAAGAGGAGACCAAGTGGCAACAGCAATTCCCACTGCCGCTGCAGATGCAGGACGATCTGATGTCCACGAGTTTCGGCACTGATCGCGATTGGGACAGTCAGGACGAGGACGAGGGCGACGACGATGGGGAAGACGGCGAGGACGACGAGGAGGAGAACAGTTCCAGTTCCGGTGAATTTGTTTGGAAGGTAAATATAATTTCCCAAAAAAAAAAATTGTTAGAAAAATAAATCTACTTGACGTCTCGGGGATTTGAATTTTCCATGTGTTTGTGGTTTTTTAAAAAGCGTTACGACGAGTCCCACGGTGATTTGGAAAACGTGGCCACGAGAAGTCCACCGAACAAACCGAAATCGCACGAACCCGAAGCCGATGTGGACGAGGAGGACGAGGGAGACGATGATGAAGATGAGGAGGAGGAGGAGGAGGAATTTACACCGTCGGCTTGGGACGCGACGCTGGCGCCTCATCGATCGGCGCTGCGATCGCCGGAAAAAAATGTTAAGTCTGGGGTAAGTTTTGCAAGATTGTTTTTTTATACGTAGAGATATTTTTGATAATCCATGGATCGTGCTAATATAGATTAATAATCGATAGATCATGTCAATATAAATTAATAATCGATAGATCATGTCAATATAAATTAATAATCGATAGATCATGCCAATATAAATTAATAATCGATAGATCATGCCAATATAAATTAATAATCTATAGATCATACCAATATAAATTAATAATCGATAAATCATGTCAATATAGATTAATAATCGATAGATCATGCCAATATAAATTAATAATCGATAAATCATGCCAGTATAAATTAATAATCGATAGATCATGCCAATATAGATCAATCCTCTAATCACACACAATTTTTTATCCCAAATTTCCACAAATTTCTTTTGGTCAATCGCTTCTCAACGAATTTTCTTCAATAACGTAATCCCCAAATGCATTTTACTCACTCACGTGCCGCCAGGACGAATTGGTAGGTGTGTCAAAGTTTAATCTCCTCGACAAGCAACAACAATTTTTTTTTTTCCAACTCCCTTGTGGAGAAGTGCAAAGATGTTTATTCTTTGCATTTTTTTCGTCACGAATTGTGATTCACACAGTGTTAACGTCGCAAGCTTTTTGTATGGGTGTCGCATCGATATAAATTGCAGTTTGTTTTTTTAATAAATGAATGTACGTTTTCGAATGTATTTTGCGGAACGATTCGTCGTTGATCGTAGTGGGGTTGATTTTTTTCTTTTAGGATCAGAAGAAGAGCGTTTGGTTCAAGAAGCAACGTTATCACTGCGTCTACGAGTATCCGAAGGAAAATCCAATCGCCGAGGGTCATGGACAGACCGCGACGACCTGGGAACCAACTTCTTACGCTGGTACGAAAATTAATTCGTTATTTTTTTCGGATCGCTATTTATTCTCTTAATTTGGATTTTTTTTAATATTTTTTATTTCTCAATTACAAAGACTGGGAGGAAATGATGGACGAGCCTCGACTGGACGTCTATCCCATGGATTACGACGAGACCAATCGCCCCGGTAGGCCCTTTAAATCATCCTTTTAAAATAAAAATACATTTTATTTTATTCCAACAAAATTATTTTTAAATTTATTAATTTTTTTTAAATTCGATCAAATAATTCTTCAATCAATTCGATCAAATATGCGACCGATTCAGTGTTCATTTTATTCTCATCCACATTTTTATTTATCCGTAATTTCCAATTTTTCCAATTTTAATAAAATAATTGTGTGAATTTTCTTTCTTTTTTTTTTTTAAATTCTGTTTCAAAGGCGACGAGGAGTTCTATGTGAGTAGTTCGAACCGTCCGTTTCAGTTTCAAAGCGGCGAGGGTAAGTACGTGAGCCAGTTCTTTCCTGGAGCGAGCTCGACGTTGTTGCAGCATCAGCAGTCGTTGCCAGTGACGTCGGAGGACCAGACCCAGGAGCCCAAGGACCAGGTGGACGGTTGCGAGGCCCCAACGTCACCGCATTCGACCCAGACAAACGGACACACTCGAAACCCGGACCTATCGGACACTCAGCAGGCACAACAACAACTTCAACAGCAACTGGGCGAGCTGAGACACACGAGAGACCGTTTAAAATTGAATCTTCTGTCGCCAAGCGGTGCCCAAAAATCCGAAGAAGACTCGACCGTCGAAAATCGTCCCCCGGAAACAAAACCCGCGGAAATTTCGGAAGAAAAAAATCTCAACGTCTCGAAAACCGACGAAAAATCGTCTTCCTCATCCCCAAAAAACGTTTCCAACGAAGAAACTGAATTAAAATCGAACGAACCGACGATAAAAAATGTCGATGATGAAGAATCAATGAGCGAAAGTGAAAAATCGTCGATTTCGATTGATTTGGCTGTGAACGAAGCGTCGAGGGTGAAAAAAAATGTCGATAACGATGAAGAAACGTCTTTGAAGACGACAGAATTGATGGTCGTTGAACCGAGTGACGTGAGGGTCGAGAAATCATCGCCGAGCGATGATTCAAATGTGATTTCCAGCTCGAACGAAAAATCACGAACTAACGTGGACCAAAAAAAATTATTCGACGCGAACGTGGAGTTCGTGAGGGACATTGTCGTGGAAAAAAATGTAGATATGCCAAATGTGAGAACGGACGAGAGTCCCGCGAGCGTGGAAAAAAATCGTGAAGTCTCGATGACGATCAACGAAGGTGCGACAGTCGGAGATGCCGTCTCAGGCTCGTCCGACGATGCCGTTAAAGTCAACGACTTAAAGTCGAACATCGTCCATAAGTCGGAAACGTAGCCGTCCCAGCGACGTTATCGCTAATCGACGATATTAGCACAACTTATACAAAATCGCTGTGAAAGCAAAAAAAAATAAAAAAATATTTAAAAAATGAAAAAATAAAAAGAGAGATAGGATGGAAGAAGAAGGATACGAATCTGGATTAGTCTCGATAGTCCGTCCTAATCGATCTCGTCGCGAAGACACCGAGAATTAAAAAGTTTTGGAGGACAAAAAAAAAAATAAAAACCAAAAACAAAATATGAAAATTTTGACGAAAAATTTCAAAAATTCATAAAGAAAGCAAAAAAAAAAAATGAATAAACTTGGCTGGACGCTTCTCGGCGAGATAGTTTAACGTTTAACAGCAATTTTTAATTACTTGTAAATAGCGAAAGGGGTAGTTAACGAACGAGGGAGATAAAAAAGAAGAAGAAAAAAAAACGACAACAATAAATGAGGAAAAAGAATTAAGAAAACGGGCGAGCATATAAAATTCATGGAGGTCAAGAAGAATCTCTAGAATACGTCGTGGTAAATGAACAAAAAAAATAATTGTTTCGGCTACCCGTGTAAATATTTATTAATCTCTGCGACAGAGGCGGGAGTCGAAGGCGAGGGGAAGAAGGAAGAAAAGAGTGCCGGAAGGACACGCAAACGAGGAGAGAGAGAGAGAGAAAGAGTTGACGCACCAAACGGTCGTGCCTACGCGTTATCATTGAATTTAATATTATCATTAGTTATTAGTTATTTGAATTGATAATAAGAATTATTATTATTATTATTATTATTATTATTATTATTATTATTATTATTATTATTACGTTTTTCTCTTTGAAAAATCACGTTTTCATCATCGTTATCGTTTTGTACTATTATTAAAAATTATCGCCAATCTCGAAGATATTTCGGGGAAAAGAAAAGAGAACATTTTTAAAATCTGTTTGCCATTACTTTACAAAGGAAAAGAAAAACTAAAGAAAATTTGTAAAATCATCCAAGCACACACACACACACACACGTGGTTAATGTTTTATCATATATCGGTTATAAAGTTGTTATTTTTTCTTAGTGAAAAGTAAGCTCTCTATTCGATTATCGTTCTTCGAAGTATTACGTTGGGGGAAAAAAATGAAAATAGAAAAAAAAATAATTATCGCTGGATTGACGGAAGGAAGATAAGAAAAAAAAATTAAAAAATAAGCGATTGAAATGGTCTTTCAAATCGAGGGACAGCCTCGGCCTGTGATAACGAGGTTTATTTGTATGTTCTACATTTTCTTTTTCTTTTATTTCTTTTGCAATTGGCGAAGCCTTTTGATGCAGATCTGTGATGCCGTCGAGAACGAGTGCAAAAAAAAAATAATGAAAATTCGAAGAATAAAAAACAAAAACAACAAAAAAAAATCATAAAAGCGAAGAGAGTGAAATATTTACGTTCGTCGACGATGTATCGGATGATAATGTGAATAACGAATGTGCAAAAGCGAGACGAGATGCTATCGAGCGGTGCCCGAAGAAAAACAAAAACAAAAAAAAAACAAAAAATGTCGTTGAACATTGATAAAAACAACGCTACGAAAAAAAAAATTCAATTCGCGTTATCGTTTATTCAAACAATCTTCTTTCCTTGTTTTTTAAATTGTCGCAAACGACTCTAATCAACAATTGTCGTCGGAACAATGGAATCGTCAATTAATTGGCCCAAGCTCTCTCAAAGCAAACTGGAAGTATTCGTAGTTTACTTACGAAACGAAAAAAAAAAAATACAACAAAATAAATAACAATTATTTGATTATTCGAATGAATTAAAAAAATCTTTGTTACTCTATGTATATCACACGACTATGGCATCCACGTAGCTCGCATAAACAACACAATCGGATAAACTATCACAACTCACCTCTAATCTCGCTATTTTCATTCGATTCATATTTATATATATATAATAAAAAAAATATATATATAAATGAATAACTCCATCACAAACTCACTATCACCGATCGCTACGATTTGTAGAAAATTGCATCTGAATAGAGGACGATTAATATATTGCTACATCGTACGAGTTTTATTTATTTATTTATTTCCTGCCTAGTCCACCATTTCTATTATTTATTCTCTTATTTTTTTTAAATTGTACGACTGAAAATAATTATCGAGCTGAACGTTAATTAATGTAACAAGCATCGATCCTGAAAAAAGAACAGTCGTTGTCACCTCTTCATCACATGATTTTATTTTCAAACGAATTATAAATTATTCAACATTACAAAAAAAGTTTTTTAAAAAAATATTCACCTTTAACGCTATTTTCTTAAATTAAGAAAAATATATATATAATCACAAAAAAAAAAACAGAAAAGACTCTATTATAAAATTAATACGTCTTGAATAATTAAATTGAGATACATAGATCCGTCCAACTGATTCATCTCAGATCTATTCTCATTATTAATTTCATTTTTTTTTAAATACAATTTTGATCGTATATACAAATTGATATATTTTCCAGACGATTAAATACAATATAATATAATTTTCATTAAGAATTTCGTTGCTGATTGCGCCAGACGATGATCAATCCTTGATAATCGGCGGTGGCCAAGTACGATTCGTCGTAGTTGAAAGCCAGAGCGAGTGTGGGTGCGGAATGTCCGTTTAGACGATCGATTCTCGCGGCTCTGCCTTCCCTCGCAGAATCCAGAAGATGAACCGCACCGTCTTCGGATCCCGTTGCGATTAGACAGGCTCCCATTTGGGGACAGAAGGTCGAGCGAATCGGGTACTGACTTTAATTCGACAAAGTACGACAGTCAATTTAAATGCAAAAAAAAAAAAAATTATAAATAAATTAGTGGTCAAAGTAAAAATATACCGGTGATTGATGGGGTATTGTCGCCACAGAGACAATCCTCCCAACCGATTGGCCACTCTGTACAGCGAAACAGCGTTGCAAGCGCTGTTCACGAGCAACGTGGGCCAGGGTGCTTCCTTGGAGAGCCAGGAACGCCACGAGAGACTTGTAACAGCTCCACCCGGACCGTTCATACGACTCAGTTTCACCAAACTTCCCGATCCCGCGTCCAAACGAAACGAAACAATGTTTCCTCGATCGTTGCCCGCCCACATCATCGAACCCCCACTTTCCTCGCAAGTCAATGACAATATCTGGCGACGAAATTAATTTTTAAATTGATAATTTTGTATTTTTATTATAGAAAAAAACGAAAAAAAATGTAATAAACACCTTTCCACCGATGGTGCAGCTTCCCCCAGGTGTGTACATGCCCGTGGAAACATTGAGAAGGTGCAAAAAACCTTTGCAGGTTCCAATGACCACGAGATTGTTGTTTGCGGGAACGAAAGCGCAGCACAAAACTTCGCAGCGCAAACGATTGCCCACGACTCTGAGACAAACGGGTGGTCCGTCGTTCTGCAATTTCCAGAGTCTGACGGTGGCGTCGAGCGACGACGAGACCACCAGATCGTTGGATATGCTCCAATCGATGGCGGTGACGCCTTTCTTGTGGCCCTCGAGGGTGGCCACGACGGCGGGCGGATCGCTCGTTGTGTCGCAGATGGAAATCGTGCCGTCGAGCGAAGCGCAGCAGAGTTTGGACTTGTCGTCGTTGGCGAACTTGAGGGCCGTGACGGGAGCCTTGTGATGTTCGAAAACATGATGAACGCCGGTGAAGGCGAAACTCTCGGCGGTTGTTCTCGTTTGGGAGGTTAGGTGACGCGTCGCGACGGATCCTTCGCCGGCCGCCGGTCCGTTCACCGACGCTCTGGATCCCAGGCTCGTTTGGTCCGAAGCGCTTCCGTATCTCAGACGCAGCAGCTCGGAGCGCAATTTCAAGTATCGAGAACGTATGTCGGAGCCTCTCGGATCCTTGTCGCGCAGCAACTGGCTCCGACGACGTATGTAGAGCATGCCTGTAACCAGAGTTGTCGCGGTAACGACGAAGACGAGGGGGGATTGTCGATCGTACGACGTAACTCACCTAGAGACGATTGGTTCATGGCCCGGAGCGCGTTGTACTTGGCGTCGAGGGCGAAAACCTGTTGATGCCACATGGGCACCATTTTGCTGGGTGCCGACACGGAATTCGTGCTCATCTTCGCTCCGTCGATGCGAGACGAACCTCACCCGAACGGATTCGATTCGCGACTTCGACGACTCGTACAGCACAGCATGTGGAAAAGTGAGGTTATCTCGCCTTGTGTACTTTCTGTACGTCGAATGCAATGTGTGATGATGATTCACGTTAATTTATTTTCCGAGTTATTGACATTAAACGCAAGAAAAGGCTCACCATTTGTTTTTTCTTTCTTCGGAGCATAACCTCAAAACACGAAACCTTCCGATTTGCTCGAATTTTCGGTATTCCGCATTCGAATAGTTTTGACGATCTTGGCACGTATATTTGCCGAAATTAGCTTCATTGATGAAGCTGGTAAGACGTAATTAATGTTTGTTGTGACAAACAGTTTGGTACGATCAATCCCCGGGCACTCGGATTCTAAACTTTCCCCCGTTGATGAAGCGAGCCGCTACGTGATGCTGTCAATGTTCCGCGCGGGTCGCCCCCCCCCCCACTCGTCGCTGCCCGCTGCCCGAGGCGCTCGGCTCCGCTGCTGTCGCGTAACTGGCGTTGACTGGCGTTACGCGACAGCAGCGGAGCCGAGCGCCTCGGGCAGCGGGCAGCGACGAGTGCGGCTGGTCAGAGCGAGAGTGGGGGGGGCGACCACGCGGAACATTGACAGCATCACGTAGCGGATGGCTCCGGCAACTTAATTTGCGGGGGCGGGGGAGCATGCGACTGAAAAAATGGCGGGAACATTTGAAAGAGTTAACGCAGCTGAATTATACTATGACCCAGTTTAATTATTTATTTCAGAAAAAACGGGGATCCAACAAATTTCGCAGTTAGTCCAACAATTGCCAAAAAATTACTGGTAATCATTACCAATTTTTTAAAATCCTTGAAGTAACGATCATCGAAACATTGCAATAACTTTTATTGCAGTAAAAAAGTACAACTACATAATACATATAAACACACACTTATTCTACAATAGATATATATCTTAATAAAATATTTTCAATGTTAACCGATCCGAATTACCATTGAAGTTGTTAAAAAATTAAAAAATACCGCAATTCAATCAGTCTTTGCGATATAGAGTTCGTTCTTCATTCGTCCGATCCTTTCAAAGGTTCAATCAACGTTTAAATATATTTTTAAAAACGAACGAGGTTCGTTTAACAACTTATACGTTAAAAAAATGATTGATTAGTGACTCGATTATCACTAAAATCTAATTAGAAATTTTTCTAAAAAATACATTAAACGACTTGCACGCGTTCCCAACGAACTTGAGAATTTTTGAGCACTTAGATCTTGCAAGCAGGCTGAAGAGGCAGCACCGTGAGGTTGCATTTGTAATCGAAAACGTCCGTGATGTAATAATCGCTGGGCTTTTCGTTTTTCTCGTTCGGCAACTTCGTGAAATATTTCATCGGAGACGCGACAGGCGTTTTTTGATTCGACGAAGACTCGTCTGAAGAGAAAAAGCAAAGAAAAAAAATGAATGAAATAAACAAAACGAAATAAAAAAATTAGAATAAGGGAAAAAAAAATAATTGCGTAAGAATGCCCAGACTTACCGGTCTCGATGGCATTCGTCTCGATCGTTCCATTAGTCTTTGCCCCATCATCTCCATTTCCACCAACATCAATCGCCACAACTTGAACGCTGAGTTTTCGCAAATTCGTTCCAGTAATTTCCAGCAATCCTTTCCTCATGTCTTCAGTCGTGAATTCTTTCAATATTTTCATTTCTCGAGTGGGTCTGTCGAAATCGTATCTTCCCGTGACAATCTCCGACCAATTTCTTCTCACATCTTCCGGCAGATCCATGAGAAAATATTTTTTCGCTTTAAAATCGAACAGATCGTCTTGAGTTCTCGCGAAATCTTGTTCGGACATGGATTTCACGTGTTCGTGGGCATAACGTCGTTCAACCTCGATCTCGTCGTCTATGTCGTGAACCAAAGGGTAAACTCCCCAATCGTCGGCGAAAGTAAAACCGCAAACGCTCGAAGCTTTGCTCAATGGATTCGAATCCGTTTGCTCCCTCAATTCGAACACATTAATAGCCGAGAGTGGACCGTCCGGTTCTGCCTTCTGAATCTCCTACAAATATACATAAATATTGTGCAATAATATTGAACGTTCATGGGCCACCTAAAAAAAATAATTCTCCATGAAAAATAAAATGAAAATAAATTATGTAAAAATATTTAACATACCCTCAGCAATTCGATCAACAACGACAATTTTATCGCGTTCATGTCCATCTGATAATAATTCGTCACCGTTGTGATATCGTTTTCCATGTTTTTTATTCTGCAGCAATGTTCGCCGATTGGAATTTCCACGTTTCTGAGTTGCGGACGAGTTCCCGGAAGCAACGTTCGACAACGCAACAGTTTGATGCATCTCTGGGCGTTGTCGAGCGCGACTGTGGACGTCATGTTACCCTCGACCAGAAATTGCACGTACATCGTGTTCGGATAATATTTTGCAAAATTTTGAAAACGATCGAATTCCATGCGCGACACGGCCGTGTGTTTGTCGTGGAACGTCCAGTGGACTTGTCGGTGAAGCGATCTGTGTACATCTCTGAAAACAATCATCGTTTAACGTAGAACGTTTGAAAAAAAAAAAAAAATGTTCGAGGTGAAAAAATGTAAATTAGTTATTTTTACAAAAAAAATCGAAACTGCTTCACTTATTATTATTTTTATCTAAAAATTGAACTGGATACTCTTGAAACACTCTACTTTCAGGTAAAAAATATCCCAATTTTTTTATAACTTAAATGCGTGACTTACTCGAGCAACGATTTTGCATTCCAAGTTTTCTGGTTGCCGTAAGTTTCTCGTTGATAATTCTTCATCTCCTTGAACAAATCCTTCGTAACGAGAGTGTAACATCGGGCTATGTACTTCGTTATCGTTTGCACGAGGAGCTAAATAAATTTTACGACCGAGAAAATTAAAAAAAATGGTTTAATTAGAAAACTATTTTTGAATATTTTTAAATTTTTGAAAAAAAAAAATATTTTGGGTAGGATTTTGATCTTACGGGTAGTTTGTCGTTGTAACCGTTGACTTTGACGATCAAACCGTACTCGCCCGACTCGATGGAATAATTCAATCCCGCAACGCCGGCCGGATACAATTCTTCGTCCATCAACGTCTTCAATACTTCGACGAATACGTCCAACATAGCAGCGCTAAAAAAATTTAACGAGTGATAAATACAATAACAAGTTTACGACCGAAAATATGGTTCGAATTATTTTTTTAAAAATTAATTTTACTTCTCCGGCGACGCGAGTGGAAGCGGCGAAACGTAATAAACATTGATGTGACAAATCGGTCCGACGATCTGAGGTTGATACCAAATTTCGGACAACCCATCCGACCGTATCTTCACCGGTTCACATTTCGGCGAGTTCTCGTTCAACTCCATCAACGAAAAATCTTCGGCGATGAAGATATTCGGTTCCGGCAAATGTAATTCGGGCATGGCTTTTATCGATTTCCAAAATTGCATCGTGTTCTTCGAAAATTCCGTAATAGTGTATTTGGTTCGGAACCAAGGTTCCACGAGTACGGATTTGTCCTTGTTCGAACGATCGAACAGCACGATGTTTCCATTTTCCGGTATCAACGAATCTATGCAAGCTTTTATCCACAAACGATCGACGTCGAAGGAATCGTCGCCCGTTGTCGTGCAATAAATCGGCGAAGAAACGTTCATGCTCTCGCAAAGATCGAAAGCGTTGTCGATTGGATTTGCCGCGTCGGAGAATCTACAAAAAAATAATTTACATAATTTTATTATTATTAAAAAAAAAATTGAGACAGTTAAGAAATAAAAAATTGGATAAATAAATTATTGTATGATAGTTAAAAATTCCTGCAGAGCTAAATAAATAGATAAGTCACCCAAATGATTCAATTATCATAAATAAAAATTATATAAACTAAAAAGAAAATTTTAAATATATAAAAAAAAATTTTTTTCAAATACTTTTTAAATAAAAAATTCATATTGATCTTCATATTTATTATTTTTGCGTTACCTCGCTTTGGCCGCTTCGACCTGACAAATTTCGTGATAGGTTCGCAATTGCGGTCCCTCTTTGCGAATGAGATTCACGTAGGAATAAACCGATCTCATGATCTCGTGAGTCTTTTCACTGCCGTAACTCGTCACGTCGATCGTCAGAGCGAGGATCCAAGAATTCGATCGTGATTTGACTATCTCGCACGAAACTTTCGAGCACCAATCGTTGTTGCGCAAATAACTGTGCAACGATCCTCGTCCCTTGTGTCGCATTATCGACAGAACGTAATCGAAACAACGACTGCTGCAAGGCTCGTAGATCGATGGCATCGTCCAATTGAATTCCATCTGTAAAATCGAACACGATCAATGCCTAAAATCGTTCATTATCTAATCCTTCGTTCAACCAGTAGAAAAAAAATGTACCTTGTTGTTTTTACCGCTGACCAAATACATTCCGTAACATTTTTCGAATCCCGTTATGTTTATCAAATCGGCAGCTCGAAATTTTTCGAAAAATCTATCGGGCAAAGGTGCGTTGGACAATGTTGAAAAACTCTTCTTTACGTAGTCTTCGAGCACGTCCAGTGGCAATCTTGCCTGTCGAAAAAATAGTAATAGTAAAATACAACATTTTTACAAAAATTTGAAAAAAAAAATACACCCGAGCGATTTAAAATTGCAACAAAAAATTGTTGCAATCGTCAAAACGATTCAAAAAAAATTCCAATCATATTTCAAACCTTCTTCTACAAGAATAAATTTTCACAGTAACCAAAATGTAATTTTTCTATGTGCTGAAAAAAATAATTGAAAAAAATAACGAAAATTCAATGTGATTTTTTTTTCCTCACCTCTATGGCGATGATAATATTGTGAGGTCGATAACGGCATTCCCAGAGATCCCGGAGTTGCGAGCAAAGATTGGGAACCGTCACGTTGTCCCGCAGAGCAACGAATTGTCGTCTCAAACGAGCGACGGATTGCTCGTCGAACACCGGATTGCCGAATATTTCGGCAAAACGATCGAGTGCTTCGAGAAGAAATTTTTCCGGTACGGCAAATTTGAACGTTGTTTTTTCGGCACTCGTGTAAGCGTTGTACCAACCGCCACAGTTGTTTGCGAATTCGGCAAAGTGCTAATTAACGCGAGAGATGTGGAGAAAAAAATTGTCTCAATTCAATTAAGAAGAAAAAATGTTAATTTTTTTTTTTTTTTAAATACATCTGAGAGCGAACATACCTGAGGATATTTTTTGGATCCGATGACCAACGCGTGTTCGAGAAGACGAGTCAGGCTCGGGAATTTCGGTGGATCGTTGAGATTTCCAACCCCGACGGATATTCCGCACTCTGCCTGTCGATCGAATAAAAAAAAAAAACTTTCTCATGCTTTCTATTATATTATTTAATAAAAATATTTCTTTCAAACTCACCATTTGTTGTTCTCTCTTCATTCTCTTGGGCGGAGGAGTGGAACACAGGGTTTCGTCGCAGTCCTCTCGTTGCTGCTCTGACGCTGAAACACACGACAGTCGCCAATATGAAAATATCTGCGTCGCATAATTTCGACGATAAATCAACAATTTCTCACCACATTTTTTTTCTTCCTTGTCGTCCGACGTCGTACCGTTGCTGTAGACTTTGCCGCTGATGTCGGCGATGAGCATCGCCGTGAAACCGTTGGCCAGCTTCATGCCGCTGCAAAACGTACAAAAACATTGAAATATCAGCTTTCATTATCGTTCGAAAAAAAAAAGTAGTTGAGTTTTTAAACGTTCAAACAATTGTTTTATTTGTCTTTTGGTTACCGATAAGCTTTCTTGTCAGTGGCCAGTTTCACCGGCAAGTCGACGTATTCCACCGAAGCTTCATCCTTACAACTGACTATCGTCTTCTCGTCGTCCAAACTTTTCGAGACTTTGACGACAGTCTCATTGCAATCGTTTTCCATTTCGTTTTTGGTTATTTCCACTTCCATGATGAATCGACAAACATCCAGACTGTGTGACAACAAATTTTTGTTACTTTTTGTGTAAACAATTATTGTCACGTTAGTTCAAATTTTTTAAAAAAATAATAAGGCATGTGTTCTTTCATAATTAGTCAAGGAGGTTATCGATACTGAAATATAAATGAGATAAATTGAACCAGAACTTACGATTTCGTCGATGAGATTTTCGAACCGGTCCGAACACGTTTGGAAACTGCGCGCAAATGAACGAACATCAACCGGAAAATGTGATCCTTTGTTGTCGATAATGGAAAAACCCGGTCCGAGTTGTCGCGAATGGCGCCAATCGCCATTTCCGGTGAATTACACGACGCTAGTCAAATTGGCGGTTCAATTTGAAAACAATGATTTACGAGAAAAAAAAGGCGCAAATGCATCCCTACCTTATCGACTGGGCTCATACACGTTCAATATTATTGCGCAATATTCGTGATTGTGCAATAATAATGATCCCTTTATCAACTATTTCGAATGATTTTTGATAAATAAATTGGGTCAAAGACGATTTTGTTGATAGACGAATTATTATTTATTATTCACATAATTAATTCTTTGGATTTGTCACGAGATAACAATTCGACTCGCATATTCGCTCAAATGAAATTTCAGATATAATATTCGACTGTAAAATTTACAAGACGGTCAATGTCGATAATAAAAAAATATATAAAAAAACAGAACAAAAATAAACTATGCTTAAGAAACAATGATAAGTCATTCCGTGAACGTGATCCTCGTTAAATCGACGCATCAAGTCAGACGCATTTCGAGCATAACGTTTACCTCGAACACCAAACGTCTCAGATGATAGATTATGTCTTTGATTTCACGATTTTTCGCCACGATTTCCTGTGAAATAAAGTAAAAGATAACAGAATCGATGCACATAATATTATACAGATGTTTGTTGAACCATTGAAAAATTGACAAACCTCGATAATACGTTCTCTCTCCTCAAACGCGAGTCTATCGGTCTCCGAAACTTTTTTATCATCCGATTTTGATTCGCAAACTTCCTTCAACGGAACCAAACTCTCTATATCCACGTACTCCATTCCCTGACTCTGACAATTCTCATTGCATTTGTCAAAAATTCTGTGCAACTGTTTGAACTTTAATTTCATTATTCGTAATTTTTCTTGCAACTGAAGCTTCTTATCGTGCGCGATTCGTCCCACTTGAGCCGTACCTGTCTCATTGAACAAACAAAAACACAACAAAAAGATATCCTCATTCGATTTCATTACTAAAAGTGATCTTCAAAAAAAAAAAAAAAAAAAGCTGGGGCAATAAATTTGAGTTACCATTGGGAAGTGGAAGATCTTTCAGATAATGAAATATTTCAAAGGCTTGAGTGTAGATATCGTCGATGCATTCCTGTCCGAGTCTGCATATAAAAACTGTCGTGGGTCCTTTTTTCTGTTGCTGATTCAGTGGCGGAGCTTGAAAAAGTGGAATTTGCGACGTATCCGGCTGACTGGCTTCGCAATTGTTTTGATACGTTCCCTGCCCACGCTGTTGATGTTGATCCTGTTCCGGGTGGTGTTGATTATGCTGCTGATGTTGCCTCGGCTCCTGCTCCTGATGAAGATGATGCTGCTGCTGCAGTTGGTGCAGCTCTTGTTTCTGACGATGCTGCTGCAATTGTTGCAGCTCTTGCTCCTGATGATGTTGATGCTGCAGTTGTCGCATTTCCTGTTCCTGATGAAGCTGGTGTTGATGGCAGTGGCGCTGCTGTTGATGCGCCACAGCTTCCTGTGTCTGATGATGATTCTGGTCTGCCGTAGAACGATGATTCTGCATTCCCATGGCGAGTGCCGATCCGCCGGTGATCGACGATACTTCGGTGAAATGCGCCGGACTCGTCATGCCTGTTAAGTAATAATATACAATGTGTTATGATTTTTTGGAAGCACAGCGATCATTGAGTCTATATTTGTATATCAATTTCATTTACCCAAAGGCTGCTGATCGTCCAATCCGGAAACAATTTGTCCGCCGCTCAAATGATTTCTCAACACGGATTGTTGACTGCCGGAGAAGCCCGATGCATACGGTCGATCTTCATCAGCCATTATTATTTTTTTTTCCTCAATTTTTATTCACAAAAGTCGAATGATAATCAACGAAATGAATTTTTAGGTTATACCGGTAATTTCGATTTTTATATCGCGCTATATTACAATTGTTTATTTTGTTTTTCGTAATCTACAATCGTTTTTGTCAGTCAGGAGAGTAAAAAAAAATGTCTATTGTCAATAAATTTGTCTGGTCGATGAATATTTTGATTTCGCGTGATTTTCCGAATTTTCACAGTCAACCGGGTTATTTCCACAAATTTGTAATCACGCTGTACATCCATCATCGATCCGTACGCCAAAAATCCTTTGCGCTTCATCTTCTGACCTTGAAATGCGAAATTTTATTTATTTGAAAAAATCACGTAAAAGCGTTAGTTCGAATTTTTTTACTTTGTTTACTTTGAAGAACAGATCTGACAGATTCACGAGTCGTTGGGCAATTAAGAATATTTTTAAAAAATTCGTTCGATTAATTATTACTGCGTTTCCCGGTTTTAACTATCGTTTCCGGTCATCGATTACACAGATTGAAGAAGATGCAATGAGTCACGTAGTACCTCTGCGAAAATACGGACGTTTCTGATTGGCCAGTGCGTTCGAATGCGGACCAACCGCTGCTGCCCAAGCCGCCCGTCCACCCCCGGCGTCTCAATGGCGGCTTGTTGACGATTCAAAGTCACGCAGAGGTCACAACAAACAACAACAACGCGTCGCTCTGTTTTTTCGCCGAAACACGGACGAACGTTTGATTCCTGTAATATTTCGTCGTTATCGAGCGACGACGATGCTTGGTCGGTAACCCAAAACTACAAACCATTGTTTTTCACAACGATTGATCATTCGAAATAATTACGAGAACGATTAACTGCCTTCTGAAATTCATTTTTAAACCGTTTTGGATGTACATTCGAAACGAAAACGTTAGCGGGGAACAATAGTTTGGGGAAAATTCGCCCCATCTCTCTTGCACTTCTGGCAATCAAAGCGAGCGAGAGAGAGAGAAAGAGAGAGAGCACGTAGCGCGACATCTTTCTACGGATTCCAGTAACGGCCAAAAAATTGCGGGAATTTCAGAACTGGAAAAAACCGGTTTTTTCGTGCATCGTGATTGGTCGTTCGCACTGGCGCTCGATTCACCGTGCAATGGCTGACAAATTGAAATATTAGAACAAAGCCAACGCTTCGTGAGATGGTCTACGTTCGTTATCATTGTTTGTCCCATCGAAGTTTTTTACAATAATTTTTACGAAAAGTACATTTCAAAGCACTGTAACCTCTTTCACAGACATCAACGATGCACATCAAACAGGTATTTGATAAAAAATTCATACATATATCTATATATTTCTTTTTAGTTGACTAATAAATTTATGAATAAATAAAAAAAAAGTCCAAGCATCAATGTCCATAAGAAAGACAAACTCATTGATTTAGACTCTTTGATGAATCCTTGGCTCCGCAGATAATTATTCATGGCTTCAAGTCGTATCGCGAACGAATCGTAGTCGAGCCTTTCGACCCGAGAATAAATGTAATCGGTAAGCCAGCAACAATCGCCTTCGAGTCGACGAGCTTATCACTGAAAAATTAAATTATTAAAAATCAACGGTCTACACATTTGCTTACAGTCGGAAGAAACGGTTCAGGAAAGTCGAATTTCTTCTCCGCCATAGAATTTGTTCTCAGCAGCGAATACTCGCACCTGATTCCGGTGCAGAGACGTCTGATCATGCACGAAGGATCGGGACCTCCCTCGACCGCTTACATCGAAATCGTGTTCGACAACGAAGACGGAAGATTTCCGGTAATCGTAAATGTTTGGTTAAAATTCCATCGATCTTCGTTATTAAAAAAAAAAGTTGTAGTGCGATCGAACCATCTTTGTTCGTCAATTTTTTTCCAGACCAACAATACGGAGGTGCATTTGAGAAGAATGATCGGATCGGAAAAAGACAATTACTTTCTCGACAAGACTATAATTTCCAAGTCCGAAGTGGATAATATGTTGGAGGCCGCAGGATTTTCCAAATCTAATCCTTACTACATCGTAAAGCAGGGAGAAGTAATTCTACCAAATTCTTATCAAAACTTTTCTCATTAGATTCATCAAAATGATTTTTTTTTCAATTCGAAAACTGGAAAAAAATGTTTATTTGATGCATTTGAAAATTTGATTGTCAGATAAATCAATTGGCAACAGCCTCGGACTCGCAGAGACTCAAGTTGCTTTTGGATATCGCGGGGGCGCGTGTTTACGACGAAAAGACTGAAAAATCACGAGCCATCATGAACGAGGCTCGAAATCATCTCGACAAGGCATCTGAATCTTTGCAAAACATTGGTAAGTTTATTTTATTTTATTTTTTCATTATTTATTTATTCATTTATTTATTTATTCATTTTATTTATTTTTTTTAGAGGAACGTTTCCAAGCTCTGGAAGCGGAGAAGGAGGAACTCCGGGAGTATCAAAGATACGACAAAAAACGCAGGTTTCTCGAGCACACGATCTATCGTCGTGAATTGGACTCGAACAAACGAAAATTCGTTGAATTCGAAGAATCGCGAACGAAGATCGTCGTCGAGCAACGAAGCCTGATGAACATGACGAAAAAAATGGAGGAGACAAGTCGGGTGGCGACCGAACGTTGGAAGATCACCAAGGACAAAGTCCAGACGGCCGTGGAAGACCAAGATATGCTCAAGTACAACATCGAAAGATTTTTCTCTATTTTTTTTCAACCATTTTTATATTTCAACTCGAAGACTTCATTTTTTTCATTCACGTCAATTTGTGAAAATAAATTTACATCAAACAGCACGGAACTCGAGCAAGTAGTACGAAAAATAACGGCAACAACTCTTACGATTGACGATTTGAAAGATGAAATCAAGACGAACGAGGAGACGAAAAAAAAAGCACAAACGGAACTTGAAATTTTACAACGGAAAATCAATGAGAAGATGAAGAAACTCGAGGATATAAAACCAGATGTGAGATACATTTTTTATTTCTTCATGATTCAATGTTTTTATTTATTCATTCATTTATTTATTTATTTTATGCATTCATTTTGCAGTACGACAAATTGTTGAGAGAAGAAGAAGAGCTCAATCGCGAATTGACGCTCAAGGAACAACAGCGTCGAGATTTGTACTTGAAGCAAGATCGCATCAATCAGTTTGATAGCAAAGTACGTTTTTGAATTTTACTTTTTTATTTTTATTTATTACTTTTATTTATTTTACAAAATGCAAGCACATGGCTTTAACTGAAAAATCTCGTAGGACACGAGAGACGAATGGATAAAGAAGCAATTGCATCAACTGAACGAGCAAATCCGTGACGAGCAAAAGCATTGTGCGGAGATACAAAAAAATTTGGAGAGCGACCGTGAGAGACGAAAAAAATTGGACAATGATATGGAAACGTTGCAACGGGACATGGAAGCCGAGGAAAAATCCATGGATAGATATAAAAAATTGCGATGCGAAGAAATGGAAAAGGCGGAGCAAGCTCGATCGAAGCTCAAAGAACTGTGAGTTTAATCGTATTCAATTTTTTTCTTATTTACTGTAAAACAGGGACGTCACTTGGAGATCTGTATTTTCTTAATTATTTAATCACACAGCTATCGCAACGAAAGCATAGTCCAAGAAAAATTATCCATCGCGAACAACGATTTATCAAAAGCTGAAAATCGTTCGAAGTTGACGATTGGAAAAGCAATTTTAAACGGTCGTGAAAGCGTGCGAAAAGTATTGGAATTTCGGTAAATCTCAAATTCTAAACAAGATATTTTGATGAATATTAAAACAAATTATTTATGTAAAAATGCGTAACGAGAGTCTCGATTGTGCGTTGCATTGAAATGCAATTGCAGAGACAATGCCGAAACGTCGGAAGATACGGACCCTGTCGAGTGCGTTCAGGTGATCGACGTTCTATCGTGTCAACCGGAATTTCGCACGGCCGTGGAAGTCGTCGCTGGCAAACGTTTGTATCATTACATCGTGAAAAACGATCGCACGGTCACCAAGATTCTCAAACAAATAAATCGTCTTCGACTTCCCGGTGAAGTTAATTTTTTGCCTCTCAATCGAATAAAAGTCAAGACGATTGATTATCCGTCAAGCACGGACGTAGCTCCGATGATCGACAAATTGAATTACGATCGAAAATACGATTCAGCTATGAGGTGACACTAATTTTTTTATTTATGTGCAAAAAAACATTTTTAAACTTCATTTTAAAAAAATAGATTCGTGAAACGAATATTTGCTTTGTATTTTTAATAATCAATTAGCTAAAGTCTTTTTTCTTTTAAATAAATGTGCAATTGACTGTCTCGTTAGACTTTAAGGAATGCGAAAAAAATTATAAAAAATAAATAATATACAAATAAATTGGACACAGGTTTATTTTCGGACGAACTGTGATCTGTCGTTCTCTCGACATTGCCACAAAGTTTGCCCGTAGCAATGGTCTCGATTGCGTGACTCTGCAGGGTGACGTCGTGCATTCGAAGGGCGATCTAACAGGTGGTTATCGACAGTACGACAGAACGCAACTCGACGATCATCAGATTCGACGAAACGTCGAGGAAACTATTCGGGATTTGAACGAAACATTATCGACGATCAAGTCCGAGATAAAAACAATCACGGAAACGATAAATCGTCACGACAGCAATATACAGAAAGCGGAGATATTGATAGAAAAATCAAAGTACGTAAAATCGTTTCGTCGTACGATCAATTAGATTTTTTTCTGTATTATTGTTGTACTGAAAAATAATAATAATAATAAAAACTCACAGAGACAATCGCGAAAAAATGGAGACAGATGTTCGTTCGATAAGAAACGAAGTCAGAAACGAAGTGAGCACGATCGAGAATCGTCGCGTACCGAACGAGAAACGTCTCGCTTGTTGCACCACGAATTTGGACGCAATGAGAGCAACGAAAATGGCTTTTGAACGGGAATTGAATCAGGATCTCAAGAGTCAACTTTCCCCGACCGAACACCATCTTCTCGACACGTTGAACGAACGAATAAACACGCTTACCCGACGATGCAAAATTGTTTTCGACGAAAAATTGAAATTCGAAGAAAAATTGTTCAAATTGGAAAACACGTTGACGAATAATCTGTCGAGACGCAAGGATCAATTGACGAAGATCGTTCGAGACTCATGCGGATCGGATCAACAGCGTCAACTCGAAACCCTCGGCGTTCAACTCGGTAAACTTGTGAACGATCGAATGGAAATTGTTCACAAGTGCAAAGAACAGGCGAAACGGGTCGAGAGAGCTCTCCAAACGGTAATTCCTGAATTTAACAATGCGAATGCGACAAATCATTGTAATATTGACTCAAAAAAAAATGTCAAACCAGTCTCCGAATATTAAAAAGGTTCACACGAGTCGCTCAACATTTTATTTACATTCTTCAAAGCAAAAAGTCGAACTGGAAAATTTGCAAAAATCCAAATCCATGCTGAAAGAGACGCAGGAACAATTGGAAGAGTTGGATCGAGAGGTGGAAAAATTGTTGAGCAAGAGAAATGTGTACGAAAAAAAAAATTGTCGTATAAATGAAAAAATTGCGGAATTGGGAACGTTGCCCAATGCCGAGGATTACGAAAGGTTCGTCGCCATGTCGAGCAAACATTTGTTCGAAGAATTGGAAAGAACGTACAGTGCGATCAAGCGATACAGGTGAGACATTGTTCGCTTCAATTTTACCCCAAAATTGTGTCACATCGAAAAATCGAGACTAAATCTCGTGCCCACGAAAAATAATTCATCACAGCGACGTGAACCAAAAAGCCATCGATCAGTACGATTCGCTGAGCCGTCTCAAGACCGAGACGTTGAAACGAATCGACGAATTGCAACGAGATCGCGAAAAGATTCAAGAATCGATGCACGTGTTGGAACAAAAAAAAATTGAGATAATACGTTTCACGTTTGATCAAGTGTCCAAGTACTTCAGCGAAATGTTTGAAAAATTGGCATCACCGGGACGGGCGAGTCTGATTATGAGAACGGTGAACGGTGAGGATAGCAATGAAAACGACGATTCCGGAGTCATGGATACTGATAATTATTCTGGAATTGGTAATAATCCTTGATCGAATCGAATTTTATCAGAGGGAGATCTTTGCCAACCGGTTTTAATTTAATTGTACATACCCGTCGTAGGTATCAGCGTGTCGTTCACCGGTCGTGCAAACGAAACCACCGAAATCACACAATTGTCGGGTGGACAAAAATCCATCGTCGCTCTGGCTTTGATATTCGCCATTCAAAAGTGCGATCCGGCACCTTTCTACCTGTTCGACGAGATCGATCACGCTCTCGATGCTCAACATCGTCAAGCCGTTGCCAACATCATTCACGAACTCAGTTCAAACGCACAATTCATGATCACCACTTTCAAGTGAGTTTTTATTTAAGTATTCATTTTTTTTATTTCGCAAACCGAGATTCCATCCAAATGCTGATTTACGTGGGAAAATCGTAAATATAATTCGACGAATGATTTTTCACCGAAGGCCGGAAATTGTACGACAAGCCAACAAATGTTACGGTGTTCAATTTGCGAACGGTGTTTCGCACATTGAATCCGTGACCCAGGAACGGGCGGAGGAATTTGTCGAAGCCAATGGAAGAGACGAACGATGAAGCTAATAGCGTACACACAACGTTTTTTTTTTTAATATCTCACAGATTTTATTTATTTTTTATCACACGGTGATACGAATCAGGACAAAACAGCGTATGCACCGTTTTAGACAATTTTCGTGTCTAGGATCTTAATATTTTAAACAATCACACAAACCCCCGGAGAATTTAATAATATATCGAGTGAAATCATGGACAGGGATATAATTATTGCTAAAACAAAATTCTGGGGATGTGGATCGACGTTGAAACAATGTTTAATCAAATTTTTTAAGCGTCGATACGTCCTGTTTTTTTTTAATTTGTTTTTTTTTCGCTTATCTGAAGACAGATAATCCTATTATCCGATTCAAAGTTATTCAAGGTTCGAAATAGCGTCGAGATGGAATCACTGAATGGGATTCCAGGAGTGCGTATGTGTTGGGGAGACAGAGAAAGAGAGACGGAGAGAATGAGATGGTGAGTGGTGAGTGCGGAGTGGAACGCGAAAACCGTGAGAAAGAAACATACATTCGGTCTCCTCTTTGCGTTTCCGACCGGAGGGTTATTGGTCTCACCTTGGAAACATAATACCATTCGGTGAATATGTATCCCACGCCCTTCAACTCAAACCCCAACCAAACCTTGCCATCTTAAATTCCACAACAATGTTTCAAACGCTTTTGCATACTGATTTTTCTTCGGCTCAAAGCCACACACACACACAAACACACACAAAAGTATCTCTCGAAGCCATCTAGCGTCGGACGAGTCATCAAATGTGATCCTAGAAAAAATAGCACGCTTATTTCGTCGGTCTATTTACGTGTTTTCACGGTTTCAAAGTGAAAAAAAAAACATAATTTTATACAAATTGCATATATGTATTATTTTTTTTGGTATTGTCACAAATTGCAGGAATTATTTGTAATCATTGTTCATCATACATTCCGCAATACAATGTGAAATATTCGTAACGACGACAATTAATATCTACCACATTTTTTTTTCTACACAGATTAATACTCATCGATAGTAATAATAATAATAATCAATAATCAATAATAAACAATGACTTTTACGTATAATTATCAACATAATGCAGTGTTGTTTTTTTCGGCAGTAGCGAAGACGTGTTGAACCAACGATTCAACGATATGTGTGTCACGTGTTGGATAATCTCGATTGACAGTTTTAGCAAAAAGAAAAAAAAAGAAAAAAAAATGATTGAATTTAAAAAATCAAGGTGGAAGAACGTCTAATTTGAGTCCCGTTATCGGCCAACAATATCCGCAGTAACCGCCGCATCTGCCAGTCACTCTTTGATCGTTCTGAAAAAAAGAAGAAGGCAAAAAACGTGATTGCAATGACAATCATGAAGAAGGTAACGAAAAAAAATTATAGAAAAATTTGAATATCGTTGACTCACTACTCTATTGATGTTCAGAAAGGCTCTCGATCTTTTGGGGCCCCACGCGACGTCGGAGGACAGTCTCAGTGCCGTGCCCGTTAAATCTATGCTGAAACGTCCTTGAGGACAATTTTCTTGACTGTAACAATCTCCCGACTGGCCGAAAGGCTGTTTCGATCCCTTCGATTGCGAAAACGTGAAATCGTCGGCTAAAAATGCAAAGTTAGCTCAGTCCAGATGTATTTTACAATCGTTGCAATTATTATTCATCATTTTAGACTGAATTCTCACCAACGATGACTAATTTTTCAGGATCTATGCGGACTCTCTTGAAGTTAGTGAAACCGGAATTGCCTTGTGCATCGCTGACGCACTCGCAGGAATTGTTTCTTCGCCCGTTGTACGGACACTGATAAGGATTGATCAATCTGGAAAGAACCGTGAGTCAAAGTCATTTGG
Organism: Diplazon laetatorius; assembly: GCA_963662125.1. NCBI lineage: Eukaryota > Metazoa > Arthropoda > Insecta > Hymenoptera > Ichneumonidae > Diplazon > Diplazon laetatorius. The sequence continues at coordinate 254,381 of OY759152.1, read as the reverse complement.
TACAATTATTGTAAATATTCTGGATTGATATTATCGTGACGTCCTTGCGCTACAACAAGACGATACGATTGAGAGAAATATAATCGGTGACATTAGCACGGTGGTAGAATGCTTGCTTCAAGACGGACATTACCAGGTTTGAGTCCAAGAAATGCACCATATATTTTCTCTCTTCGAAAATATTCGGCAGGACGTCGCGAAACAGACCGTTCGGTCATCACGAATGGTGTCAGAAGTGTTAAAACCCACCGAAAAAAAAAAACATGCCCTCAAAACGCGCATTGTACGATGATAATCCACACTACGAAATGGAAAAAGTCCGACACATGGAAACAACTACGAATAATAAGCCGTTTGGCCAAACACTTCAGCCTAAAAATTCAGCTATTTCGCGGGCAGGCGGTGAAACTCAAAAGTCTGACACATGGAAACAAATACGAATAAAACGTCCGACACTTGAATGCAACTACGAATATGCATTAAGAGGACATCCAATTCTGCACTGACAAGCTCAAGGCGAAATTTTACACGCTTTTTTCTCGAAAACGACTGAACAATCTGGTCTAACTACTTGCACAAAGTGAAATTTGGGAGGGTACTTATGTAAAAGTATGATCAATATGAACGAAATCTGTTTCCCAAAGGGTGTTGGCCCTCCCCTTGAAAGAGTGACCTAAGGCTACATCAAACTTCGTCTACAAATTACGAAAAACCGCGAAAAATCTTTACGGCTAGAAAAAAAATTATAAATTAAACCTCTTGTCGTAGATTTCCGCATAGTTTCTTCGATCACCCGCTGGCAGTGTTAGATATTCTCTTGGAGTATCGGTATCCGTGTTGTGACAATAAATCTTCATGCTTCTTCCACCGATCGAAAGCGTGTGTTCGCCGTCGTACATCGGTTTCAATCTCTTCTGCGCTTCGGCGCACGTTCTCGGTCCGCAACGTCTCTGATTGCATTTTCGTTCCCTACGAGGTTTGAATTTTATCGGACAGTTCGAACGAGCGGTTTTTTTGCCATCCGCATCGATGCAGAATATACGACGGTTTTGTTTGCCTTTTCTTCCGCACGGATGACTGCACTGAAAAATCGTCACGACACGATTAGCCACTGCATCGTCCAATCCATCGTCAGCTTTTTAGGGTCTCACTGATATTTTTTTTCAAATATTCCTTTTAGAAACAAAAACAATTCGAGTTACCTTTCTCCAGTTACCCGCCATCCAAAAATATTTGTCGTCGCATTCGCGCAGCTTGCACAATCGATTGTCTTCCGGTCGGTTCTCGAGCATGCAACAGTTTGTACGTTGAGGATCCACCCAACCGAATCGATTTATATGATGACAAGCCACGGAACGATGTTGCACGCCTTCTCCGCATTCGGCGGAACACTGGAAAACAAAATCGATTATATTTTGACAAATTTTTCTGTGACTAGACGATTTTTTGTTGAACCGATTTTTTTTCGTGAAGAGAAAACAAACTAACAGGCGTCCAATTTGAAACCCTCCATCGACATCGACTTTTCTCACGCAACCAATGTAATCCGGACAGTGACGATGACGAACAGATCGATCTATGACATCTCTTGAAGTGTTTGGGTTTCTTTTCGGGATGACACTTTATATCCGGCGCTATTCCGCCTCGTGTGGTTTTGCACAGTACCTGACGGTACCGTCGCCCTTCTCCACACTTTGTGTCGCACTAAGAAAAAAATACATTTTAGAAAATATACCGAATCGAATATATTAAAATATATAAAAACAAAAATTAGTCTCACTGTACTCCAATCGCCAGTGTGCCAATGATGGCACAGTCCAGCGTCGCACAACTCGGTGGTATCGGGTCTGGGACCGTTGCAGTGATCGGCATGAACTATACGATTGTCTATGTGACAAAAATTCGTTCGCCTTCTCTCTCCAATCCCACAGCTTACCGAGCACTGTGAAAAAAATGGGAGATAAATTAAAAAACCCAAATAGACCAAATTAAAACATTACAAAGCCAAGAGTTAAAAATATATATTTACCGGAGACCACTCGCCGATTCGCCACTTCGGACAAGCTTCGTTCGCGCACATGCGCGCGACTATTCTCTCCTTGGTCGCGCACATCTCGTCGGGAACGATTTTTTCCAACGCGTTCTTGCATTTGGAAGTTCTAGATTGCGAACCATCGCCACAGGTGACGCTGCACGGTCCCCATTCGCCGTACGACCATTCGACCGCGTTGCAAGGTCCGACGCAAGGTTCGTGAGTCGCCGGTATTTTCATGTGCGAACAAGCGTCCATGTCGATGGCTTCGGGTTCGAGATTTTTGAAAATTTGCACGCACTGCGTGGATATCGTACGATTACCCGGACCGCAATTGTTCGAACACTCGGAATATCCGGTTACTTGCCAGCTAATGAAAAACACATTTTTATCGTCGGATTCAAATGGTTTTTATAAATCGATACGCGACGAACTTACGATAATTTACAATCGATGTTGCAAACTCGTCGCTCTTCCGCGGGTTTGGGTCGAGATCTGCAATAATCGTCCGACACGGTTTCCTTGGTTTCGATATTTTGACACTGGGCTCGGCGATAACTCATTCCTTGACAAACGTAGTTGCAAGTCGACCAATAACGCAATACCCAGTTGTAATTTTTCAATATTACTTTAGGTACCGTGTATTCGTACAAAATTTGCGGTGGATGCACAGCCCCGACGGAAAGTACCTGAAGTTTTTTTTGGCACCGGAGAAATATTTTGAAAAATTTAAAAAAAAATTAGTTCCAAGTGAAATAATAGACGTAAAACATCTAAAAAAATCGTACCTCCAGAATTAAATCAACGTTTATTCTTCGCGTACTGTTCAAACGTTCGACCAGTGTTTCCGGACCGCTGTACTCGATCGTTATACCCGATCGAATTATCACCTTAGGATTCATCACTGATTTTCCGTTCAATATGTATTCCCCACCTTCCCCGATTCGCAGAGCTAGAACGAACGTACATAATTATTCAACAAACAATTTAATTTGCCACGGATTTCTTTTCTGACAATTAGGAGGGAACTTTCTCCGCATTTACCTAAATAGTTACTGTCATTCGGACAACCTCTCCAACCGTATTGTCTGATATCGATATTGCTACTTCCGGCAGGAATTTTTATCACCCTGGTATATCCATAAGCGCTCGAATTGTGAGATCCGGTTATACGTTGACAGGTGGAATTATTTCCACGACAAACTCCGCAAGTGTCCAAAACCGCGGTTGAGTTCAGATAATGATCGCAACCTGCGGGTTTGCACTGTCCGTGCACGCAAATGTCGAACGAATCCGGTCCACAGGGAGTACCGTCGATCACATTACCTCCGAGCGGATAGTACTGCTTGCTTTCCACTTGACAGTAGAGCTTGCAACGATCCGGAGCAACTGAAAAAAAAAGATGTTCAATTTCACACGATTCTCAATCACAAATCGTCACAATCTAAGCACGAGTTTCCATACTCACATTCGATGTACTTGACGTGCCAGATTATGTCATCGGGATTCTCAGTCAGGCCGGTGATACCCATGTTGTCATGATCATACCTGGAGCATTGCTGTTGTCTTTGAAAAACAAAACGAAATGAAAAAATCCCACATTTTCTTCTACTGGGTTATCACAAAAAAAAAAAAATGTCGTTATCATGACAATAATTACCTGAAATCCGGATCGTCCAGGGGACATTCGTCGGTTCCACAACTTCGATACCTCATTCTTTCCCCAATGCAATAATTTCCACCGTTTTGCGGTGACGGTCTGTTGCACTCGCGATATTGCTTTTGTATTCCACCCCCGCATTTTCTCGAACACTCGCCGTACTGTCCCCACTCGCCCCATTGTCCATTGACGGGTTCCAAATTTTTCACCGACACGCATTCGCCTTTTTGGCACCATTTCATCACGGATTGTTCGTCGCCGCAGGGCGTTCCATCGGCCCATGGCACGTTCCGCGTGCTGCAATGCTGATCACCCGCGATCAACGAGGTGCACCAAAGTTTCTTGCAAACTGCCTGGCCAATAAGAACCCCGCATTAAATCCATCTTATTGTTGAGAAGTCAAAGCTCTGAGAGGAAAAAATCATAATAATTAAAACCGAACAAAAAATACTTACCATCGACCTCGCGTTTGTGATCGCAAAGTTTTGATCCCGGACCGACTACCAATTCGCACTGTTTGTTACCCGAATAATCTTCACCCGGTAATCTTATGCCATCTGTGGCGACCGTGTTGTACGGCTGGTCCAGCAGGCAATTGGCAGTTCTAAATCAAAACATTTTTTTTTAAATATCACAATCAACCGAATAATTAATACGATAAGATTATCGATTGATTGACTTACTCTAAAAATTCGGTAACGTAATGACGCGAACATTTGGACCATCCAAAACCAAAATCATTCTTGTCCAATCTGTGAGACATGAAGTCAAGTACGTTGCTGCGAATACGAAATTTTTCGCATTTCGCGTCGTCGTCGTGGGGCATGCTCAATCTGAAAGAAAAAACAGTGCTGAAAATGGCTTTTTCCAAAAAATAATTATACAAATTACGATTGTAAATGATAGATTTATTTACACGTGTCCAATCTCATGGGCTATCGTTATCGCAGTCTGAACCCCATAATAATCTTGAACTATCGCGCACGAATTATTCGGCGAACACATTTTTCCCAGTTGGGCAAACCCGATCGTCTCGCAGTGGCCTTGGGCAGCATCTTGGCACAGTGTCTCTCTGTAAACGAAAAAAAAAACAGGAATGATTGATTTCGTATCATCGAGCAGACACGCTTGAATAGATCGAAATAAAAACCTGGTGAGCAGAAGCGCTGCATCATGATGATCCGGTGAAGGCTCGTCGGGATTGTGTGATATCTGCCACTTGCAAAAACTCGTGAGCATCTCTTTGGCGGATATTCCATCAGTCTTGTTGTCTCGAGTTCCAAAATAATAATCAACCTCCATTATTTTTATTACGGATATGCTTATCGGATTACCGATCGATGGATATTTGTAGTAACGTGATACCTAAAGAAACAGGTGATGAAAGATCATTAGTATTAATGAGTAACGATCTTAATAGACGATTGATCAATGTGAATATTATATCAATCAATTGCTCCATTGAAATTTGTGACCAAACTATTTATCCCTTCTCCAAAAGGACATTAAGACCTCAATCAATTGCCGAGCAATTGCAATTCGAATTAATGAATTAATTAATTAAGTTTTCCGTCAATCAGATGGTATCAATGATATTCCTTCAAAATACCGATAGAACGTGAACGTTAATAAAAATCTAACGTTTTATATATGCGAATAAATTACAGTTGAATTCCTCACAGTCCACAAGTCAATACAACACTCAGTCTCGTGTCTCAATTAATTTTTACTGCAACAATTTTTTTAACTATGCAAAGCGAAAACTTACGGAACTCATCAGAGTCAATATGTAGCTCAGAAGATTATCACCGTGATATTCGACCATAGTTTGATCAGCGACGATCATTAGCTCGACAAAGTACTCTCTTGGCGGAGTTCTTCGCTGTCTCCACGTATACATCGATCCTAACGTAGACGAAGTTTTGCGTGTTCTGTAATGACCTCGTTCGTCCCATTGTTTGTATCTGAAACGCGTTTCCGAAAGAAAAATGAACGAGTCGATAAAAAAAAATAATTTACCTATTTATTCCGATTTCTATTCGTAAATGCCATCTTAAGAATTTATTAAAACGTATAAATCATAATTCAACGTTTTTCCACGAGCCAAGTGTATCGATTTAACATTTCCCAATCGATACTCGCGATAACAATTTTTTTTTTATTTACTCGTTCGTACACAAACTATTACAAAATGTATAGAGTATCAACAAAGTGAAGTATAAGAGACGAAGAGACTACCCAGAGTCAATGGTCAAGGATATATACACAAGAGTCGTGTAACCCTTTCTAATTCCGTTTCGATTTGCCCAATGCGTCGGTCTGCAGCTAATGTGTAATGTAATTAAACCGACCGACGTCGAACAATTTTTTTTTTTCCAATCGATCGCAACGGGTTTTGATAATGTTTATGGGAAAAAGGCGATAACCACGAGACATTTTGTCATTCGAAGAATTATCCGTGAGCGTGGAAACCGACCTGCTAGATCTGCCGTGAACGGGATAGAGCCATCGTTCGGTCGGCACGACAAATTGCACCAATCCGTTTCTATCGATTCTATTTTCCTTCGAACGATCCCAAAAAATATTCGCGGTCGACGATCTACGTTCGCGATGGTGATCGCCAACGGGCGTTTTTCCAACCGAACTGTCTTCGATCGGTGAGCCTGACTCGTCCCCCGAATCGTAATCTATCCAAAAAAAAATAATTTAAAAAATAATAAATCAATAAATCATTTGTACTTTTCTTTTTGGGAAAAATTAAATCAGAAATAATAAATGAGACCTTATTTTCTTAAATATTTTAATAAGACCCATTCTCACCGATAACTCCACAATCGTAGCTGCCACGTCCAGCCCCAGTTTCATTGACTTTGCTTATATTCGAACGATTTTTCAATTCACGATAAAACGCGTGTTTGAGTTTTCGTTCGTTCTCCTCGGTCCATTTTTCCACGGGTTTTATAATATAACTTCCATTGGCAGTCTTAACGTGACCGGTCTGAACAACGAGAAACGAGAAAAAAAAATGACAGCACATCGAAATGAATTTCATGTTCTGAGAATTATCAAATTCTTTTTTTCTCTTTATTTTCTTTTCGGCCATTAGATTAATCTTATACTCGCCATTCCGTGACACAGACTGACGGACACGTCCGATGACGGATCACCGTCCACGAAACCGCTGTAAAAGCATCTTAATTGATGATTAGGGTGTTCCCTGACAGTTTCGTTCTTGCGGACATGGGTCACCTTGCGTAGACGTGAAGAAGATTAATAATAATCAGTTGACTTGGATCGAGATCAATCAACGTCTCGGATAGATTCGAGCTTGATGTTTAAAAGAAATACTTTTTTTTAAATATCGTTAGAGACGCGAATACCTTGAAACTCGGAGCTATGAAACCGGAATCGTGGGCCAGTCGTAAACGAAATTTACGGCCGAAAGCCGTAAATTCGTACTGGGGATGAGGGTCCCAGACCTCAGATGTTGGAAGACGAAAGTTACCACTGTGGTGCCTTTTTCCCACGGACGATGCATCTGCTGTTTAAAAAAAAACAACAACCAAATAATAATAACAATAAGAAGAAAAAAAATAAATAAACGACTAATGGAATTTTTGTCACGATAAACTTTCTAAAACTATTCCAACCCGGGTATATAATTAGAAACGTTTAGGTATAGGAAACGATCTTCGGTCGAATCCTTTTACGACTTTGACCATTTTTGCGTGACTCTTTTTTTTTTTTGTAAAATTGATGATCGTCCTGAATGACGATGGTTGGCGTATCGCGTGACTTGGGTTCGAAGGAGTTGTGATCTCTCTGTACGATTATCGGTCACGCGATGGGATTCGTATGATTCCTGCGATTCACAGTGGGGAAGCTGTCGTTGTCGGGCAAATCGACAATCAAAGAATCCTGAAGTATATTTATATTCGTCTAGGCGACCAATTACAAAGTACTTGTAGTTTTAATTGCTTGAAATTCTCAAGTATTCGTGTACTCGGAATTAATTCGGTGATTCGATCACAAACGTTTTGAGTGCTGTCCAACACTGGTGATAAATTATTAACGGATAACAGCACAGTGAAGGGTTCACGCGTTTCAAAGTCCGATCGAAGCGAGTCGATTCCATAATATCATTCGTTTTCTAATTAAAAAAAAAAAAATATTGATAAGCGAAGCAAATGTAAACAAATCGATGTTATCAAATCGAACGATAAGATGTCCCATTGAACGCAGTCTCATCCCCGATCGCTAATTCGAACTGCCTGCAATCGCACGAGCGAGTGAGAAATTGTTGAAACTAAATTCGATTTCACCAAATTTTTTATTTCAATTAAATTCAAGACCTTCGTGCTATTTTCTCGTCGTAAAAAGAAAAAAAAATAGGTCAATGACTGACTCCAATCTTTTAACTAGCAATTTCGCTATTCCACTGAAAACCAATCGCTCACAGACTTCTCTCTCGCGTGCAGAGAGTCTCATTCGTGTACGTGGTCTGTTTGTTTTCGCGAGAAACTGCAACCCTGAGTTTCCGCTGCACAAACACATGTGTCGAGGCAAACGATGTGGGAATTTATTTATTTATCGTGGAAATAAACGTACAGCGTACATCTTTTTTCTTTAACATTTTTTTTTTTTTCATTCGGGTGTTCGAACCTTGTCCGAGGACTCCAATGACGAACCCTTCGACACGATTGGTTCTCATTGATGAGATTTATCTTGTAACTTGTACTCACGAGGATCTTCGTATTGATTTTCGCTTATCTTCAGTGGCATTACGTATTCGATTGTTTCGCCGTGATTCGGTGGAAGAATGTTGTTGCTTCTTATCGAATCGTTACGATTGTTTATCTCCTCGGTTACTTTGTCATCCGGAAAAGCTGAAACTGCATACGATAATGCAGAACTATAATGCAAGAATTTTATTTTTTTATTTTTATGAAAATTAAATCGACCGTAGTCTCACCTTCGAAACCGGAAGTTACCGGTCTAACCGATGGCTTGTATCGAAGCGATGCTCCATCCTCGATTCCCTGAGTCTGTACCTTAACCAACTGATAAGGCACACCGCGTACAGTATCGTTCATCGTTTCGTAATTCTCGTCGCTTTTTACGGTATTCGACACACCCATACTCGTCCAAACGATAATCAACAACACAACGCACACTACAACGGCCACCGCGGTTGCAATCGGTGACAAACGATTTGAAAACCACGACATTTCCCAACGTTTTTATTATTCCAATATTCGAAGAAAAAAAAAACTACTTATAATAAATCATAAATGTCAATTATAATTTATAAAATTTTATATAATTTATCAAGTCTCTTTGTTCCTAATAGTTCACGATTATTTCGGTCGATATTAATATATATCCATTTAATGGTAATTCAGTCTTTCGACTGACTTTTACTTTTGAAATTTCTTTCTTTTTTTTCCACTTTCTTGAACATCAAAAATCGTGAATGGGAAAAAAAATGAATAATAAATTTATCGTCGTAAGTGATTTAACAAAGCCGAACGATATTGTGCCATCGTGGAACGTGGATATGCAAATTTTATATTGCCGAGTATCGCTAAACTCCTTGAACCCGAGAAATTATGCATCATGTCGAATTTTTATCGTTCCGCATCGTCGTGAATCGAATGTTGTTTCCCCGCGTACGATGATGAGACACCGGCTAATCGTCATCAGCTAATCGTAACCGTATTGGAAATTTCGATGCCCAAGGTCCACATTGTCCTGCGAAAAATAACGATAACCAATTATTTTTTTTTTTTTGAATTCTTCTAATTACTATAAATTTTCTAACAATTTGAACTCTGAATGATAATGACGAGAAATGTCCGCAAATGAAATATATTCCCCATTCCAAAAATTTGGGGTGGGTCTTTTCCAAAATTATCTGAGCCAAGACATAATGTTTGAACAATGAAAAATTTATCGCGACCCAATTTCACAAACGCCTCGTTAAATACTATTCCCGTATATTTTCACACCTTACGTAAAATAAGAAAATTCGGGGCCCCCCGGGTGTTTACGATTCGCATACGTATATAGATATATATATATATATATCCTGCGATTACGAATAGATGCATGAGAGACGATTAGACAACCAGACGTGACCATCGCGATCTGTATAAGTAGGGAGGCGGTCTGGCGTTAAATAAACATGGGCAACGAAACGGGGAGCGGGGAAGGGGGGGCACGTGCGGAGAGAGAGAGGTTGGAATCGCTAGAGAGACGTTTAACGATTCTCTTGCCGATGAGAGGCGGAACACATCGATGTTGCGAAATAATGTCGAAGAACGGATGTGTGTAATAGCCGACACGCACATACTGACAGAGAGAAAAGCATAAGGCGCTATTTAATAGCGTCAACGGGTGAATGGGAAGGTAACGTGAGGTCGGATTCGAACGTTTTGAGATACAAACAAACTTTGATTGATGGAATAAACGTTATCGAGTACTTTGAGTGTTGTTATGTCTCGACAGAGAAAAAAAAATAATAAAAGGTCTCCAACCGGAGACCTTTCCCTTTTTTTTCAACGTCGACGGGAAAATCATGTTTTGAAGGTTGTGAAGGTTGAATTTGACACAACTTATTGCCAACAAATTTAACAATACGACGAAACGATTGTGACAGAATCACCTTGACTCATCGTTTTTTTGTTGACAATCTTCGACGTTGTCAATCGAATAAAAATACAGAAATATGCCACACACCGACATTTTGTTCGGTAACGAAAAATAAATGTTTTCCGGTTGTGTCTATTAATTTTTGCACGCTCATAGACGTGTATCATTCGTGGGTGCATATAATATTCGCGAGATTTCGTGATTTGAAATTTGACGATTGAATTAAAATATAATGGATTCTTCGGGGGGGGGCATTGAATGATATTGATATGCGGGAAAGCACGTAATACGAGACGCACGCGGGGTCTATGTGTCGTGCATTGTATTCACGGCCACCGTGGGATTGCTAACATCAGCAAAAGTATGTGGAAGGTCGGTATTTGCCATAACGTGTTTCGTTATAGTTACTTCGAAGCAAGGTTCAAACATTTCATTCCTCACTCTTTCTCTCTCTATCTCGTTCGTACGATTTTCATCTTCATCGAGCCAATCACCTCAAACACGTCCGCAATTACGGTGAATCAACCCGCGTGGAATATCATCCCAATTAAAACAATGTTAGACACGAATGTGTGCGACAAAGACACGAGTAAATCTTGCAATTCTTTTCTTCTACGTCGAAGAGGGACTGGAAAGGGTTTGCATGTATGACTAATCGACCGGACGAAATAAGAAAAACTTTTCGTCATGAACAAAGTAATTGGTGACCACATTTCACATTATTCGTGCCCGTTTGAAACGTGCCAAATGGATAAACAACGGTCACGAATGTCGTAACGAACAATGGGAACTACATTTTTTTTTTTTTTTGACGACCAATCAAGTTTGATGGCGCACATTAATTTAGAAGAGATTCAACGATTTCACAACAGACCGATCGTTATTCCGCACGATGGGAGCCCAACCCTCCACGCATTACCTACACACACACACATATATATATCTATTTATCGACGAGCACTCTCACAGAGCTTAAGGTCCATCAAGGGAAAATTTATGACTCATCGCATTCGTTACGACACGTGTTTAATAACACGATTAAAACATCACGATACAAAATTCTATCCAACTTTAAATACACATTACACATGCGGATTTGTCGAATAACTGCAATTTAGAAAATTATAATACACGAATTTAATTATTGAAAAAAAAAACTTTTTTTAAAAATGATTTTTGCTATTTTCGGTGACATTTAATGCGAAATGATGGATGATGAAAAGTCGTACCGGTCGACCTATCACCGATTGCGATTGCGAGAGAGAAACCACTAACGAGGATAGTTAAGAATTGAGAGAGACGATGAGAGAAAGAGTGAGATGAAGAACGAGGATCTTCAACAACTCCTCTCTCGAGAGCCGATGGATTAAAAATCGTGTTTCGTTCCACCTTGATAATTCCCTTCCACAGACAGATTCGAAGGTGCAGAGGGATCCTGTGTGTACGAATTATTTACCATATATTCGTTTCCTCTGAATAAAATTGATAAAAGGAAAAAAAAATTATATCTTCGGGATGGGGAAAAAAAAATAAAAATTGTATATATTAGAGAGGCGGCGACAAGTCTGATCTTCTCGGCTTCTAGCTCAGGTATATCAGCTTCTTATACGGGCCGTTTCGCGAGAATTCGACCGATCGTCGTTGGACCCTTTTTTTTTTTTTTTTTGACATCGTTATGCAAGTCCCTCGTGAAATTGACGATGAAACGATGAGACTTTCTGCCACAAGAAACGAGGGTCCTGCAAAACGTCGGCAAAACTTATCAGATTTCATTCGGTCCAACTGATTGAGATAAAATGCATATTTCTTTTTTAATTCGTTCATTGGATTTTTATTTTTAAATCTTCGTCGTTCTAAACCACGAAATGGTGACTATTAGAAATGTTTTTTTTTTTATGTTGGTTCAATCATGATCGGTAAATATTAAACAATTCTAATTTCGACAATGCATGACGAAAAAAATCGGCAACAACGAAAATCGTAACGACCGAAACGTGTCACGAATCCGATGGTTTGGAAATTTTTTCGCAAATCCACATATATACACGTTGAAATGACGTAATTGTTACAAATTCAATCGACCGAATCCGGGGGCCATCTCGCGCACGTGCTCGCCTCGGGTCGATGATGTTTCTCTCGTATTGCTTGTAAGTCACGTAGTGTGCCGTCTATTCCTAGATTCGATGTGAGAAGAAAAATTTGGAAAAATTAATTTACAAAAAAAAAAAAAAAAATACTACACGCGTATTAGGCTGGAATTAGTGATTCATTATCATATCATCTCACTAAATAGTTTTGGACGATGATGAACGATGAGACGAAAACATTTTTTTTTTTCGAAACATCAATGCGGCAGTAATTTTTTTTTTATTCTATAAATTTTCTAATTTCCATAATTTTTGTTATATTAAATTTGTTTAGAAAATTAGAATGTAGCACGTCCGTGCGAAATATCTTGAACTCTCGTCGACTTCCTCATTCCACGGAAAAATGGCACACGCGACAAATTTGGATCCGCGACAAAAGCGTTTTTCGTTGCCAAAAAAAAAAAATAAATAAAATAAAATTGCTCATATTTTCTCGCGTTGCCGCTCCTTGAAGCGTGTTCACCCAGCCTCGGCTAATATTCATGTCGTCGAACCGTTCACACCGTGTTCCTTATTAATTTATATATAGACACGCCCGAGACACCGCGGCTCGAAACTGTTTGTAACAATGAGATCCACGTGTCCTCATTTTTCCGACACACGTGCTCAAAATTTACCATCGAGGCGATGAACAATTTTTCTTTCTTCTTCCTCGTTCTCTCTCTCGTTCCGCAACGATCGTCCATAGATGTTTTTTTTTTTCCATTCGCATTTGAACGAAAAGACTCGTACATCGCCTTAACCGAAACATTTGAAAAGTCTATTTGAACGATAATAAACGGTGACTAGTTGCTCAATACTCGACAACTCTATGGTCTAATATATACAGACGTAAAAAAAACAAAAATGTTCGCTCTCCAAAAAGTGATGAAGACTTCGAACAGATGGCAGGCGATTCTATTTTTTTTTACACCTTAATTCAATTTGCAATTGATAAATGATAAAAATTAGTTAATTATTCAATTATCCCCGGCAATGGGTAATCCGAGTTAACCAGTTTTGTGGACGACTCGTTATCGCCCCGAGGATAATCTGCTCAGTCGATTTCCGATTTTTTTCCGAAACCCCCCTCGATTCCACCGAACGAACCGCCGTACAACATTATGCGTCGGGTGCGGAATGCGTTTTTACGGAATAAAGTGGGTACAGCGTTGATCCGCGAGATAGCGAGTGCGCATGCTCCCGTGTACATCACGCTGTGTACCAATCGCCCGTAGGTGGTGCGAGGGGGCTTTGACTGCAACAGGAATCTCTGTATTATTACAACGAGGATTGTCCATGACCGGTAGAACGCGTCCATGACCGGTACGAGGGGATCCACCCTTGCCCGTGATGTTCTCGATCATGCTCTCTTACTCTCTTACTCTCTCTATCTCTATCTCTCTCGTGTTATTCATCACAGACCCAGTGTTTGTGCTTGTTGTAGCGTCCAAGACTGGCCTCACGCTTGTTTCGTGATACTCCCCGGCAAATGTTCACCAGTATCCACGGATTATACAGTCGTTGGCAGTCTTAGACAAATCGGTATACTCGAGGCGTGATTTTTTTTAGCCATTTCAAAAAAAATGCATACAAGTACCTCAATCCATATTGTGATTGATACTGTATAGAGTATCCTAATAAAATTATGTTAACACGGCTAAAAAAAATCTTTCCACAAACAAATGGATAAGAGTCTTTAATTCGATACTTGAATTACAAATGTAGGGCTGCCCGAACACCGATCGTTGGTATATCGGAGTGCAGCACAGCCCGTGGCACATTGCCCATTAATCGTGAGATGCCCATGACTGGCACGGTGCCCATTACCGATACACCGTCCGACGATCGGTCGGTTGGTATCATCCTCATTCACAGTGTACATTACCGATACTCGTAACGATCTTGTGCACGTCCGAGTCGAACGTTCGAACGAATCGGACCGAGTCTCGGGGCGTTGAATAATCAACGAGCCAACCTCTCGGCAAGGGGATGTTTCCATTCCTTCGACGCCTTCGTCCATACAAGCAAAACATCGAGACTGAGTTTAGGGTTTAACATTTTTTTCAATTTATTTTAGAATCTTGTAGAGCTTTCGTACGTTAAATTCTCCTGCGAACGATTTCGTGGATTAAGATACCGATAATTAAATCAATTTGTAAGAGGAAAAAAGATTAAGAGAGAGAGAGAGAGATAGAGGAAGAGAGACTTGTGATGTTAAACCCGTTTAACGAGCCCGAAGAGTTCAGCCGTCTGGGACGTGTCAGGACGGACAGCCCGTGAGAGAAGACTCTCTCGGGCGGGCGATACGGACGTGACCAGCCCCGGCACGTGAGCGACGAGGAAAGACGCCGACCAGACCAGTCCGCGAGGTTCATTCGTGCGCCCTTAAATCTTAACCGACCTATCTCATTTTCTTTTTTTTTGCGGCCCCTCTGTTTAGGAAACTTTTTAAATAAATACACTCAATATTAATACTTTTTTTTCAACTATTCGCACACTTCTGGGGGGTTCTTTTTTTTTGACTACTCAAAGTGGTTAAAAAAAATGGTCTTAACTGTTTAAGGGTCCTTTTTGGACGGTTGACGAGCTGTTATTGAAAATTAATTTTCTCTGATTCTTCGAAAAATACAGAAATAATTATTCCTGCCAAAAGAAATATATTTTCGATACATAAATATTGTATATCGATACATTGCCGACCCGGACACCATGCGGAAACTCGCGAATTGAAGAAGAGAAAAAAAATTGGAATTATTTTACGTATTTAATGACCGTTCGATAAGCCACTTCACGACGATCAATGTCGCTATAGCTAGAACTAGGAGGAAGAATACATATGTATACGTTGGAACATCTGGAGACCCGCGGATGAAAGATGATGGTTCACCAAACTGGAATAATAATTCATTCATTTCCCATTGATCCTCGATCGTTCGATAATTTATTCGTCGAACATTATGCAAAATATTATTTATAGGGCCGAAGGAATCCGGTCGATGGACCTTTGATTTTTTTTTTCTAGAATTTGCTTCCTAAACTTCTACGGAACTCTAAGAACTATACAAGAAATATTATCATCTTCTTCGTAAAATCGAGTTTTATTCGTAAAACAATAGCAGCAGCCGTTCGCTGGTTTGAATCATCACCGATGATTATTCAGCGGCAATGTCGTTCGATCGAAATAAAAAAAAAATACATTTATTTATTCCATTGTCCACGACGACGGAGAATTGCGAAACCCCGCGCAGTCCGAAGAATTGAATTATTCACTTATTCACATTGAAAAAGAGAAAAAAAAATAAGAAGAAGAAGAAGAAGAAAAAAACGAGGTTCGAGCCGCGCGAGTGCAACACAAGGAAGTCCATTTACTTCCGATAAATTCAACCGGCTCTGACATTGAATTCAACGTTGTCAAGCCGCCGCCGCGTTCGAATGTATTCCGCGTGGAAACCCAACGATACGAAAACCAGTTTTTTTTTCTTTTTCTCAATTTTATTTAAAATGATATCCTTGTTCTCTCGGCCCGCATCATCTGTTATCGATCAACGAGATTTTGATAGCCATTTGTCTATTCAAAAAACTTAAAAAACAAAAACACCATCGCCAACATTTCTAACTTCTCGACAATCACTCAATTTCCACCGAAACTTCAATGCCAAAAAAAAAACAACAACAACAAAACATCTAAATAAATAAATAAATAAATAAATACCTCATAAAATAAATAATCTTCATTCGCCGGAAATAAAAATTAAAAAAAACGCAACAAAAAACAAAAAAAAACAAATCCAATGTCCACACGAATCACTTTAAAACGTTGACGAACCGGCGTAGCTATCATCCGACCCAACGACCCATCGATTCGACAATGAAAAATATATTCGTCATTGCTATTTAAAAAAAATTATTCATTAAAGAAATCTTTTCTCTATTTTTTTTTCAAATGCAAAAAAAAAATCCCACGTCCGCGCTAATCACTTTCAAACGTCGAACTGACCGCGCGAAAAAACTACCACCCGACTCGACCGATTCCCATCCATTCAACAATAAAAAAATCCACTTCCCATTTTTATTAAAAAAAAGATTTTTATAATAATTTCTATTTTGTCTATTATTTCTTTTAAAAAATTAAATTTCAAAAGTAACAAAATTTCAATGATAGACGATAAAACCACGTGGACGAATGTAACGCTGAATCGGCGTAAATTGCATTGTACGGAATGCAGAGTCTACGCGAGTGAGTCCGGTGCGGCGCGGAGCTGGCTTACACGCGGTTTAGGAGAAAGAAAATAGTAACGTCGCGCTCGACACACACGCGCGCACGCACTAACTGACGGCGACTTGAGCGTCAGCGCGAACCACCAGCAGCAGCAACAGCAACAGCAGCAGCATATCCCGAGCGACGGAGACCCGGCGGACAACACGCGGAGAGGCGGCTATCCTCGACGAAGAGAAACATTTAATTCCACTACTCCCCGAGAGATCCCCACGCCCCGGTACCGCGTCCACGCGGGTTCCCGTGGCTGGCCCTCCTCCCCCTTGCCCACCAGCAGCCACCCGTTCGCCGATTGCACGCGTGTATATCCTGTCTGGCTATAAATAGTTCGAACACATCCCAACATTTACTTCATTTTTTTTTGGTTCAATAACATTCGATTTCATTGTAAACCCACCGCCGACGACATCCGTATCGTAATTAACCATATCGGAAAGTACGTTGAATTAAAAACCGAGGAATCGGCGATTGGACCCCCGCCTCCCCTTCCCCCCGCTCCGTCGGTCGTGAAAATTGATAACGACGTGAGCATTTTCAAACCGTCCGCCTCATCGGATATCAATCCGGCCGGATTAGGCCTCGCGAGGTCACTACTATCTTCCCGGTGACCACCAGATGAGACTGGACAACGACCAGAGAAAAAAGAAACCAAAAAAAAAAATACACACATGCGTGTAAATTGAATGTATGGAGATTTGCCATGGCGTTTGGTCAGTAGACGCCTGCTCGACCGGAAGAAGAGACTAGGATGATGGAAACTCGGAGTTGGAAATATAGATCGGATTAGTTTTGATTGATTGGGATGATAATGTTCGTGTGGGAACGTTACCCTTTTTTTTCTTCATTTTTCTCATTCGATGCGGTTGAATTTTTTTGGAATGAGGGGTTTGAAAAATCGTTGTCACTCATGTGATTGGGAAGATGTTGGAAGCTTTTTGTTGCACCCTCAACCGCAAGGTTAAGGGTGAAACGAAGGTGAAAACAAATTTCCTCTGAAACGAAGATTTAAAAAATTCTTCGACCTCGCTTCACCTTCCAATTTGAACTTATAGGGTAAAATAAGTTCAAATGGCGGTCAAACATTTTTACTGGGGGTTATAAACGCTTAAACGGAAAAATGATTGTAACAATGGGACAATTCCGACTATCGCGATTAATTTCCTTCTCGTAAAAATACGTCGAAGGGATCTGCTGCTGCTGCTGCAGCTGCAGCCTAGACGTTGCACTTGAGGTTTGACCACAAGTGAACCCGCGTCGGCCAACGCTCCAAATGTCGAGACAGAACCGCGGTCATGGGTCCCCCCCCCTCCTCGCTGTCTAAGCTCGACTCAACACGTCGACCCCGCGAGTTTTTTATGAGCAACCCGATGGGTAACCCCTTGTATTGGTATTTCGTGGCCCGCGCCCTTTTTCTGTTTGTTTTGCTCTCTTTCTTTCTTTCTTTTCTTTTTTGCCCCAACCCAGACGCGACCGGCTGTACAGCGTCCGATCTTTTTTTTTTCAACCTCTCATCCGCAATTAGGATCCGTATTACGATGCGCAACGATTAAGCTGAAAATAAACAAAGAAGATAGAAAGAAAAATTCATTCCAGACGTGCTTGATTGAATAATAAAAAGAATCTACGAATTACATGAGAACCAGTGATCTAATCGTTTCGATGGGCTACCCTTAAATCAGGTTGTCGATGAAATCTCCATCAATTATAATTTTTTAGTCTTTTGCTTCCCCATAGAGAAAGTTATGGGACGGTAGGACATTTAATTTGTTTCGACATCTTAAAATCTTCAAGAACCTAACTCTCCATCCGATCTAAAATTATTAGAATTGCTAATATGATTTAAAGCCTAGTCGCACACGTGAAACGACGAAATTAAAATTAATCGTTCGATAACTTTTTCAGTTTTGTTTTTCCGGCGTTTCGGAATGATAATCGACGGGGGCCCGTTATTAAAACGACCGCGAGAATCCGACGATTCGCCACGGCGAGACGAACCTTCTTCGTGATGGTGAGGCCTCTCCGCCCTTGTCGTCGTTAAATTCCCGCTTTATGAAAATTAATATTTTCGTCGTGACGCTGTGGGAAAATAAAGAAAATAAAATACATTTCGGAATGTCGATGTTTCGTCTTCACGAAGCTGAATTCTAATCAGCGTGTCTTTCGCACCTGTAAGAATATTTTTTCTTTTCTTTTTTTTTTTTTTTTTTTGATATCGTTAAAACGGCAATTTCGTGTTCGTTGAAAAATTCCCCGATTACATGGAGATTTTATCGTTACAACGTGCTTCCGACGGATCACCTGGACGCACCTGTCGCAAATTGCCCGCCCCGGGGGGTCGCAGAGCTTCCCTCGATCGTCACGCCGCGCACGGCTGACGCTCGAAAACATTCCAAAAACCATTTGAAAAATCGTTTTCATTCACGAACGGCAATACGCAAACCCGTGTCACGTTTTATCTGCAACAATTATGAATTTTTTTACATTCCTTATTCAATGCATCCAAATTCTGTAACGAAATAATGTCGATGTTTGACATATTTAATTACACCATTTTTATCAGACTTTCTACCGATTATGAAACGCAATCTTTCGAGATGTTCATGTTTTCGATATTTTATCGAATAAACAGATCGCCAAATCGCAGTGGCACATCGTCTCGAGATAATGCGCTGTCGCTCGGTCGGTAACGAAAACTGTAAACCGTTGTTCTCGATCACGATCGATCGATCGGATAAAAAACGAGAACGTTCGACCGCGTCGAACGATTCCGCGTACAAGCGTTCGCCTTATCGGCGATAATAATCGTGACCTAGATCTATTTCTTCGGATTTTCGTCTTCGATCAAGCAGTGGCACATCACATCAACGCGAAGCGTACTCGTGTCAGGTGTTCAAAATTCATCTTGAAATTCTGCATGATTCAGAACTTGTAATTCATTCACGAATAGTTACCGACCGAATCGTTCGCGGCGGAGAGGGTGCATCGACGACCTTCGCGCCGTTACTCGGTCGGTAAGGAAACCGGAAATTCAAATTTTCTGGTTCACGGTTAAGGTGATGTTGCTACCTTTCTCGCTCGTCCGATCTCCGCCACTAGTGCGTGAGAGACAGCGCCATCGGCGCCCGCTGCGGAGGGAGAGAGAACTCGCGAGAAAGGTTACGCATCGTCTGAATTTGTGGAATAAAATGCGAGGCCGTCGCCCTCAGTCTGACGATTTTGCAGGTCGACGTTCTCGTATTTTGTCCGATCGATCGATCGACGGTCACTTATGGTCAATGATCGGTCTGTACATATATACATACTGCATTCGAGTTTGGTAAACACTGTTGCCACTTGACGGACGGACCTGCGTCGTCGAGTAGCCAATTTTGTTTTTTTTCCAACCGTTCGTTACTGATTCAACCGATTTCACCATGTAAAGCCAATTTGCAAACCTCGTCAGCAGTTTTTTTTTTTTTTAATTCCTTCGTTCCACTCGATTGTGCGTGTGAATTGATGCGACACGAGTCCCAGTCGAATTTGTGGAGCGATAAATGCGGTGATGCAAAAGTGTCAGTTTCTTAGAGGTTAGGAATTCGTTTATTTTCATAAGCAACGGAAAAATGAACGGCAGACCGGGCAATAACGATTTTGAAGAGCTCGAACCTCGAGTTACACCCCAACCTACTCTCCTAAAAGTAAGTTTGACAAATATCTATCTGTATATTGTTTATAACCTCATACTTTTATCTCTCAAACATTGTGTAAAAAAATGTATAACCACACAATTGTTCATCGTTTGAATACGTTGTGTTGTTCCTTGTCGCAACAAACTTCAACACCGACAATATTTCAATATCAAAGATTTTGATAATGCGACAACGAATTGTCGAACGTAACAGAAAAATACCTATCGTCCTTCTCGATTCTCAGCGATCCTCCACCGGCGTGGAGGACGTTAACTGACCATAAAATTCTACGTAGTCTCAGCACCCTTTGTTTTTTTGTGCTCCGATATTTAACAAAATATTCTTATTGCAATTTTGTATTGCCAGCCTTGTACTATTCTTCGACTCGTATAGAACCGATTGCGTTATTATTAGCAAACTAGGTTTACAACCCATTGAGAAATAAATGGTGCGAAATATATTTATCGACTTACTCGTACGCGCAGGTCTCGGTTGAGCGACGATAGTTTATCACATTGTATCGAGTTCAAATCCAGATGTTTTGTTGGCTCCATGCCCGTTCATTTTAGCCACAGAATCCAGCATCGTGGAACTTCTATGCCGATCTAACGTAGCGCAGTATTTTTTTTTTTTTTTTTCAATAGGAAAAACAATTTTTCCGAAGAAAGAAACCAATCATTTATGAATTTTAGATTTCAAGTGTTAGCGAAATATTAAAATTATATGGAATGTAAATTCCCTGACTCCTCAAAAAAAATATATATATATATATCACAATGTTTATAATTCTACTAATGTCAAAAAAAAAAGTTGCAGTGGTTATTAATAATTATAAACAATAGTTATCACTTTTTGCATCATATTCACGATAGTTTCAAACACTCATCACGTTTAATTAATTATAAATAATAACACATTATCAACACAATAAAATTATAATAATTCGACATTGTTAAATGTAAAATCTCGATTCGTCAAGAATTTCGCACAATAACGTCCACGCACATTCATTGTGCACAAATCACACTCACGATTACTCAACATGTCCGAGTAATTCCCAACCACGCGCGATATAATTACAAAAAGATTATTATCATCGTATCATCGAAACTATACGCGATACGCTTTTGTTCCTCAAGTCCGTTCGAGACTTCACAAAAGACCGCGTGAGCCCAGTGCCTCTCTGCCACTTGATGAGGCCGACTGAATAAAAAAGAAGAAAAAAAAAAATTGATAAGCATGCCCACAAAGTTGAGATCAACTACTCGGAGAAACTCATTGCATAAGAGTGTTCTGGCCATTATTCAATAGCGATACCAGCCCATTTTTAGACTCTGGAGATTCGTTGTTTCTTTTTTTTTCATTTTTTTTTTTATCTGGAGTAGCATTCAGATTAGATTTTACTCTAATTTCAACATCTCACTCGGTCAACATACAAATCCAATTCTGTGAGCGTCGTATACTGATTACTCGATCAAATACGAACGTGAATCAAAAGCTTTAGAATTCTAAAAAAAAAAAAAAACGAAGAGCGAAAGATAGAAAGAGTCCATCGGCAAACGATATCCGTCACGTAGACGAATGCAAAGTGCAGCAAGAAAATTATTGAACGGACAAGACACGCATGAGGATCGTGCTCGAATTAACGGGTGGGTGTCGGATTTCCAAGATACGAATAATGCACGAAGCCCACGAAAGTCGTTGATATACCGTAAACAAAAAAAAAGAAATAAAAAAATTCTATCAAACTCGCTGACGTTGCGAAGATAATAAACGCGGCGAAGATCCCTTTTCCCTCATGGTTCGCAAACGGCCGACGGCGCACCGCAAGTTCGAAACAAAAGTTAATGTGTGTGCGTCTGAATTCGAACGTTTTTTTTCTTTCTTTTCTTACGCTTGCTCGTTATTTCGTTCGAAAACGTCGATGAAATTGGATCGTCGGTTTCGTTTCGTTGTCGAACTCCTAAATTGCATCGCTTTCCCGCGAGTCGGACAGCCGTGCCAGAAATGGTCAATGCAGGCTTCGAGAACGTGCGTTATTGATGGTCACAGTTGGTCGTCATTATGCCGATGGTCTTTTACAATTGCTCGTTAAGGAGGTGTAACGACGAATGTTGCGGTTAACTCGATTTCTCAAAAGATTGGATCCCAAACCTAAACTTCAACCTTTGGCCATTTGGGGGAAAAAAATTAGATTGCAATATTTTTTTCTCGAAAGGTACACTTTCAAGCTTGAATCTAAGCTTTGGTTCATCGAATTCCATTGGTTTTTCACAAAGTTATGAATTTTTAAAAATATTTTTCGTCTACTTGACGGACTCTGTTACATAAATTTCGAAAAGCCCGGGTCTCCCTGACCCCCCTGCTCCCTCTCACGTACAAGGTGCACAAAAAAGCGTTTGAGGAATAGGGTTAATACAATTCCGTCGATCGTGAGACTCGCCACGAGGCACACACACACCTGTCTCGAGGGAGAGTTGCATCTGAACGTGCAATGACCTTGAGACCCAATCCAATGTCTTCGTCTCGCCTCGCCCTGGCCACCACGGGGCAAAGTTTCACATCTCAGTCTTAGCCCAGAAAATCATCCAGACTTCAAACTTAGATTTAAAAAATTTCAAAAAATCATCTATTACATTTTTTGGTAATTGCACGGTGTAATAACTGGTTGAATAGTCGTTGAATCAAGTCGTCAAGCAGTTGTTAGCTTTGAAGGACAGTCGTCGACCCCCTTCGCCGATAAAAAATAAAAAAGAATTAAAAAATGTGCACTTTTGTAATACCGCAAAATTGCATCACAGTTGAAGTTGTTATCGATGCGTTGTCCATAACTGGCACAACTGGCTCTCGATAGGGATGAAAAAGCGGTGAAAAATCTCCTTCTGCCTCACGTTGACTTTTTTTATTTCACTTCAACCCACAAGGCCATTGGCACAGAAGGTGGGTGCCCCACAATGCAAATGGACCTAATAGAAACCTACGCGAATAAACGTGGACCGGTTACGTCAACGGCCTCTCTCTCCCTCTCTCTCGCTCTTATCTCATTTTTAATTACGGCAATTGAAAACGCACCTGATCTTCTTCTCCCACGCTCTTCTACGCTAACGTTATCCGTCAGAGACGAGTTGTTTTTTTTTCCTTCAATCTAGTTGCGTCTGGGCCGTACGAACCGTTACGATAGCAGCTGAAACTATTGACGGTGACGTCAATGACCTCTCCGTCTCATCCTCGTTAATTTATCACTCGTCTTGTACTAAAATCTTGTCGGAAATTAGTCCACTTGAATTACCTAAAAAAGCTAGGTCTCTAAAAAGCCTTACATTCGGACTTCGTACGACCATTTTTTTTTATGTTCTTCGTTTCAACTCGAATGACAATGTCGCAATTAAAAAAAATTGTTTTTGATGCATAATACATTGATATTTATAACTCTGCCGTTGATGCTGTCAGAATTACAAAAATTAACTCGACGTTCTTATTTTTCTTTTAATCAAAAAAAATATTTTCAGTGCATGACAGCACCATCGGTACCCGAAGTCTCGATGATATTCGGCAAACCTTCGATACCGATCCAAGATTCCAAGGAATCGCGAAACACACCGAACAAACAGTACGAAACTTATGCAAATTGGAAAAAGGACGAATATCCCGGTGCGACAGTCTCAAAATCGGATTCTCGATACTCTAGACAATTGTTCGAACGATCGACGATAAACGAAAGTCCGTCGCAACGAAAATCCACGTCTAACAAACCCGCGAATTACATTTCTCCCATCAATGACAACAAATTTCACGAAAATCATCGACAAAATCGCATAAACGAACTCCAGACAGTCGCGACGATCGATCGTACCGAAAATCAGCATTTTCACAATTACCAACGTTCCGCAACATCATCGAACAAATCCGTGGAATCGCCTTGTCGAAAAAAATCCAACGATGCGGTAAAATCAATATTAAAAAGTCCCCAAAACGACAGAACGGAATCCACAAATCCAGATTGTCTCGCGATGAAACAAATGTCCTCTTGCACGAATCAATATCCGCGAAACATTCCAAATTCCGAATATTCCATCGCATTACCGAATTCGCATTGTCATCGTCAATCAAACGTCGATCCGGATCGCGAAACTGTTCGTGATTTGTTGTTACTCGTGAAAAATCAAAACGAACAGATAAAATCGTTGCAGAATCAGGTTGAAAGATTGTTACTGGCCCACGAGGAGACCATGGGATATCGTGAAAGTCGCAACGCGATTTCGAAAAACACGTGCGACACGATTTCATCGCCTACATACGTTCGTGACGATAGAACTCTCGCGTCTAACGGAACACCGTCGCAAAAACCTCCTCATCGTGGATCAACGAGGATCTCGAAGCCTCACACATCCGAGGAATCCGCGGACTTGTGTCTGCGTTGTCCCAACGATCAACAAATTCGCAACGCGATTGTGGAAAAAAAAGTTTCCATAGGCGTGATGACGAGTTTCGAATTCAGCGTTCACAACAATCCCTTCGTCGCGGATTCGGATCCCCAGATAAACGCGGTTTTGCGTGAATGCGGAAAAACCATGGGCGACGGTGCGGAATCGTGGCTGGGAAAAAATCATTGTTCGCGCAACATTGTCGTCGGCCCCCTGGAAAACATAAACGAAGATTCCGAAGGTTATCCATCGTCGTTGTGGAAACAGAGCAACAACACCACGCAATCGTCGTCCAATGAAAAATTCAATCAAAAAAAAAATCCCATCATTCGCGAGAACAAAATTTATCGCTCTGACAACAATCGTGACGTCGAAATCATGAAGAACATTGAATTGCGAAGCAACGACGACGATTCCGCGCATTTTTTCAACAAATCCGCGGCACAAACGCCCGTGCCGGCTCCTCGTAGATCATTGTCGAACAATCCGACCAACAGAATCGTTCCAACGTTGCCGGACGAACGAATGCGCGCGCCGACTAATTTGGATAATCATCGTTTAAACGATATTGTTGAAACTTACGATTCTCACAGAATAAACGACAGAAACGATTACAATCGAACGACCATGGAAAAACGTCGCGACGATTCGCCGCGAAATTTCGATGTTTCAAAATCCCGAATGAAATCAATGGGAACGGAAATTCCGGACGAGGGCAGTTTGGTGCTGAGCAGTTCGGATTTGAGAGTGAACGAGCGTCCGCCCAGTCCGGATCCGAGTATTCACGTGGAAATGCGGGAATATTCGAGCGACGAAGACGACGAAAAATCCAGGATCGCTCATCCGGTCGGTTGGACGTTTTACAAAAATATCGTCGGTCAGGTTAACAGAATTTTGCATACAATACCGGACGCGAAGGCTCTCGATGCGAACGAAGTGGACGACGTGCCGGATGTTCGTGCGGACGTCGACGTTGGCGAGGAACAACCCGTGGATTCCGTTAAACTCGCGACTTTGGAGAGATTGAAGATGCTTGGCATCAGCTTCGCCGAACATTCCGAATTTATGGGGGAACACGTGCAGAAGAAGTAAATATCTTTTTTTATTTGTAAGGATAATATGTACATTTTTATCACTTGATGAATCATTGTTCGTCCATGTTTGTGATTATCAGAGTAACCTTCGATTCGTCGTATTGTCCGCGTTTGGATTATCAAACGAATTTGCCACAGTCCACGAGCACCGTGACCGAATCCAACACGAGCATGCACATGAAAGCTCTGGCGTTGAAGTACCTGAGCGACGAACAACTGGCCGAGCTTGCGGTTCAGAAACAGGGAGACGCGTCTGGTGTTAAACACAAGATTATGAACGGTGTTCATGGAACTAACATGTCGATGGCCACGATGAACTATTTGCAGAGATATTGCATGGTTTCCGGTGTCAACACGTCACACGCTGAAGGTGAAGAAACGCTATTCATTATAATTTCATGTATCTACATTTTTAAATCCCATTTTTTAATATTCAAAAAAAATATACTTCAGGTAAAGAGCATATAAACACAATACGCCAGAAAAAAATGAAACACGTAGTCATGACGAAAGAGGTTCATGCTCAACCGATGCCTCGTCATCAGGCTTTCAACGATTCCGGAACGAAAAAGGGACCCGATAACATTCTCGACATCACGACATTGAAACAGCAACCAAAGTTGATGTAGACAACGACAAAAAAAATATTTTTTTACGACGGAAATGTAATTTTTTTATGTGTATATTTATTGCATTTGTGTAGATTTAAGTTTATAATTGTAATATCGATGTAAAGATACGGGGGAAGTCGTTCAATCGAGACGACTTGTAGATTCCGAGAAACGAGATTTAAGTCTTAGAGCGATTGTTCAAATGTGAATAAAAAATATGTTTCTAATTTTTTAAAGACAGTCAATTTGAACAACAATTCTCGAGTTTGCAGGTACAAATATTTTCACCCGACTGTACAGAAAAGGACGGAAGCTCACAACTCAGCTATCTCTCTCGGCGCCCCCCCCCCCCCCCCACGCCGACAAAAAAATATTACTTCCAAAAAGTTCCTGTAGGTGGCGCGGCGTATGCACGCGATCATCACACGGCGTCTGTGCAGTATCTGGTAACAAATGGTCGATGATCCAAGTCTCGAAACTCACACGCGTGTCTCATCGTGTAAAGTTGGATTAGCAAGCCCATAGTGAGATATTATACGTGGATATAATCTCAAATCCGTCGTCGTCAAGTACGTGAGAGTACAAATTAAATGTGATCAATTAATCTAATTCACCGATGCAATGAATTACATCGACTCTGGTAGAAAACTTTCATAGATCAACGGCGAAACAAAATAATTCCCAGCCCATCGACCAATCAACGACGCTCGGAAACCCTTCGTCGGGCTGTGATTGGTCGTCGTTTCGTATACATTAACTTCCGTCTGTTCATTTTGCTCACGCCATGTGCTTTGTACATCTTTTCGTCGCCTCATTAGTAACGATATAAAAAAAAAGAAAAAAAATAGGCTATCAGGTTGGGTCTATATATCGTGTTTGTACGTGACCGTGGGATACAATTGTACGACACAAGTATACGTGTTACGGCACGTATACTTGTGATTTGTAAGATATATATATTTTTTTTCACTAATGTTGCATCATCGAGAATATCGCAATACCCGGACGACAACGAGAAATGGCTAGTTTTGATAATATTACGAATGAGGTGAATAAACAATTTCCATGCGACATAACCTAGAAAAAAAAAACAAAAATTGTTCTTACATAATTTAATTTTCAGCGATGATCGTTGATGAGACTAACAGTGATATAATTTGGAATTCCATTGAACAGAATTCCAGTGTCTTTGAGGATGTCGATTGCGATCCGGATTTAGAAGCCAGACTCTACGCCGAAATTTATTACTCCAACGACACTTACGAACAGGATTCCACCGTAACCCCGAACAATCCGACTCAGAATGACTCGCTTCTGCCCGTTGTACAGACCGCCACTGGCGCCGTGTCCAATGGCCAGTTAGCGAACGAAGATAATTTTGCGGAAGATTGCGTTGCTAATCGCACCGACCCGGAGGTCAGCAGTTTTGCGGACCCGACAACTTTTTATCCTTCGAGAAGTTGGGTACGCGACGCGGGAATCGAAGATAGAACCTCTCGTAGGGAAAACACCGGACGGATATTGGTGAAAAAGGCGCGACTGTTGGCTCGCAAGGATTTGTGGTTGCCGAGAGTTCAGCCCGACACCGAAACACATTCTGGCGATACTCCCTTGCCATGTCGATCGACGGAATCGACGGATCGCTCGTCAGTTTCAAATCGCTCCATCGACGCCGCGAACCATTCGCCGTACGATCGATCGCAAAGACATCCAAACCCTTTCATCCAATTTCACGCGCAACCGACCGTCGTCTCGGAATTCGATCGCGCGTCGAATGTGTTGAACCTTCCGAACAATAAACAGTCGAAAAAAATTGGCAAAGCCGAGAGACGGCGAGCCAACAAACTGAAAAAATTGGAAAGCAAAAGAAAACGTTTGAGAAGTCGCGACTACGCCGATAGTCCAACGGACAATAGCAAATACAAAGTCGTGTCCAAGACAAAAAAGTTGAACATGATGCGACAAAGCCCGGAGCCTGTGAACATCAGTTCGGACTCGGACGATTCCATTCTGGAAGTTCCCGTGCCGCCCAAAGCGCCGCCGCCAGTTGTGGATCTGCACGATTCGGACGACGACGACGACGACGGACCGAGTAGTCGCCAATCTCGTTGGAATAAACGCGACGAACCGCCGGTCACGATCGAGGTGGAAGCTCCCCTTCCCAGCCCCGTCCAGTCGCTTCCACCCGGACGCGACGAACCCACGGTCGAACCTGGCCCAACCGCTCTTCAAACAAACTCCGCAGAAGCTGCAACTTCGATCGATTCGCAAACTCTCGAACCTGCGACTCCGCCCAATTCACAGCCGCAATCTGAAAACGACGGTGGAAAATCCAACAAATCGCGATCGAAGAAATGCAAAAAACGAACGCAAGACATCACAAACGAAAACAACGTCGACACGAACGTGTCCAAGAACACCGATGCATCGGTCACAGCGATCGCTGAACCAAGCCCGATCGATTCGCCCAGAACTTCCAAAGATAATCCGAGAAAGTCAAAAACCTCACAGATTACCGTAGCATCGCCCAATCCGGTGGAAACGGATTTGATACTCAATCTAACGGAGATACAAAAAACGGTTTCGTGCCTCGAGGACATAAGACGAATGCGCGATACGGAAATGTTGTCGTCGCGCAGCGACGACAGCATGACCGAGAGCGAAACGAACAAATGGACGAACATAGCCGACGGTCAATCGAAAACCCTTCATAACGACGCGTCCATCGATCTGACAGATTTTCCAAACGATTCCGAGGAAATTTCTATGTGGGACGCGTTGGAACGCGAGGAGCAAGAAAGTCGCGATCCTCACTCTTCATCCTATCACGAAATTCCATCGAGTTCCGGAATCTCGTGTCTCCCCGTCGAAACTTCCATTCCCTCAACTTCGGAAAATTCATTCATCTCACTGATCAACCACGATCAAGACGCTAATACGAGAAAACGACAACAGGATTTAGTTCCAAACACTTTCAACGATTTTTACGTGCCGGCCGTGCCGGCAAAACGCATGAGACCGAATAACAAAACGAAAACTTGCAAAAAAAAATCCGACGCCGAATATTTTTTTCAACCCATGTCCAAGGAATTGAAGGCTTACTACAACAATCCTTGGGGCGGTGAGAATCTGGATGTATGTGATATACAGAGCAGAATGCCCAGTAAGTTCATTTTTTTTTCCCTTCGTCCTCATTTGTTCATCGTTGAATATATTAAAACAAAAATGTTTATTATTAATTTTCCACAGAAAATCCAAGATGTTGGGCCATCCTCAACGCCGATATGCAAGGTCCTGCATCGAGAAGACGTAGCTCGTGTCCGCGTTGCAAATCGGATTCGCATTATGGAAAAAGATGTCCGGAAAAACCAAAGCCACCTTGTTGCTACATGTGCGGCACTAAAGGACACAACGAATCTCGATGTCCCCACACAATGTGCTTGACGGTACCGATCTCCGTCTTTTACGTTTTTAAAAAAACATTTTTTTTCTCAAAATTTTCGCCTGCGACATTTCTTTACATTTTTTTTTCCGACAGTGCGGTCGAAAATCCGCGACTTATAGACCCACTTGCGGCCATTGTTCGAAGTTGTATTGCACAATGTGTTACGGAGCCGGTCACAGTTGCGACGAATGTCCCGATCTTTGGAGAAGATATCACAGTACCGTGAGTATTGCGTTAAAAAATGATTCCAAAATGAAAAAGGATTTAAATCTTCGCCAAAAGATTTGGATTTCTTGGCCATTCGTTACGTGAGCATCGTCGTTTGATTCCAGACAACGGAAACCATGCCAATAGTGCCCGGTGACGCGTCAAACATAATGAAAGCAACGCAAAATTTATCATGCTGCAATTGTGCAAAACGCGGACACGACATAACGACTTGTCGACAATTGCGATGGTCCCAACACTTTCCAACGCCCACGAGAGTGAGCAGTTACACGGACGGGCCCATGTACGCGGTGGCGAATCATTATCACGCGCCAGAATTGTCCAACGTCGACGATTCCATCCACGAATTGTCGCGGAACGAGGATTTGAACACGAGCGTCGCGAGTTGCAGTTCGAACGTCGAAGCGACGTTGCACAACGACAGTTTCCCCGTGGACGACATCGGGGACGACGTGGAAGACATCGAAATAATCGACGAGCCCGCGACCGCATCGACAATCGCGTCTCGCGTGATCTTCGAAGCCGGCGAATTCGACGCGACGATCACGAAAAGCTGGATCGGAAAAAAAGTACGTTTGGACACGTCGAAGGAATTCCATTTGTCCGGTCTCCTTGCCGGTCAAACGAAACCCAAGTTTCTCACAAATTGGCAAAAACATTTTGATTTCAACGTTCGTATTATCGAAAATCCAAACGGATGCGTTTATCAAACTTACAGATACAAGGATCCGACTTTTGGCAAACATTTGCTTAGAGTCGTTTATCAATGGTTGTCACGCGGAGACGATGAAAAATGTTATTTGGCTTACGACGATATTTTGCCGTACGACGATGTGCCACGAATGTGCGTGGAATTGCGAAAAAAAGAAACAACACTGAGAAGCAAGTTGGATCCGGTGAAAATTTTGATAAAGTTGCACGGTTGCGATCGCACGATAGCCACCACGGAATCCCATTTGGGTTCGCGTAAATCGAAGAAAAATCGACGAAGATTGGTGGCCGTTGTGAAATTGTCGGAATCGTCGGTCAGTCGTCGTTGTCAATTGATCACGGCTTTGCACAAATCGTCCAAGAGTTGCAGCAGCAAAGAGAAGATACGATTGTTCTTTCAATTGTCGCAAAAAATTCAACAACGTTCGTACGTTGTCACACCGACGAATTATTGTCATTTGATTTATTTGCACAACGAATTGTTCGCCTTTCACAAGACGGAAACTCTGGCGAAGACTCTGGCCGGGGCTGTGGCCGAGTGGCGTGAAACCGCTGAGAAGGATTTCACGTCGCAATATTCGGTCGAGGACACGAATTATCCGAGTGCGGTTTTCGTGGGAATGAAGCATTGCGTTTATCGTCCCAACGCGCAAACCATTGTTGGCAATCAACGGACGAGCGAACAGTCCGTCGTGGCCTCGATGAGCACGTCCGGCGATTCCGTTAACGAGAGTCTCGGAATATTGACCAATGGCGTGGGTTCCTGCAGCTTCGGAACCGTCGAACCTACGACCGCAATGCCCATCGTCGTGGACGAAGGTACGTCGTTGATTCGACCGGAATCGACGAAGAAAACCAAACCCAGACGCGCTCAGTTCATGTTTTTGGCCGGTTTGCCGAACAAAGCCAGAAAGAAACACGAACGTTCGGCTGTTGCGGCCATGGAGTTTGCTAATTCGTTGAATGTTCCGAAAATTAGAAAAATGGCACGTGATTTGAGTTTAAAATTGAGCTCAAATACCGCACGTATAAGAGACATACAAAAGCTCAATGATGAGACTGTGAGATTTCGTCAAAAACTAAAAGTTTCACAATCGAAAACAACGACGACGACGACGATACCACCGCTTATGCCGTCCAGAGGCATAAACTTTAATCGACAATCCGGTAATGGTCAGGCCGACAATGGACAACCGAACTCATCCGATCCGGCATATGAAAAGTTAATAACAACTTTGTAATGTATGTGTTTATTAAAACGATTGAAATATTTTCTTTGTTATTTTGCGATGACGATTTATTTATTTTATTTTTTTTTTTAACGTCTCCAGACCTGCTCTATGGGAGTTGATGGATGTTGTGAATGACTGAGAATCGGGATTACCATTTAAAGCGCTTGGCACAACTGTTTGAGTTGTGAGATTGAGATTTTTTTGAAAAAAAAAAAATCAACTCATTGAAACACAAATATTTCAATGTATATACATAATTCGAATTTTTATTAATCAATTAGTCATTTACACGACTGGCGTACAATTGGTTTCGGTTCACATTCGTGAACCGGATAAAACTTTTTTTTCACTCTTGCACAAACCACACCGACGCATTCGCAAAGTTTCTCATGACGATGAAGGTTCATCGACGCGTTGAAAAGAATTTTTAATATTACGATTTCATCGGAGGAGGCCCTTGCATGGAGGGCGGAGGTCCGTTCATGGGAGGTCTCATCGGTCCCATGGGGCCCATAGGACCCATCATAGGTCCCATGGGTCCCATCATGGGAGGCCTCATTCCCATCATGGGGGGCAACGGGCCATGCGGTCCCATCATCATGGGGCCGCCCGGACCCATGTGACCGCCGGGATGCATACCTGGCGGCGGCATCATGCCCATCGGACCTTGCGGCGGACCGCCCGGCCTGGGTCCTAGATTCGGAGGCGGCGGTATGGTCGCGCCTTTGTTCACAGCAAACGGATTCGATGCGATTTTACCAGCTTTGAACGCTGCGGTCGTTGCGTCGATGAGATGCTGCGCCTTGTCCTCCATCCATTTTTGATAAAAATATTTGACGTTGTCCTTGTGCTTGCGACCCTGGCAATGGGTCTTTCTCACGCTCGGGGAATCGTGGGTCAGATAAGTGTCGCAATAATCGCAATAATACTTCGGCATCTTGGCTGATTAACTTTCCTCGTTGTTTCAAATAGAGTGGAAAACTCAACGGCAGTGTTGTGACACTATTCGAGGTTATGTCCGATGGCAATTGTCGATTATCGGTTATACCTGTTGAAATTTCGATGATTAACTAATGATCGATGGTTCAATTGAATTGTAATTTAGTTCTATTATGCTTACCAAATATATTTTAGAGTTTTAAACGATGATTTTGTGCAAATTCATGTGACGATTGTGATCGACGTTGAGGTTAAAGTTGTGTACAGCGTTATGTTGTGTGTTTACTTGTGCGTGGGAAGCCTTAGTTCGATGAATATCCTCGAGCGGCGCTGTGATCAGCGTGCCGGGATGGCCGGAATAGCTCGCGTTGAAATATCGAATTTGCTGTTTGGTATCAGGATAACAGAAAGTAAAAGTAGGTATTCGATGTTAGAGTGGGCGTCCCCCGGCACGCGAGCGCGGTACCCCGAGTGGGAGCCGGCGGAGGCGTGGCTTACCGTGCTTTGCGATAGACCTCTTTTGTCATCCTACTATCCTGATGCTAGAACGAAAATTTTTACTCGGCCAGGCTATCCCACAGCAGCCCGGTCGTGCACACCTTTGTAAATAAAATACACACAATGGCTACGGGACATATTCCACACATTCGAATGCTCATTATTATTTTCAGATTCATGATCCGCCGAGTTTATCGACATCAAAAAAAATATGTGCGACAATAAGTATGTGAAAACGAGAGCATAATCCGCATAAATGTTAAAAAGTTTATTCGATATCCAGTTGGGTTTAAAAAATAATAAATGATTGTGTCCGTGCAATAGAAATAATTTATTATTCCTCAATTACAACTATGGACAATGCAAATAAACAATGGAAAATATAATTTAAAAGAGTCCGGACAATATGCGTGCATAATACGTATAATAATTAATAGTAGAGAGGTGGGAGGTCAAGCGATTCGATTTACACGTCATGTGTATATCTATAGTGGTCGGATGACGAGGCCCGATGAGCGAAATAGCTCGCGTACAAATATCGAAATCGCTCAGAGGTATCAGGATAGCAGAAAGTAAAAGTAGGTATTCGGAGTTAGAATGGGCGTGTCCCGGCACGCTAGACCGGGCGGGCGCATCGAGCCAGCGCGGCTACGGCAGTACCCCTAGTGGGCGGGGCTTGCGATCAACGGGCAGAGCGCGGTGGGCCGTGCAAGGCCGGCGGAGGCGTGGCCTACCGTGCTTTGCGGTAGACCTCTTTTGTCATCCTACTATCCTGATGCTAGAACGAAAAATTTTCCTTCGCCACGCTAGTCCCACAGCCCGTACGAGCGATCACGATCGTATATACAGATATAGAAACGATGCAGGATTCCAATGGTTCGGCAACCTCAGTAGATATGACCATCTCCATTTTAATCAGACATTACGATTAATAAAATAATGAGTAGAAAAAATCGAAAAATTCAAAACTGTACACTCGATTGAAATAACTATTCGCCTCTCGTTCTTCTTTTTAAATAAATAAGCCAAAGTTGAAAATAAAAAAACTGTTCAACCCGAATATGTCGATAAAAAAAACACCTTTTCACCCTTATTTTCGGGGGCTGGGGCTAATCGACGTTTTGAAATCTCAACCTATTTCCATAGAGACTGGAGATAAGAAGTACGAACGACTGTGGACATCGAAGATTGAAATTTGTTCGCCGAAACGTGGAAATTTATTTTGTTGATGACCAAAGTGAAGTGAGCGATAAGTTGGCAGTCTCCATAGTTGACGGTCCGCGTGATCACAGTTCGGGGGCCCGTCGCTCGATGTCGCTTCGATCAAAGCAAGCTGCCGTGGACCAAAAAAATTCGTTCATTGGCAATCTTTCGACTCATCTTCGAACGGAGCTTTCTCTCATGTAACAATGTTTCCTTTTGAATAAAAAAAATGAGCGAAATTTGAAACGCAGTTATTGCTGCGAATTCATATTATTTTTTTTCTGCAACTGTCGCAAAAACCGAAGAAAGATTGATTACGGTGCATTGAAACCGTAAACTCGAGCATCCGAAATTCGAGTACAATGACAAAAACAGCTGCGTAAGACGCGTGTGACACACACACAAGTTGAGCTAGATACGTATATCTATTTATTTATATTATTTATATTATGTACAAAGTATGTTCCTACAATCCTATATATTCTGGGTGCGATGGATAAATCTGTTATATACACTCATATTAATCATTAGATACACCAAAAAACCGCAGTCACAAAACAAAAAGAAAATTATAACAATTGTAATAATAATAATAATAATAATAATAATAGGTGTAATTATAATCATAATAATAATAATGATATCCATAATAATAATAATAATAATAATAATCAAACTGCATTCCATTATTTATAAATCGCCATTTAAATAGTATACATAGTTCTCATTCGATTTTAATGTATCATATATATATATTTTTTTTATATTTTATTCATTCATTAAATTTACGTTGTTTTTTTTGTTTTTTGTTGTTTTTTTTTTCTGTTTTCCACTATCGTTAATATTATTATTATTTATTTATTTATTTTTTTAGCTTGTTTAGTGTACATTAGTAACTCATGTAACATTCATACATGTTTATTTATTTTATTTTTGTTTTAAATTTAATTGTAGATACACACTCCTTCCGTTTATTTATCATCGTTATGGAGGTCGGTCAACGTTGAAAGAATTATAAAAATATTCGTGTGGGGGTGGGCGGGAGGGAGGGGGGGGGGAAGAGTTGTGATCTAACTGGCGGGTGACACTGTTTCGCTACATGGGCGTTTCATCGTCGTATGATTTTTTTTTTTATTGTTGAATCCTTTTTTTCCTTCTTTCTTTTTTTTGCATTTATTCCAACAGTCGTAGTCGTAATTGGTTGCTGCAAGGTGGACCCCCAGCTCGATACAATTATTCGGTCTCGGTCGACCCGGATAATTGGAGATTTTTATGACGCTATAATTATTACGTTTACGAAATGCCACAATAATCGCGAGAGTCCACCACGTTCGTCTCGAAATTCACGTAACACTTTTTTTTTTATGCCGCTCTTTTTCCGGTTATTCATCTCCGAGTACAATTTTCTATTTTATATATTTTTTTTACGTCGTAGTTATACATTTTTCATGCCATTCTCATTGTGTATTCTTGGAGAAAAATTTAAGCTCGGGACGCATCGTTGATGACGGAATTTTTCTCATCGTCATCATGCCTGTGTGTGTGTTTGTGTTTGTGTGTATGTGTGTGTGTGTGTGTATGAGCGTCTCAAGACGGATAAATACATATTGAATAATTACGTCAAGTTGAGACAGAGAGATATATATATATAGTGAGAGACACGACGTTTACACATTCGTACTTGAAATGCTTTTCTTACTCAAAAATTTGTCACTTTTTTTCCCCCTTATTTCATTTTTTTATTTTTCTTTTCAACCGTTGTCATTTGTGTGTTTATTATTAGCCAAGTACTGAAAAAGGCACTGAACGATAGATAGGGTCAGCTGCATCAGACGAACACCAGACGTTCATTTCTCAAGGCGATATTTTTTTTTTCAAATATTCAACCAAATTAAAAAAAAAATTCACACTCTTGACGAATTATTCATTTGTCATTGATTGTTCTGTTATAGAAAAAAAATAGATAAATAAAAAATGTTGCATGTCGATGATAAACGCGATTTTGTGGCCCAAATGTTCGTCGTTGCTGACGCGAGAAAAAATTATCGTAAGATCGTCGAACGATCGAATTGTGAATAACAATGAGCAAATGGCTGAGAATAAAAAAACGATAAATAAATATTTCATACATTTTTCCCGACGATGAAGCGATATATAGATGCATATACATATTTTTTTTTTTGCTTCGTATCTAAGATTTTGACAATCATTGTTACGAGGAAAAAAAAACAAGTATTCTTCTCTCTTCCGGGCTCGTCGTGGCATTATCGATGCAATTGATATTCCACTGTACGATATAATGTGCCATCGACGTCGACGATAATCAACCATCCAACGCAATTACCATTCTCGTTTAATTCGTGGTAGAAAAAAAAACAGAAAAAAAATAATACATAGATATATCTATACGTATATCATACGTTTTTTTTATGTAAATCGAAAGGGGTCACACACACACACACGCGCAAAAGAAGAAAAAAAATGTCACATACGCCAAACCATCGGCGACACGAATAATTTCGAAAGACACCGAAATCTTAAACGATTCGTCGTAATGGTTTGTTTTTTCTTCTTCTTCTTCTTCTTTCCCATTTTCTTTCGTCGTTATTATCGAAACTATATCATACACGATTATCGATTAGATTTATTTCTAAGATAGGACAGTGCCGCACGATATAGCCGAAACGTATCTCACAATTTTCCATCCGTTTATTTCTGTTTTTTTCAATTTTTTTTCCAGCTGTCTCATTGATTCACGAAATTTTTTCATTGATTCGTTGACCCACACGGTCGAATCGATTTGTTCGTACAATTTCACGTTCGATTAGCAACGGATTTTCAAGATCGTTCGGTTGAAAAATATCGTTGAACAATATTTTTTTTTTTTTGATTTCATCATTCGTATGAATTCATTTGACCGACGATGCACGTCGGATTCCAGACCAAATGCAACCCCAATCGTCGTCTCGCCCCCTCTCGTCGTCAAATCATTCTTTTTTTTGCCTTTTTTTTATCCGAATAAATTTTAACGATGTTCGAATTAATTTGTGCTGATCGAGCATTTTAGCGGGTTTCCAAATAGGCAAACCGGGGGAGGATAGTCTTGACAACTTCATTTCTTTTACCTTGCAAACGTAATTCAATTAGCATCCGGTGAATTATATAATTGTCAGTCTCACTTGTTAAAAATATCGGCAGTTTATTTTTATTTTTTTCTCTCTTCTTCATCTTCATTTGCCCTGAATCAAACACCATGCACAGTTAGTTCATTTTGTTTATTATTTTTTTTTTTTTTCATCTTTTATACTCATTACCAACGTGATTATCTCTACACACGTTTCTCACGTTTGGAAAAAAATTCATCGCCACGATCGTATTTTTTTTTCTCTATTATTCATTTTTTCTTTCATCTATTTATTTGTTAATTTTTTTTTTTTTGGTTGTCTTTTGTTTGTTTATTCGTTAATCCTTCGTAATGCACTGTTCGTTTTTTTTTTTAATAATGCTAGGCCGTTCTAAAATCTAATATACAATTTGTACGATTAGTTAGAACGAACGAGACATTTCGGATTAATATATATATATATATATGCGCGCCGTCCAACGTGTGAAATATTTTTGATCGAACGAAAAAAAAATATATATATTACTCATTATGATTTTTTTAAATATAATAGGCGCGGCAATGAGCGATAAAAAAAATTTAAACGAAAAAAAAAAAAAAACCAAACTAAATGATCAAACCCAAAATGACAATTATTCGTGAATTTATAATATTTTTTCGCGTGAATAATCTGTAAACGGATATAACAACAATTAATATTTAATTTTGAATTATTTGTTTTTTTTTTCACTTTACATGGTAATTAATAAACAAATTATTAATTTTTTTTGTTTGTTATTTTTTTCGTAGACCACATTATATAATACAACATTCCTACAATTGTTAGAAAAATCAGACTTTCTAGGCCTGGTCGTGGCCCGTGAAACCGAGTAGTACATTACATTGTGTGTTTTTGTGTGTTTTTCGAAAGAGGAAGGGGAAGTCGCAAGGAAAGAAAGGGGCGGGGGTGGGGGGGGGACGTGTTCGATCACCGGTTATGCGGATCCAAGGCTGAATTTCAACGAAAAAGTGTAATCAACGGACCGTTCACCGGTAATTCCCGCAAAAAAAATAAAAAAATAATAAAGAAAGAAAAAATAAAAATATTTCGCGTCGACGAAAACGCCTAATCTTTTGTCCTGGATCCACACAAATAGCGATAATCTACACCAATTTTGTTTTGCCTTCGAATATTAAGTTGGTTTTTCTTTTTATTTTTAATTGTTTTTTTTTCGTTTTTTTTTCCAAATTTTTTTTTTCAAGCAATATTAAAATGTTATTCTTACGGTTAATTAATATTATATCCAAGTTTGCGCACGTTTTATCATTCTCTCACTCTCTTTCTCTCTCTCTCTCTCTATCTTTCTCTCGTGCAACTTTCGATATATCGAATTATTACGAATAACATTCATTGCCAAATTAAATTCGAAGGATGGAAGTCCGCGTAAAGACGAGCCCTCTCCGTCCACAAAACAACGTCTCCCACGTTTAATCATAATATTTCGGATTCAAGGCAATCACCCGAAGCATCGTCAATTATTATTATTATTATTATTTTTTTAATTTTTTCATCTCTTTCATTTTATTCGGCCAATGAGAGAGACATTCGTTTTCTCTCGACTTCCCTCTCTCGTCTCATTAATCAATATCGTTATCGTTAATTTTTTATTTCTTTTATTATTATTTATTTTTATTTTTTTTGTGTTTTTTTTTATTTTGTTAATTTTTTTTTCATTATTTTTACATTTTTTATAACACACACGAATGTGGATTTATCTTATGCAACTATAACCGACTCGAATCGTTGAATCGTGTAGCTCGGTGAGAAATAAAAATTAAAAAAAAAAAAAAAAAAACAAACAAAATGTTAAAAAAAAAAAAAAATAAAGTAAAACGCTAGGTTGATTGACTTGTGGAAAAGCCGACGTTGAACTGCCTCTACAGCACCAACAACAAATTAAACATAACTAATCAACACTCTAATTCGTGTTTGCTATAGTTCTTTTTTTATTATTATTATTATTTTTTTTATTCTCCCGTTAGCCAGCGATTAACTTCGCAACTCCGACATCGAATATTTTTTTTTTTTGTTTCTCTTCGATCGGAGGAAAGAAAAAAAAACCCCGAAGAACAATTGAAAGGCAGCATAGCTAACTTAAAAATACAATTAACATACGTCAATAATTGTTTGTTTTTTTTTTTCAATAATTCAGGAGATTGGTTTTCGTTCGTCGTTCTTCTCTATTGTTATTGTTATTTTTTTCTGGGTTTCTTGTTTGTTTGTTTGTTTGTTTGTCTGTTTAGCATCCATTACCTCAATTCTTCACGCATATCAGTAACAAATATATCATATGCGCTCTTTAAATTTATAATGTCATATAGATACATATTAATCGTGTAACATCTAAAGCCAAGCTCCTGTAATATACATAACACTTGAGGCACTTAATTGTGTGCTCAAATACCGTTTGTTTTTGTTTTTTTTA
This sequence comes from Diplazon laetatorius, assembly GCA_963662125.1. Classification (NCBI taxonomy): domain Eukaryota; kingdom Metazoa; phylum Arthropoda; class Insecta; order Hymenoptera; family Ichneumonidae; genus Diplazon; species Diplazon laetatorius. The sequence continues at coordinate 213,991 of OY759152.1, read as the reverse complement.
TCATTTTTCTTTTTTATTTTTTTGTTCGTTTTTATTTATGACATATCTTTTTTTTTCTTCTTCTTCGTCTTTTTCTTAAACGTTACCGGCCAAAGCATAATTCTAAATCGTACGTTATCTCTCGTAACAGTAGTATTTAAATAATAATAATAGAATAATAATAGAATAATAATAGAATAATAATAATAATAATAAAGGAAGGGAGAACGGGTCGTGAGAAGGAAGAAGGGCGAGGAAATCAGTGCCGTAATAAGGTAGATCTGTGTTTGCGAATGAAAGTTGAGACGCGAATGGATTCTTTTTCGAAGATAGCTCACGTGTGGACAACTGATAACGCGACGCGGAGCTTCTACCACAAAAAAAATCTACAAGTTTTCGCGTTGATTTTCTTTTCTTCTTTTTGTTCGCAAAAAAAAACTACCAAACTAACTGGGTCACGCACTGATATCTCTGTCTCTCTCTCTCTTTCTGTCTCTTTCTCTCTTTCTTTCTGTCTCTCTCTCTCTTACTCTCTTCTCTCTCATTTCCAGCACCAAACGACTCTATCCACGAACGTGTCAATATTTCTTCATTCAATCACACACCTTTTTTTTCACAATAATCTAGAGATTAATTCAACGAAAAAAAATAGTTAATGAACAAAATAAAAATGAAAATAATGAAAAAATAATAAAAAATAGAACACAACAAGTTTCGTCCGGATTCCGCTGAGTCCACGACGCGGTCCCTCTCTCTGGTTTCATCGTTTTACAAAATAAATAATTAAGATTCGAACAAACGAAATTAACGTTATAACTTCTTTTTTATCTTTCTTTCTTTCTTTCTTCATCTTTCTACAATCGTTATCACACACACGCACACACACACACACACACTTCGTTGCTTCGGAATAATTTAACTTCGTGCGCGAGCGTCTTCGGTATTCGGTTTGATCGTTTCTTTTTTTTTTTTTTTTTTCAATCATTCTTTCAAACTTTTCTTTTTCACAAGGATTTGGCACAAAGCTAAAGGATTCCCCCCCGATTACGGCCCTGCGTTTATGAGAGGATGGACAGGAGGACAAAAGGAATTGAAAGATTATAACACCCTTATTTTAACATTATTTTTCGTGGTTGCTGTTGTTTTGTTTTTTCTTTTGTTTGTTTTTTTGTGTGTGTTTCTTTTTTTCTTTTTTTTTTTTTACAAACTAACAAATATTTTACCTCCGAAATCACAGAACCAAAGCAATAACAATTACCCTCTCCCTGCGCAACGTATTATCCTGCCAGCAATCATATAACTCACGTGCAACTCAAAATTGATAAATGTCTCTTCGATTATTCCGTTTGTTTTTTTTGTTCTTCGTTTCTCTTTTCATTTCATTTTTTTAGAATCCGTTGTCAATAATTGGTACCACATTCATTGTAGGCGAAGTCACTGTACAATGTAAAAAGTTTTGTTTTTCGTTTTGTTTGTTTGTTTTGTGTTTTTTTTTCTCTTCGTGCCCACGTTTTATAACCACTTTAGGATACGAGCAGCGTTGAATAATCGATCCATTCGATCCGAAATGGATGAGGGGGAGAACTGCTGATATATCAAAATTCATTGAAGTCATATATATGCATATAAACATACATATATATCGGTGAAAATTCCGTTTATTCGATTCGATCAATCGGACCCCAAAAAAAAAAAAAACAAAAACAATAAAATCGTTTTATCGCGATTGATTTTCGTTTACTCACATATTGGCCTCAATCGTTTCCGTCCTTATCGTCTGTTTTGTGTTTTGTACAGTGCACCTCGCGACTGTGCTGAGCTACTTGGGCATAGCTCGGCCTGTTAAGGTCCTGATGAAAAAACCACAGAAAAAAAAAAAAAAAACGTAAGAATTAGTCAGACGTTCAAAAATTTTAACAAATTTAAATTAAAACTGTTTTGAACCGTGTGTGTGAACTGCAACCTTGCACATAAACGTTTACGAAAATACAATGGGACTGCAATGATTCGTATATACATAATAAAAATTATGACAGAGTGCCACATAAATATTTGAAAAAGCAACAGATCGGAAGATAGAATCACAATTGAATCATTAATAGATAAAAAAAAATGTTTAAAAGAATTAAATAAACTAGCCAATTGAAAAAAAAATAGGTTGCCTCGTGTGATATAATTGAGATTGAGAAAAAGAAAATAAAAAAGAAAAAAACAATAAAAATGATTACTTACTAACGGGAGGACAGATGCCAATCCGGTTTGTGACTGAGGATTCTGTGGGGCAGTCGGACAGTCGTCGTCACAATCGCACCTCGTTAACGATTCGGCATCTTCTGCAGCATGTGCATTTGTACTTATGGCCTCATCCACACCATTCACCATGTTCGAGTCATCAGTCTTTAAATATCTGTCAGCGGTGGATTTTTAGTGATAAACGACTCGATCCTCAACGTCGAAATAATTTTTTTTTTCTATTTTCATTCTTATTTATTTTATATTTTTTTCAAATAAAAATTGTATAACCACTAAAAAATGTATGTTTGTTTCAATAAAAAAAAAAAGAAGATAAGAAAAAAACCGAAAATATGTCACACAAAAATTCATCAAAAAGCGAAAAATAATTAACACGAAGAAAATTGTCTACTGAATACTTAGATATAATTGCCATGCAAGTGATTCCAACCAACTACCGATCGCAAACGAAAAAAAAATCCATAATCACTTTCCCATCTATTCTTTTTTTTTTGGTTTTTGGTTTTCTCTCTCTTGACGAGCCAACCGAACTAATTTTGAGAGGGTGGCAAAGGGGGCAGGGGGGGGGGAATGTAAAAATTAAGGTCTTGCAAGGTTGCAACACACGGTTTAACAAACCAGTATACACATTATTTATTCAGTTTTATCATTGACAATGAATTTTGTTTTGTTTTTTTTTTTTTTTTTTTGTTTTTCTATCATTCATCATCAGATAATAATGAATCATGCTTTTATTTTTATTTTATTGTTTTTTTTTATTATTATTTCTTTACGTGTCGGAAAAAAATTACAACTTATCATTTATATATATCATCCGTTTAAAAACTAGAAACTTTAATCGAAATGCCTTTAAAAGTAACTTGAAACCGAACAACTAGTAATAATAATAATAATAATGATAATAATATGATATAATATAATAATGATGATAGATAATAATAAGAATAATAATAATAATAATTAATCGATAATAATAATAATATTAATAATAATAATAATCGTAATAATAATAATAATAACAATAATAAAGAACCCTGAATATTAAAGTAGTCCCTATTTATGGTTCATCTCTCGTGGCTCGTGCCAACAAATTTAATTATTTTGCCCCGTTTATCGGCCACCATAGTGCTCTCCATACATTCGCACATACATACATATTGCGAACATTTATTATATTCTCTTCGATTAAACTTTTTTTTTAACTTTTTCTTGATACAGACGAGATCGTTTGTAACGCGCAAACTAATTCGTCATTATTATTATTATATATTTTTCTTTCGTTAACACGATTTCCCATGGTGAAATTAAAAGCATAATTATGGACTACGAGAAACGTTGATATATATATATAAATATTCCCGTGAGGCTCGGTAAAATATGACAGACGTTAACTTTGAAAGAAAAATTAAAAAAAAAAAAAATTCGTTTCGCGGTTGAGACTTTGAAAAAAATAAAATAAAATAATAATCAATCATTGAGAAACGAATCGTGTTCGTGACATCGTGAATATATTCTCAAACGCGACGTAACCCGAGTTACGAGAACAATTCGATAATTCGCGGCCAAACTGTGTCAAAGGTTGACACGATTCGCGGAAAAAAATTAAAACCAAGAAAAAAAAAAAAACTACAAGGAAAATCATTGATCCATCGTCAAAGAAAAAAAAAGACACACGGTTCCAAATCGACTCACGCATTTCGTTAATCAAATTCCCAATCGTGCCTCATTCAAATCTATCTTTCTTTCGCATTCGTTAATTATTTCCGATACTTAATATACAAAAAGAAACGACGTGGGGGGAAGGTTTGTGGGTCAGCTACGACGTAATCGATTTAATCTATTCGTAAATCGTTCCTTAAAAAAAAAAATAAAATGTCAAAAAAAATCAAACAACAAAAGATAAAGAAAAAAAATCTAACAAATCGAGATGAATTTTTCTTGTCATCTCGCATGACGATTTAACCGGTGGCAGTTATCACGCCCGGGGTCGTGTCTCTCTCTATTTTACTTCAGGCATAATAATTCCGGCCAAACGTCTAAACAGCATTGCCCCCCCATTGTTCGCTCGCTCTCATTCTCTCCCTCTACTCTCTCTATCTCTCTCTCCTTTTCTCACTCGATTAATCATTTCATTCGCCATTTTCTATCGTGTATCCGAGTTCGCGATCTACCAACTTTGTCTACTCAGGTGGATGAAAAGGCAATTCATAAGCAAATAGAAAAAAAAATAAAAAGAACACAAGAAAAAAAAAATAATCAAAAACAATAACACCACATCCACCATTTAATAACAGCATAGCAGAATATATATAACGCAGCCACAAAACGTGTTAAAGAAAAGAAAAAAAAACAAAATTCAGCATTCTCTCCCTCCCCCCACCCCCCTCAGGCCTCATAGCGTTTGCCTGTGTCCAACACATTCGTCGCTTAAAAAAACTTTTCTCCTGCGCATTCGATTAAAAATCATAATAAAAAAAATATAAAAAAAATAAAAAAACGTTTGATAATCATAAACGTGATAAATTCGTATCGTCGCACAACGACAAGCTTCACGAGGATGTATCACTCGAGAAGGAAAGGAAGAGAGAAATTAAAATTGAAAAAAAAAATCCCAAACTGTTACTTCAGGGCCGTAATAAAACCGTAGAAAAAAGAGAGAGAGAGAAAAAAAACGCATATATGCGATATATGTTATGTATGCATGACATACACATACTTATACATAAATATATATAGTGTACATCAGGATGTCCCTTGATATGGTCATTTTTAATTTTCAATGCTCTCAACCTCTGGAACCATTCGAACATATTTCGTTGTTGTCTCACACATCGAATAATTCCACAGATTCAAAGCACCAATCATCCAAAATGACCGCATCAAGCCCCCAACATACATTGATATATATAAATATTTCATCGAACATACATATACACGTGTTATATGTATATACAGAATAATAAAAAACGAAACAAACGAAAACGATATAAAAAAAAAAAAAATAATAATTCACACTCACTTATCGGGAGACGACGGGGGAGTGAGGGTGACGGTGCTCAGACCGATGTCTGTGTTGTCTGAATTTCCGCTCGCCGTGATAATCGAACTCGCGTTAGACGTCGCAACGGCCGCATGGGTTCCAACGTTGCTCGCGACATTTACGACCGTTGTCGCGACATCCGCGTTAATTCCGCCAGCAGCAGCGACGACGACGACGTTGGAAACGTGACCGTGGGCGTTCGTTCCCGGACTCGTCGATCTGCTGCTGTTGCTCGTCTGCTGCTGCTGCTGTTGTTGCTGATGATGATGATGATGGGCCGCAAACCCCGAAGAAGCACCACCGACAACAACCGTCGACGTCGAATGATCCTTGTTGTCCTTTGTGCCTCTCAATTTCGCCGTACCTTTAACCACGTCCGATAATCTATTTTGCGATTGTAAACTATCCGTCGACGTTGATTCGATCATTGTGTTTTGCGTCTTTGTCGTGTCCGCATCGAGACCGGGAAGCGGTGGAAATGCCGATGCTTCCAAATCAAATTGCACGATCGTGCGATTGTATTGAGTCGCGTTTGTCGGTGCTGTTTCTCTGATCGATGCTAACGGTTGACTGCCACCCCCGCTGCTGTTGTTGTTGCTGCTGCTGTTGCTGCTGCTGTTTGCCTTTGAGTTTGTCTCTTGGTCTTTGGTCCGACGCTGTATACGATGACGCGGAAACTGATGCTGCTGCTGTTGCTGCGGCGGCTGTTGCTGTTGTTGTTGTTGTTGCTGCTGTTGCTGTTGTTGCTGCTGCTGCTGATGGTGATGCTGCTGCGGCTGATGATGCTGCTGCGGCTGATGATGCTGCTGCGGCTGATGGTGCTGCTGCGGCTGATGATGCTGCTGCTGCTGTTGTTGGTGCTGCTGCTGCTGTTGTTGCTGCTGTTGTTGTTGTTGCTGCTGCTGCGACGGCTGATGATGATGATGTCCCTGCCCGGCAGAGTCCAACGATTGACCGTCGTTGTCCTGCGAGCCTTTGGCTATGTGACTCGTGCCGAAATGCGTCTCCACAGCCGCGGGAACTGTGTGATGGGAGGAATGGAACTTTGTGCCGGTGTGGTAGGAAGATGTTGGCTTTATCGTCGACAAATTGCCCGACAAATGCGACAACTGTCCACCCGATGACGATGAACCACCGCCTCCTCCTCCTCCTCCTCCTCCTCCGCTCTTTGGCGGATGACCGATGCGACCCATTTGTATCATACCACCACCCCCACCCCCGCTTCCTCCCCCACCGCCGCCGTTGTCCATCATGCCACTTCTTTCCGGTCCATTCCTGTGTTTGTTTCTGTACCATGAAAAATAAATAACAAACGAACAAGAATTTTTAAGCAAATTATAATTGCATTTAACGCATAAACGGTAATTAACGTTGTATAAAATAATTTTGAGGAAATAAATAAATAAATAAATAATGTTTTGAAGAACTTGAATAAAATGTGTTTGTGTACCTGTTTCTAGGAGTGAATCCTCTGTTGTGTGGTTTGAAGTTGTGCGGCGTTAGTCCGTTTACCGTGAACACACCGGACATGTCGAAGTAGGCGGGGTTAGCGGTACCCCACGGCACTAGTCCGGGGGGATAGAACGGCTGGTGCTGCGCAAAACAAAAAACAATCACGTCGACATTGTAAATAAATTGTTTTATCTTCGAGTACGTCGTCTTAAATTTCTGTGTTTGTTTGTTTGTTTGTTTTTTTTTCAACTCACATAAAGATGAACCTGATTGGCATATGGCGGCATTGTGGTTTGGGGCATCGTCGTGCCGTTTGTGTAAAGGAAGCGTTGCTGACCGGGCGGATAACCGCTCGGATCGTAAACCGGTGGCGGTGGAGGAGTTCTATAACCGTTTTTCATACCGCCAACTCCCGCCACCGTGGGTATCGGTAGCCTGTTCATTGGTTTAGCTTTGATACGCGCCATTATTGGCTTTCCCTGAGATCAAAATTATTAACCAATAAATCTGGCTTCTTCTTTTTTTTTCTTCGCAAAACATTTACCGATCAAAGCCACATTTTTTTTTCGTATCTATTCTGATCAGTCGAATATTTTGTAGTAAATTGAGATTTCCAATTACCTGAAATTCTCGAACTTCCTCCCGTAGAAACCTGTAGGCCTTCTGAGCATCCTCGTCAGATTCGAAAGTCACGTACCAGGAGCTATTGTGGGCAAATTCGCAGGATATGAGCCTCGGACAGCCCTCACCTGAGAATAAATTCTGCAACAAACGTGGAAAGATTTTTTTTTTTGAATATTTTCTTTTTATATTCTAGTAGCGACAACGTTTGTTTTATCAAAGTCGATCGTGTACACACGAGTTTGATCGTATTCAAGCATAAACTTAACTCTTAACAATGTTGGGTGCCCGACACGCTATTTGGCTAAGTTGTTTTTTTTTTTTCCCCACAAACTCACCTTCACGTCTTCCAGAGGCGTACTGTCCGGAATTTCACGCAGTATAACTATACATCGTTTGTGATTCGGTCGAACTTTTTGTCCTTCCTCGTCGACTTGAACGTTCGGCGATTCTCGCAGCACCTCCGTTATTAACCTTATGTCCTTTGTCAATTTTTTCACTTGATTAAAGTTCGCGACTGTCCATATTGGTACATACTGATCGTTATCCATTTGCGATAACAGGTATGTGTCGTTGGCCAAGTTTTCTCTGGGAAAAAGATGAAGAAAAAAAAAAAGAAGGAAAGTAACGATGAGTGGAAATGTAATGGAACAAAAGACGTTTTTGTAACGATGGATTATTTATCAATGACAATATTATTGATTATTTACACGTCTTATCGTGAACGAAAAAAAAAAAAAATTGAGAATAAAGAGTTTGCGTCGAGATGGACGTTGTTGTGGCGAGACATTGGAAGCAACGGAATCGCCGCGACAAAATTCCATCGAGATAATCATCGATAATAAAAAAAAAAAAAAAAACGCTCTGATTCATCACTCGCGATATGAAAATAACGTGATTGGCGGTGCGGAGCCGGTCGGCCACGACACCGACACGTTTCCCCCCCATTTTGTTGTCACTGATTTAACAAGGGGTTAAATATCTAGTTGTATGGAGGAAAATTGAGAGATTTTCATAATTTTTTTGTAGCCGTTTTAACATAATTTGATGAGAATACACTAAAGACTATAAATTACAACATATATTGAGGTTTTTTTTTTTTTTTTTTTAATCTTTTACACAATTGTAGGGGGAAAAAATATATATTTAGAGAAAAAAAAAATAATTACCTGGAGAAGTAATACTCGAGCTGAGACGATAACATCTGCTTGAGCTGTTCCATGGGTATGCCGGGCATGGAGAGTTCGCCCATCGAACCCGATTGTACTTCGGATATATTGGCGATTTCTACGGGGCCGTAACCGACTCCGACAGCGCCGCCCATTCCCATAGAATGATGATTGGAGGGTTCCAGACCTCCCATGCTGGAATCGATCATCAGTTCGTTGCCGCTCGGGCCTCCGTTCATGATGCTGTAATCTAAACCGGAGACGCCGCCGACGACCGGGCCCCCGACCGAACCCAAGGGTTCAGGGGTGGCTGGGTAAACCGCCCCTGGTGGGAGTTTCCCAATGTCCCCATTCATGTACACGTACCCTGCCAAACAAGAAAACCAAAAAAATTAAAACACCGACGATTAACCTCAAATAAGTAATATTGAGTTTTGAGCCAAACCTTCTCAGACTCTCTACAGAAAGAAAAGAGAAGAAAAAGAAAGCGATAATTAGGTGGAAGTCAAGCGGTACCAAAGCAAAAGCTGAATCATACGCCGACTCGCATCTTATTGTGTAACGCCGTATGTTAGTTCGTATCGGTCATAGATTTTAGGTTGCCGATGTTTACGACCCTCTCGCTACGTTCGCCCCGCTGAATCGCAAGCCCGGGCTTGTAAGAAAGTCACGACGATGAGTCTGCGTCACCGCGTGTGACAAAAAACTGCATAAGCGGCTATCGCGACGAAATATCTGTGTGTCCTATGTTTTTCGGAGGAGTAGCGAAAAAATGTCCGACGCACAAGAGGGAAAAACCATCCGACGATAACCTAGAGGAAGCAACCTTTTGCCCTTTTGGGCCGAACAACTTCGAATCTCCAGATACGTCCCGGTTTCGGACAAAAAAAATTAAGTACGAGCGACGATCTTTTCTGTATTTTCGTCCGCATGTTACGTACCTCAACGATAGTGTTTGACGCAAGGTTGCATCATACGCCAGCGAAAAACCAAATGGCAAGACGCGACCGCCTCGCCGACACACAAAATTTACAAGACCTCGACGCAAGTATATATAAAAAAAAAAAAAAAAGCACGATCGTGAAAGTGTTGAGAAAAATGGTAAAACGATCGAACGACAAATTGACAAAACCAGAAAGTTTCGTCCGTGACTATCGACAATCGTGAAACCACACACGTAAAAAATCGTGACGAAAAAAAAAAAAAAAGAAGAAACGAATATTCTCAACGAAAACGTTTCATCGTCGTGTTAATCGTCTATATACGTAACTCACAATCCCGTAACCCATCGTTGACGTCGAAATTGTCGTGAAAATGATCGAAAAAATGGCAAAGGTCTCCTTGAAAAAGCTTAAAGTCAGAGTTGCTGGCGGTGGTGGTGGTGGTGGTGGTGGTGTGGTGGTGAAGGTGGTGGGTAGTGGTGGTGGTGCGTGTAACGTATGATTGGTGTGGCACATGCTAAAATGCTAAGCTCGTTCGTACATGCCCTCCCCCCCACAAGAGATTCACCCGAAAACTTTTCATCTTCGTTTTCAACGTGAAGAAGAAAGAAAGAAAAATAATAACTGTTCGTTCGATCACGCTGATTCACAACGAAAAAAAAAAACAAAGAAAATAAAACGTTTGAAATTTTTTTTTACAACACCTTAAATATTTGTAACAATGATAGTTTTAAGATATGCAATATGTTGGATGCGGACTGGCCAAATATAGAGCGGAGATGGTTGGCCGGGGGGGAGGAGGAGAAGGAGGAGGAGGAGTAGCAGTAGCAAGAGGGGAGGGGAGGGGAGGGGAGGGGGGGACACCTCCTCTCGCCAAATGATAACGCACGCGATGCAAGGTGACAACCACTCCGGAAGTACACGTTATATATAACAAACGTTATGCCGTTACCAAAATCCCCATTCATTTCGAACCGATTCCGAATTCCATGTGGCCGCGTGTTTTTTTTTTCTTATTTTATTACTTCGAATCTTGTATTATTTTTTTTTTATAATCCGAATCGTTGACTCTCGTCGGCAGCTTCGTTTACTGCCTCATTCTCCGGGGTGGCGGTGATGGTGGGGAGGGCAAAGGGACGGGAGGGGCGGCTCGGGGTGGGGTGGGAGCCGGGGAACGGCGGGGCGGGGGAACGGGAGGGGGGGGCGACTATTGCGAACACACCGTGATCATCGCGCACACTACGTACCGTGTGCCAAACAGCGGATACCTCATTTATCTCGTGTTTGAAATTAAAGAAAAAAAAAAAAATGTTTTTTTTTTTTTTTCACATAGCACGACCGTTAATAACGTTTTGTTACGTCGAACGTTCGTTTTCTTGCCCTCCCGCCTCTCCCGCCGTCTCTCACCCTCCGTCCCGCACGAGCTGTCGGCGTTTTATTGCCTATTTTAATTAAACGTATTTGGTTCTTACCGAGAAGAAGAATCGAACTCAACACAATTTCACAAGGAAAACTACAAAATGGCCGCGACGCAGAAAGGCACATGCCCGTGGGTTCCGATGCGTTGTGGGTAACGCAGAGGGTGGGGGGGCAGGGGAAGGGGTAATGTTAACCCGGTTATCAGAGACATCTCACTGTCGACAAACCGCAACTACGAAAACCGCCCCCCCCCCACCCCGCCCCTCGCTGTTGCCGGGAATCCCGCCAATTTTTCGAATCGCACGCATTCGCGACACGTTACACCGACCGGAAGTTCTTGTTCTTACGTGGTGGACGTGCGTGATGAATTATTTCGCGATGCAATATAACGTGTCGTCACGATTATATTCGTTTATTCTCGACAGTTTGGAAAATCATGGCCACAGGCCCGACGAAAAAAACTATCGAATTGCCATGGACACCGGGTGGCGAAAAAAAAAAAGAAAGAAATGTTCATCGTCATCGTTGACCTTTTTTATCTCTCTCTCTCTCTCTTCGATGTTTTTTTCATCGGTCTCGCGTGAATCTATGAGCCTATCGAATTCGCATGGATAATTCGTGAATGTTTTGTTTATTAGCTTTCACCTGATTGTTTTTATTCGCGTTACGATTCCTCAAATTTTCCAACGTTGTTTTTCTTACCTTGCGCCTGCATTGCACCAGTCATGACGAGTGTATACACACACATACACGCACGCACACACTCGAGCGCGCGGGCGGCTTCGCACACAACCGCAACCGTCCGATTGTCGCGCTGTTTACCTCATTCGCGTTTCTGTTTTATCGACGATTCTTCGGTCCGGAGCGACGACGATCGTCGCGACATCACGAGCTGTGTGTGCCGTCGCCGCCGCGCGATAAAGACACGGTACAATGACTCAACGAATGACCGCGAGCCTCTCTCAATCACGAAGCTCGCGGAGAGTGGCACAGGTCCCCACCGTCGGACGGGCCAACCTAGGCTAAACAAAAACAACGAAAAAAAAAAAAAAAAAAAAATCACGAAGCGCTCGTCCATCCAACATCTTGCATCCTCGTGTTCGGCATTAAGGTGACGCGTGACGTTGCCATCACCGCCACGAGAGTGCGAGAGAGAGACAGCGTTATCGGCGCTCGTTGCGGAGCGAGAGAGAACGAGAGTTTATGCATTCCGTCACCTTAACTCGACGACGCGATAAATATATTCAACAGCTCCGCCAATATCGACTATCGCGGCTTGTCGAACGAAATAAAATATAATAAGGATAATAATAATCATAATCTGAAAAGAAAAAAAACATCTATGGCGACGACGGTCGATAAGAGAAATCAGCAGACGTTCGGTTTGCTCGATGAATATTCGACATTCGAGAGAGAGAGAGAGAGAGAGATAGAGAGATGGAGACCCAGAAGCGATTATATCAAGTCGTTTCTCGGAAGAATGCGAATGGGGGAGGGAGAAGAGGCGGGTGGGGAACGTGTATTTTAATTAATACGATCGCAAGCCGACGAATTTTTGTCGACTGCGCTCCTGCGTATCGTCTTACCCTCATGGTGATTAACTTTGGCCGTTGAAGAAACAACAAATGTCCGACAAACGATTCTTTCACGTTTTATCATCGTCGAATTGCAAGCTCGTTCGTAATCTTCGAACTCCGTTGACTCGGCGAAAGCTTCCACAATCATGAAAACAAATTATGAAAACTTTACTAATTTATAAGGTTTTCACTATTGTCTCTGAACATTTTCGTTTGTACGACAATGTATTACGTAACGTATCTGATAATTCGATGTATGCATTGCCAATAAAAGTTTTCAGGGGTTTCCTTTTTTTTAGAGGTTAGGTTGGTGTTTTCACATGCATGAAGTTGCTCATTTCATGCATGTGAAGCTTTCGACTGAAAACGATCACTTCGCAGATATGAAATGATGCGTCTTCAATGAAGATGTACTAAAATCGAATTTTCCAGAAGGAATTTAATTAGAATATACAGAATCGACGATGCACCGTCGAGATTTTTTTACCTCGACGAAACCGGTTCTGATCAACGACCCGATCGTCGCAATGCAATAGTTCCATCGTGTAAATTACAACGGAAAGAAAAATGTACAGTCCGCCATCGTGAGGCTACGGCCGCACGAGAGCGAACCCGAGGATCTTTGCAGAAAATGGATCACAAAATCATTTTTGGATTTCAGGAGTACAGAATTATTTTTATTAATTTGTTCTTTTTTTCTAACTGGTTACTAGTGAATTGCCGTTTATTTATCTAGAGCCACATTATCGTTTCTTTTTTTTCCTTCTTCTTATTTTGTTGTTGTCGGTTATTATTGTTGTTGTTATTCGGAACAATAGTTATTTAATATATCAATACTGGATGATTATATAGACGAAGGAACGAGCGTTCCTTTCTGCGAAACGTTGATACATCGAAAAAGTTTGTTTTTTTTCCACTTTAAATTCTTCATTATCGAGTTTTCTGTTTTTCTTTTTGTTCATTATTTGTTTTTTTTTCTTTTTCATCTTCATTCATTTGAATAAATAACACAATGTGGAATTAAAGGCACGGAAGATTGAAAAGATTGAAAAAAATTGAAAAGAGCGAGAAAGAGAGAGAGAAAGTTTGATGGCGTGAGTATAACAGTATATATGCGTTGTGTGTGTTTGGTTGTTTGTTTGTTTTCATGTGTGTGTGTTTGTGACATCGTAGAGCTCAAACGGAAGTTTGTTGTCCATTATTGTATACAAAGAATGTAGAGCGTTCCGTAGTTATACAAATTAGAAGCCAATGCGAAGCCTAAGCTAACAACCATTTTGTCCGACCTCTCTGAACACGTCTATGGCGCCCAGATACATTACTATCTAACACCAAAAAGTGCATCCATCCGCGTCTATCTGTGTCTCTTGTATAATCGATTCTCTCAAAATGAAAACAAAAAGAAAAAAAAAACAGGTCTTCTAAAATTATTTTTCAATATACTATTATCATTCGAGCGTGACAAAGTTTCGGTGAATTACGTAACATAAGGCTGTTTAAAAATTATTGCTTCTTATCGAGTTCTTGCAGAATTGTATTTTACTTCTTCTTCCTCGTTTTTTGTTGTTTGTTCCTTCCTTTTCTTTTCTTTTTTTTTCCCTCTTCTTGACAATCGATGTTGTGCCTATACATGTGGTGTCATCATCGCGTTACGTATCTGTTCCTTCCTCCTTGTTTTTCTTTTTTTTTCCTTTTTTTTTCGTTTTTTTTCTTTAATTATTTTTCTTCTTTTTTTTTTGTCCCCAATCGACGTTTTAAAAAATTTATTTTATTGAATTATATATGCGTATATAGTGGGATTAATCCCACGTAAGTATTCAACAATTATTAGCGTTAGCGATCGATACAGATAATTTGAGACGGTAAGGTGTCGGCGCGAAGGTGACGGCGGAGCGGTAGCGGGTAGTAGTAGCAGCGGCGGCGGCGGTTGAATTACGTAGTGGCATCGATGGTTATTAATTTTTTACGTTTTTTTTTAGTTTTTATTTTCGTTTTTTTCTGATGATTAAAAACCATGAACCTTGAGCTGGTCAGGTTTTGCCAGACCCGATTTGGTTAACCACTGGCATATATTCTCGCGCTGGTCCCCCTGCAGCTGAAGCACCTCCCCGTACTCCGGGTGCTCGATTACAGTCCCATTGCAGGCGAACTCCTGCAATTAACAAAAAAAACCCCCCATTTTTTGTTGTTTTTTTTTTGTCGTCGAATCAATCTCTCGCGATCGATCGTTAACGGACGCTTCGATCGTGGCTGGGTAATTTTTGACATTACGATATAACGCTCGTGAAAAAATAACCACGACGGGGATATAGAGTTAAAATTAAATAAGAGGCCAATACAAAAAAAATAAAAAAATCATCAACGACACTGCTGTATAAAAATCACGAGGCAGCAACTTATATACATTAACAATGCGATAAGTAGGACAAGGTCGAGGTCTAAATATAGGCCAATCAGTCACGAGCTAGCTGCATCATTCCTCCAAACAATAATAATAATAAAAATAATAATAAACAAGAAGGGATCGACACGGAATTCCAAAAAAAAAAAATTAAAAAAATAATCGTAAAACCGGTCGTGAAGTTCGAGCAACGGTAAATTCGGTGGAAAAAAAAATCAAGCCCGCGTGGCGCGCGTAGTTTCTCGATAATATTCACGATAGATTCGTCCAAAGTTCGATTCCAATTGGCTTTATTAACCCGCCTCGCACACGTATTCCGTTCGTGACAAACGGTTTGATGCAAACCCCGTTCTATATTTAGAAATCGAGTCGAATTGACAGAATCGCGTTGAAGGACGCGCGCGAACACACACGTACAAAGAAAAGAAAAAAGTGTAAAGAAAAAAAAATGCGCGTGGTCAAGCGGCGGGCGGCCGCCCCCCCCCCCCCCCCTGACTAAACGACGGCGTCCCTTACCTTTTTACATGCCCGTACGATTTTCTTCAAGTCATATTCCGAAGATAGTCCTTGCACCGTTGTTAAGGTCTTACGACCATTCCGCTGCTGGATCCTTATATGCACGAGACCGTCTTGGACATCATCATCTGAACCCTTGATTGCATCTGCAAAGGGGTCTGAAACACGAGACGAAAAAAAAAATAAAAAAATGGTTACATCTACATATATGCATCGATCCGCAATGGAAAAACCATAGATCGATGGATGATGGTGAAAAAAAATGGGCAAGGCCACATCGAACGTCGTTAGCCATCGATTCCACGCACGATCGCTTGGATACGAGAAATCATATCGCAGATTGCGTGCCGTGATGCAAGCCAAAGACGCTGGCCGCCATTTTGTACAAGCGTATCTTACGGTGCACCGTGGGGGAGAAAGACGACTCGACGATCGAAACTGTTTTTTCTCTCTCTCTCTTTTCTCATACGTTCGACAATAACAATTATTAATTTCACGATTATAGTTATGTAATAATTACCGAATGTGTTAAGATTCTGGATGGACATACGACAAACAAAATATATCCCTCGACGATATAGGTCTGCAAATTGCAATTTGATTTTGGTGAACGGAGTGGAACAAGTTAACACGTAGGGATGATGCGGGATAACACAGCCACACTACCGCAAGAATACTGCTAAACCCAAAAAATATATCTCGCCACCGAAGTTGCCCCCCACCGTTTTACCCGGAAGTAAAAGTTGCATTTGTCATGGACGTCATGGGTGGGGTTGCGCAGTACGCCATGCGCCGTGACGTTTTTACGTGGACGAAAGTGGGTAGCGCGGAGCCAACCGGAAGACGCGGTTGTGGTTCTATTCTCGTCCAATCGGAGCTTCGAATAGCTCGTGACGAGTCGACAATGTGTAATGGCCGCGGAAATGTGTGTGGGAACCTGGGAACGATTACCGCCGTGGTGGGGGATGCGCCGAGAGCGACGGCGCAGCTTGGTATCTCTGTCCTTATCTGTACAGTCCAGTGAGAATATTAAGACCGTGTTGCACCCTAAAATGGTCCAACCCGTCATGCGGCTCAAATATTCTCACCTGACTGTACAGAAGAGGACAAAGATACCTAACTGAGCTATCTCTGTCGGCAGGCGCGATCGCTGCGACTACCTATATTCCATGGCAATGGCTATAATTGTCTCTTGCGTACGATTACACGTATTACGAAAGTTTTCGTTGGAAAAATATTTTACAAAGCTGGCGTTTCTTCGAAAAAAAAATGTCCATTAAATATTTGACCACGCGGTCGTTGAAACATGAGTCATTCGAAATTTCGTAATTTTCGAATGATAATATTATGACGCAATACATATATTTTTTTCGTAAACGCAGATATTATTGAAAAATGCACCATGGAAAATTTGCCTACAGGAATGCGAGAAAATGTGAAAAGATTGAGAAACCGGATGTTTGGTTATTTTATTCTCAACGGTTATTCGTCACTACAGATACGAGTCAAATCAGCAATTTCGATGGAGATTGAGAAAGAAATGGATGCATAAATGAAATCGTCCGGTCATATAACCTTGGTCATGGAAAATTACCGACACTCACGAAATTACTCCAATGATGGTGTAATAAAATTTCCACAGAATATTTTAATTAAGCTTCGCAAACGATTCGAGATATAATAAACCAAAACCACACAGAGCACGAATAAAAAATTCACAATCGGATTTATCATCTCCGAACGCGTGATTGGTCCCAGTGGGCGCCGCCCTCGCAATGGGTAACATAACTCTGCCAACACGGTAAAATGACGGTTAATTTACCGATACACATCTCGAATCCAAACGATTTTTCATTGGGCATTGAACTCTGGGATAAACGTGGTGGTCTCTATCGATAGCCCGTCGATCTCTTATCGAGTATTTGCCTCGGAGACGAATCAGGTGGCCGAAGAGGCACCCAGTTGGCAGTGATAACCGAACTTGACCCATAGTCCTCGGGGTCCTGTCAATTTGACAACTCCTCGGCTAATCACACTGGTTTGGTCTTCGAGGCTCGTTCGTCCGTCCACATCCCGGAAAACATAATAATTAACGTCACCATACTGATAGCGCATACACGTTTGGTTTAGATAATGGCGAGTCCTCGGACACGTAGAGCACTGGGTGAATTAAAACCTCGGGACGAAAACAACGTAAGCTCATCATAACGTTCTTTTTTTACTTTTCCAAATCATTCACTTTATCATCTGTGGCCGAGATTTCTACGATTATTCTTTCCATAATAAACATTCGTTTGGGGTTATTTTCGAATTCCAGAAATGTTTCGAGTGCGGAGCTCACAATCCCCAATGGGTTTCGGTCACATATGGCATATGGATATGCCTGGAATGCTCCGGCAAGCACAGAGGACTGGGCGTACATTTGTCATTCGTGCGATCCGTATCCATGGACAAGTGGAAGGACATAGAGTTGGAAAAAATGAAAGTCGGCGGAAACAGAAACGCCAGAGAATTTTTTGAAACCCAATCGGATTGGGACGATTCCATGCCCATTTCGCAACGTTACAACACCAAAGCGGCGGCGCTTTACAGGGATAAGGTAATTAGGATTTTGGGAAAGGCGACAGCGCCAAGTTCGAGGTGTCGATCGGAACTAATGACGTTTGTTTAACGCAGATCGCCACCCTGGCCAGAGGCGAGTCGTGGAGCCCCAGCAGTTCGGGCGTCAAGAGCTTGTCCAGCCCTTCTCATTCGGACGACAGACACGACTACGGGACATCTTATCAGGGAGATCAGAATTCTTATCAGAATATTAATTCTCCCGGATTCAAGAGCCAAACTGAAAATTTCTTCAACAGAGTACAGAACGAAAATGCGGCTAGGCCTGAGTGAGTTTTTTTTTTAATTTCTATGACGAAACATAAACTTCACGATAAAAATATTGACAATGGGTTGGTTTTAGAAACGTGCCGCCGAACCAGGGTGGTAAATACGGCGGTTTCGGTTATCAGATGGATGCGCCGCCCAAGAGTTCTTCGCAAGAATTCTTTGACACAGCCGTGTCCTCTCTGGCGAGCGTAAGAATATTTTTTTTTACCCAGTTTGTTCGCGGATTTTTTTTTTAAATTTCTACTGAGGATGTTTGGATGTTCAGGGTTGGTCAGTATTCTCGTCATCGGCATCGAAGATAGCCACCAAAGCCACTGAAAATGCCATCAAGATCGGTGGAATGGCTACGCAAAAGGTATTACCATCAAACTCCCCGCACAAAATCAACGTTCATTATTTTGTTTTGCCATTTTTTTCTCCTCTTTTCATTTTGTTATTATTCGTGGATTTTTTATTGTTTTTTTTTCTTGTTGAATTAATTTTCGTTTTATTAGGTACGAGACGGTACTCTTCTAGATGACGTGGGTGCTCAGGTCAATAGCTTAGCATCTAAGGTAGACATTTTTTTTTCTTTTTAGTATTGGCGAAGGACGACTTTATTTAAATTTTCTTCCTTTTGGAAAAGAAGAAAAAAAAAATGATATAAAGTCGTCCTTTTGCCAATACTACAATCAACATTATTATTATCATTTATATTTATAATCGCTGCTTTTCGTGTTGCCGCTGTGAAACCTGTGAGGTGAATAATTTTCTTTATATTAAATTGAGTCGTTCATGAATTTCAAGGTCGGTGATTTGGGCAGACGAGGGTGGGGAGACATAGGCGGGACCAATTTATCCGAACAAACTCCGTACGACTCGAACGATCAATATCAGAATTCGTCAAACGTTTATCAGAACAATACTTCGCGAAATTCATACTCTAACGAAAAATCGTCGCTGGTTAATACCGGCTCGAGCCTCAAGTAAGTCGCAGTATTTCACATTATTCCTCATTCATTCTTCAAGCCCTATTTATCATCGATATTTGTAAATTGCAGAGGAAGCGCGTCGAACAGCAATTCTTCGATTCACGATTGGGAATGGGGAAACAATCCGAAACAAACGAGCGCGGAAAGCCCGATGGACAGTAAACCGGCACCGCGAAAGACGAAAGAAAAGAAAGTTAAGGAAGGCGCGCTGATTGATTTCGAGGTGAAGAACGAAACCACGGACTGGAACTCAAAACTCGAGGACGATGCCTGGGAGATATTGAAGAATTAACCGTTATCGCGAAAAAACTAATCAACGTACGATTTTGGTTTTTTTTTTTTTTTCGTGAGTATTTTCATCGTTCGACGTACGAATTCGTGCAATCTTTGGGAAATCGAAAAATAATATTATCCGTTTCAATCTCTCGTATTTATAGATCACGCCAACAAAAGCGTTATGTGTAAAAAAAAAAATTTGTCGAAAGATGAGAAAAAAAAACAAAAATAATAATCTCGAAGATTTTGCAAGCGTCGTCGAGAAAGGTGTGAATACGTTTGTTTGCATTATTGGGATTATATTTAAAATATGTTGTACTAGTATTGTATGAAAGTGAAAAGAAAAAAAAAAGAAAGAAAATAGAAGAAAACAGAAAACGTCGTACGTTGTCGACCATGAGAGATGATCTTGTACACGCACAGTATGATTGTATCGCGTCGAATTTTTCGTGAGATCACGACGTACAATAGGTAGATATGAAAATAATTATAATAAATGATATTACATGTAGAAATCGTTCGAGAAAGAAGTATTGAAAGAAAAAAAAAACATTACAAAGATGTCCCAAAAATGCAAAAGCTCTGTTTACACAATGTGGGCTCGACTAACTTTTGATTTGAGTAATTCATCGGCTTTACGCGAAATTGGGAGAAGATTATACGGGCTATTCTATATTCTATGTAATTGAATATTCCAGCTGATAGCAGCTCATAAATACCAATACGACTCAAAGAGAACGACCCAAGCTCGAGCAAAAGCCGTTTTAACAAAATTGATTGTTCATAAATTATTGACTTGCCATTAGAAAAAAAAAAAAAAAATAGATTGTATAGATAAACAACATACACACACACACACAACAAACTGTTGGTGGACACAAAAGATTCGTCGTGAATAAAAAGCATATCTATATTTGTTCATAAAAATACAAGAAAGCAATGGAAAACTTTTTACCGATCGTTCGAGGAATAAAAAAAAAAAAATCCTCACTGCAGCTGTCCCGACATGTATCTCCAATAATCGCTCTTCATGATCTCCAGCCTTTTCATGGACGGATAACACTTGTAATTCTTCTGCTTCGTGATCAACGTGCCGAGATAGCCGACGATTTCGTGTTGCGAAGCGGGCCAAACTTCGGCCTTTACTTCTTCCACCAAGGCGTTCAATGTTTTGCGGGTATCCGCGGGAATATCTAACGGCGGTATTCCCAGAGTCATTCGATGGAGATAGTCGTAGGCGGCTCTGCAAAGCAAACACAAAGTTTACAAACGAACGCTTCGCTCCTTCGTTCAGTCGAAATTTAATTCAGATGTGAGATCAACGTACTTGAAATCAAAATCGCAGCTCTCGTCCGGAGTCGGATGTTCCTCGAACAGAGATATGAACTTCAACGCCTGAGGAATGGGATGAGTCTTGTCGTCGAAAGTTTCAGATTCTAGCCAAGCGGTCAGCGCCGGACTTTGGTTGTAAGTCGACGATTTGGCTTTGTTCATTATTTTGTATATCATCAGTCTGATGGCGGGTTTGGATTTGGCGGGCAGAAAGTCCGATATCTTGTCGATGTCGGTGTGACCGTGGGTCCTGAGAGCTTTCAAAAGGTTGAGCTTGTCTTCGTCGGTCCAAGCTTTGGCAGACGTTGGCACTTGATTCGTCGAAACGACCGATTTCGACTGTCGTTTGCGTTTGCTCATTGTGCAATTGAAAAATTTCGTTTTAACGTCGATTTGGAGGTTACCCGGAAATCCGTTTCGAATTGTTTATCAGGCAGGTTCGAAACGAGTCTGTTGGTCACATCGAAAACCGAAAATCGCAACTGGCCGAAGCAGACGCGAACGGATTGTGATCCCGGTGAGCCGGTTCGGCCGATGCAACGACGCGTTGTCAATTATTGTCATTGCTAATAACAAAGATACACATGCATACACATGTCTATCTGTTACCGTGTTGCTGTCTCTTTCTCAGAACTCTTTGTGACCGTTACAAAGCCGTACGTGATTCACCTCACACACACACACACACACACACACACACACACACACACACACACACACACACACAGATAAAACGATACCAGCGACATTGAAGAAGATGGACTACGTGCTCTCTCTGTCGCTCCGCAGCGAGCGTCGATAGCGCTATCTCGAGAGCGAGAGAGAACGAGCGACCAAGATTAAGCATCGTCTTAACTCCTAACCTGTGAGGCCAAAGCGTCAGTCTTTTGGCTTATCTGTTTTCGTATTGTTACAAACTTGTAACTTCACATTGAACAACGAATACATAATAACTTTCGACTTTCGCTGACAACTATCGTAATCACTCACCAAGAAGACAGTCGCAGGCATATCAGCACCAAAGTTCGGTCCTCGGAGTCGCTCTTGTTTTGTAACGAATGACACACACGATCGTATGTCCAATATCAATGGACCAGTACCATTGACCGAGTACAACGAAATGTACAACGATCGTTCGATTATATGTACTCATCGATACTATAAGATTCGGTAGACATAGTCACACGTGAGTATCGACGAAACATTTTTGAAGGTTATGCTTATGTTATTTCATCTGATAAAACATCAATGGATCGTTCAATTCGAATTTTCTGGTTTATCGAATGATATTGGTTTCAGATAAAGTCAAACATGTACGACAGTGATGCCACTTTACCGGATTCTTTGCCATTAGCACGGTTACGATCCATTAATATATTTATTTAAAAATAATAGTAACAATAGGTAACGAAAAGTAACGGTAGGCATGGATTACGAGTACATGCCCTTTCACAAGGAAAGGGATATACATAATAGATGTTGCGGGGGCAAATTTTGGTGCATAAAGGTACAGACAAATTAAAACATGAACTTTTTGTATATCCATTTGGCCAGTTCAGATGTCCGTTGCTTATTCTTATTCTTTTGTTTCATTCGTTCTCTCGTCTTAGGATATCTGCGGTATTATCTGCGCTATACTGACATGGGCGCTTATCATATACGCAGAATTTGTTGTCATGGCGGTTATTCTGCTGCCAAACATAAATACCATATACGCGAGTTTGAATATGGCGATATTTCAAACTCTCGCTTTTATGGCGTTCGCGTCGCACTTCAGAACAATGTTCACAGATCCGGTGAGTGTTTATGAGCTGGGACTACCCTCGCAAGTGGCTGTGTCGCGTTTCGATTGTTAATTTTCGTTAATTTATTTTTATAAGGGCGCCGTGCCAAAGGGCAACGCCACCAAGGAGATGATACAACAGATGGGCTTCAGGGAGGGTCAAGTGATCTTCAAATGTCCCAGATGTTGCTCCATCAAGCCCGACAGAGCTCATCATTGTTCAGTTTGTCAGCGGTACCTTTTTTTTTTTTTCAAACAAATGCACAATAAATTTATTTAAATTGAAACAATATTGTCATTAGCATATCGATTGTGTTGTAGGTGTATTCGCAAAATGGATCATCATTGTCCATGGGTGAATAATTGTGTAGGAGAGAATAATCAAAAATATTTTGTTCTTTTCACCGTAAGTATTAAAAAAAAAATAAAAAAAAAAAAGATTGAACGAGTCAAGTCATTGATAAATTGTCTGTTTCTTTATTTTCACAGTTTTACATTGCTGGAATTTCCGCGCAAACGTTGTTTCTATGCATTCAACAGTTCACGACCTGCGTGAGACAAGAGTGGAGAGAGTGTTCGACCTTCAGTCCCCCGGCCACGGTTGTGCTTCTGCTGTTTCTGACTTTTGAGGCTCTTTTGTTCGCCATTTTCACGGTAGTCATGCTGGGAACGCAACTACAGGCTATATGGAACGACGAAACGGTTTGTAGTCTACACACTTATCACACGCAACGATTACATTTAGGCTCGGATTTTTTTGTAGCCCTAAAATTCTAACATATTTAATTGATAAAAAAAAATCCTGGTACAGGGAATCGAGCAACTTAAAAAGGAAGAAGCGAGATGGGTTCGCAACAGTCGATGGAAATCTATTCAAGCAGTTTTCGGACGTTTCTCCATTGCCTGGTTCTCGCCGTTCACGGCACCCCAAAACGCTAAAACTAAATCGGATTTGTATTTATATTCCGTTTGAATAATCAGGATGATAATCGGAAATTCGGATGTACACGATACGTACATAGAACTAAATGACGAACGGTGATAACGATAAATGCTTCCCAGGGATCTGTGTACCTTTCGTTGTTCGTCGAGTGCAATAGAAATGATCGAACGATTGTCACTTCTGCGAATTCATTTATATTCGAACAATCATAATCGGAGGAATTTTTTTTCTTAACTTATACAAATTGGGATAATGGTGACAATTATTTTCATCAATTTTAGATTTTTTCAAATGATTCATATCATCATAAGTATTTATTCAAGCAATGGTTAGCATAACTATTTATTATAACAATAAGATTATTTTGAAAGAAAAAATGATAAACAAATATAGTATAAAAATTGTCGTGCAGGCGTACGTGTTCAACGACGAACATCACAGTGCCTGGAAGAAAAAAAAAGTCTCTAGAGTCCGATAACATTGTACATAATAATAGTAAGTTTGACAAAAAAAAAGTGTGGTAGATCGTGAGAAAGTGGCAAGACTCAAAAACGAATCTAGCATTTGCAATTTTATACGATAGATTTAATTTTTACTCGATCGACGATTATTTAATTAATTCGCGGTAGCAACTACGTTGTAACATCATCGATGCGTTGGGAGAAAAAAAAAAATATAATAATTTTCGTCACCGGATTCACGAAGAAAAAAAATATTTGCGGAGAATTATCGGTGAGCGAGAATGATAATGTTTTGACATTATGTTTTACATATAAGATTAGTACTAAATTTAAGCCAAACATATGTACTTAACATAAAATAATAAACATGTCCCAAGTCCCACGTCCTCATCCCCACAAGCATCGATGACCGCAGAGCCTCCTTGAACGCACCCAATGAGGCTCTGCACCTGAGGTCCGTCGGCAGACCATTCCACAATGTACATGCAGCAACGGTAAACGAGTGTCGATAGCATTTGGTTCGAAAACTCGGGATAACTGACGTCAAAAACATTTCAGTGGCGCCCTACTTGCGGCCGCTTCGAGCAACCTGAGAACGGATAATTAAAATTGATACTCCATTCAAACCTATATTTCTTTTGTGTATTATATATTTAAAATAAATCCGCACGACGTTGAATCACGCCACTCTATCGAGAGCAAAGCTGCGGTTAGTCGGGAAACCCAGCTCGACTCCTCAATATTTTCTCCGGTGCATACGCACCTGGCGCCCATTAAAATAAAAGGAGAAAATATTGGGGAGTCCTAGCTTTGTACGTGAGGAGGAAATTTACGTTACAAAATTGGCGAACGACCTGTTCTCAGCCCGCCAGTGCGTTAGCCCCCGCCCCTCCCCCCAACAACGAGGACCGCGACCTTTGCGAGCTGTATTTCCCTTGCCGAGCGAGGGGATCAGGCAGCTCAGTGGAAACGAAGCCGAACAACACCACATCCCCTGCGAACTATTGACATTCCGAGGGCATAATCAAACGCTGTGTGATTCACGATAGCGATAAACCTCATTGTAATACCTCGGACGCTGTGCTCGCGAAACTTGTCCTACGTATCGTACTTGTCACGATGTCACGAATTATCGATAATAAAAACGAATACATACATCGATACGATGGAAAAAAAAACAAACAAATAACGAACAAGGTCAAATTATTCGAGAAATTGATCCGACGAAATAATTATTCAAGAACTTTTTTATTCCACATATAATGATTATCGAAATAGGTTCCAATTTTCATAATCATATTACACATACAGTTTAAAGCCGTACGATTATCGAGGTCAATGTGGCATTGCGATCATCATCGTTAAAAACCCGGGGCTGGTAGCCGCTGCTTACCGACATCGTTTCCCACCCTGCGATTTTTAGAGCATCAGGCCCGTCATCTTTTTTCGGCGCCTCGGTAGTAGTCGTGGTGTGATGGCCTAGCCTATGACGGCCGGAGTTATGACTGATCTTGGGTTTGGCACTTGCAAACTGTATTCCCATGATTATCATGGAAATCAGAATACAATTCCACAGCATCGTGTTGGTGATTTTCATGGTTTTGAGACGTGAACTGTGAATCGAAAAAAAATATAGGTTTAGCGAATTGATGAACTATTTATGAAGCTCACGTATATATGCGAGGAAGGTCAACGAATTTATGTTTTTAATATTACATCGATGAATTAGTGAAAAAAAATATTGTTAGCGAATTGGTGGATTGTCTTGGTCAACTACCTTCGAGCCTCACAAGCCCAAACTCATTTATCGATGAAATATTGAAAAAAAAAAAAAAAAAAAAAAACTGGAACCTTTGGTTTCAATGTAAAAATTTACTCACTGTCGGAGGTCGAAGTCAGTGCGAAAATGTACCGAATCTCGTTGTAGAATCGCAGCAAAGAAAATGTCGCACAGACGATAGGTCGGTGAACAATCAGAAGAGCGTTATGATATGACAACGAAAACCCGAGGCTTTTTATACTCAGCCTGCAAAATTTTTTGCCCGGTTTCTATGTAAAATAGGATAAACGATCCGCTGGAACGCAATTATTTACTTTAAATCGCAAACATTATTCAGGGGTACTTGTTATTCGAAAATAACCGAAAATCGTCCATCCTCATAACTATTATGATAGATCTCCCATCTCATGAAATATTCCCTATCTATTGGAATAGAAAAACAATTGGGCAAACAACGAGTCCGAGACGAATTCCGCAAGTTGACACATACTTAATATTCTATTTCGTCGTAGAGTGATAAATGCGACATTTTTTTCGCCGTCCTGTAATATTTCATTGTTGTGGGATAAAAAATAAAAAAAAATGTAATCGAAGTGGAATATGTAGATGAAGCGTATTGCTCGTGCTTCAAAACGGCCTTCGGCTTATGGCTCTACAACGAAAAAAATTATGACATGTGCAAACTCGAGAGATTCGTCTCACAGATATTTTTCGACAAAATATTTCGCTGACACATGCGTAAACACTGGTCGTTATAGTCGAGTGTACAATACACGTTCGATCGTGAAAAAATCGTCTTCAGGGACATCACAACCGCACGCTTTTGATGCAAATGTAGAAACGATTGTGTCAAACGTTTATTCATGGCCTTGGTGTATTATTCGTATTTTTCTCGATTGTTGTCGGACGACGTGGCGTGTTTCGCGCCAAAATGAGAATACCACAATTTCGATTCTGGGCGATCGGTGAAAGATCTGAAAAAAATGCAAATAATTCGCGGATGAACGTTTTGTCTCACATATAGTGCAACACACGCATCTTAATTTGAGGCTGCGATATTTATCTAATTGTGAGAGGGCAGATGGAGAATGTGGGTGTCGGATTCGTCAGCCCGGGGGGGTCCCACGACGGTGTCGATGTCGTCGTGCAGCATGCGGTGTCGTATAGCGCAAGGCCGCGACACGGCAAATCCACCATCGACTGCGACCACAAACATCTACGTGCATCTACGGATTGGGCACGAGACTTATCAACGACTTTCACTTTCGCCACGGGCTTATGCTTCGCGTTTCCTCGCGATCCCATACGAAACGTCAGTGTTGAGTTTCATCGCTCGCGTCGTACCTACGATCGAGTCTCCCGTATCGCGTCTTATCGCCATTTTGTTTTTTTTTCCTTTTTTCCTAACATTTCTAATCGAGCTTGTACAAAGTGCAACGACCGAACGTGTTTGATCTTTGGAAAAATCGTTGTAAAACCGAAAGCTCATAATCGCGGTGTAAACCGCGGTTGCAACGAACTCCGGTTGAATCAACTCGCACACGGGGCAACAAAAAACCGAGGAAAACCGTTCGACTCGTTTCTTTTTTCCTCTTCCTACCGATCGACGCGCGCGTGATTCATTAATTGGCATCCACGACTATTTTAGATTCGATCGAAATCTCTTCTCTCTCCGAAGAATTACGAAAATGGAAATGTTGCCGGTGAGTGTAATTTCACTCGTCTTCGATGAAATAGAAATTTAATTCCTATCTCATGAATATCGTGAAATAAAAATAAATAAATAAATAAACAATAATTTTGTAACGAAAGTTATAAAAAAATCGAAATAATTGTATCATCATCGTCGCTGAAAGAATTCATTTGTAAATTGATTATCGTTTATAACTCATTTGGAAATAAACGAATCAGAATAATTGTTTTTATGCAGATTTTCATGTGCCTGTGTCTGATGGGATCAACGATGTGTTACGACCCCGAGGACGAAACTTTGAAGGACATTCTCCCGCCGGAGGGCCAGTTCGAGTCGTTTTATCTGAGCGGGTCCAAGAGCGAAGAGGAAGGAGCAGCGAGACCCCCTCACCTACACGGTTCATTCAACAATTATCGTAATCCAGCTTTGGTCGAAGCTCAGAATCCCGCGGCATACGGTTACCGGTTCGACGGAAAACGTCGCTTCAATTACGATTGAGTGAAAGTGTACACGCATGTCTGACGCGAGTTCAAACTACTCATTTTCGAAATAAAAATAAATAAAAAAAAAAAAATTCTTGTTACCAATGAAAATCGACGTATCGCGATTAAAAATCGGATAAAATTGTGATCCGTGAAGCCGCGAACGTTCGTTCGAACGCACAAACAACGTTACACGCGTAACTCTCGATTGCTCTCCAATCCGATAGCGTTTATATCTATCTTTTTTTTAATTTCTTCCTTTTTTGACCACTTCGTTATCCTCGCGATCGAACGTTCCCGCCATTTGCGAGTCGTAGATTGCCAAGAGAATCGATGCGAACGAAAAAGAAATGCGTTCCAGAGGCGACGCAGTGAAGCGAAACTTCTTTAAGGGTAGGGCGAAAGCTTCAAAACTTTCTTCTTCCTCCACCCTCCCGTACGGCGGTAAATATACGAACAATCCTTATCCTGGAAATCTATAGCGGGCGTTTTTAAGATACATCTTCAATTATTTGACCATCGCTATATTAAATTACAAGATATTCCGCGAGAGCCAACACATTTTCCACTACAAAGAGGTTCTGCTTCATACAAGTTTCACTTGAATAGCATCGCTCGAAAATAGACGAGAAAAGCATTGGCCGATCGTATACGCGGAAACGCATTGAACGAAGAAAATTGGACCGCGGTCGAACCATGTGAACTGGCTTGTTCGCTGTGTTTCTCTCGAGTCAACATAATGGTAATAATGCGTGGGTACGGACAGGATGAAATTTATCGTCCATTCGCGAGTCCGCGAACGATATAATTAGGGAGGCTGAATAGAAGCCATTGCGACAAAAGCAAATAGAAGATCTGTCGATGAGGCAGGGGGGGGGGCGAGCAAACTGGATCAACACGGTATCTCGAGGTTGCCGTTTATAGCTTAATTAAGGTTATGTGCTACGTTTCTCGTTCGTTCTTCGTCGCTCGGCAACGATCGTCCAAAGCGCTTTTTTCCTCGCTCTCATGGCGGAGTTCGAACGTACGAGAAAGGTGAGCACGTCATCTTAAACGCAACGGTTCGTTAACGAGGAATCGAGTTTTCATGAATTCCCCGAGAGGGCGTCGTCGAGATAGCTGGGGGCGGGGGGGGCTATGCCCTGGCTTTTTCTCACATCGTAATTGGGTCTGGATTCCGTTCGCCGTCGTTGAATTTTCTTCCGATCGCGGTTTGTCCGAAGAAAATGAGAGTGATAACATTGTGTCTCGAGACTCCGACGATTTGGTTGGTACTAAATTGGATAAATGAAATTTTGTTGTATTCGGACGAACTTACCCCACCACCAGAAATTTTGAGAAGTTTCGAGACTGTATATAAAAGATCGTGAACGTGAAAATCAAGGTGAATACGAGGCAAATTGCGGGATTTTCACTTGCGGAGAATCTCGGCGGGTACCGGTTTGTCGTAACCCGTACTTACGAGCCGCGCTCTTGTATATCCACCACGACACGTCTATTAGGAATGAAACACGAGTAAAAGATGGCAATTAAACCGGAGAATCTTCACCAGGGGAAAATGTCACGACGACGTTTGTCGTACGGTTTTTCCCAGATTTTCCCGTCGCGATCGTATCTTCACAACTTCAAACGCCATCACGATACGATCGTTATATTTGCATCAAAAGTTCATGCGTAGACGGGGATCTTTCTTCCCCCCCCCCCCTCTTTCTGTCTTCATCGGGTCAAAAAGCATAAATGGTCACTGGGTATATCGATATGAAACGCTTCGTTTTTCGTTTCGTCGAAATGCTTGAGGTCGAATGGGCATCTTCGCGATGCTTTCGAACTTTCCACAAAATGTTTATCGAACGTGCGTTGAATTTTGCAAAACTTTCGCCTTATATTCACGATAGCTCGGTTGGATCAACGTCGTATTCGTTTATTTGGGGGGGAATCGAACGAGCAATCTAATTGCAGAACGAGTTGTTGGATTATTACAGTCATTTATGTATCATTCGCATAATTATACTTTTTTTTTCGAAGACGTTTTTTTCGTAGAAATATAAACAGATCATTATATATTTATAAGAAAAATGTATCAAAAAAAAAATATATATATATATAAAAATTCTGCGAATGAAACATGAATGACTATAATAATCCAACAACTCGTTCTGCAATTAGATTCTTCCAATCTGATTGCTTCTGCAATTAGATTTTTCTTTTTCTCACCAGACCTTCAAGATAAAATTCAAAAACATATTGCCAATGTCCTTCAGCCCTAAAATTACATTATCATGCAACTTACAACACAAACACACGGTTGCCCAAAATAAATATTATTAGACAACGATCATCGGGTGTTAATTAAGACAAAATAAATAATTGCCATTTAATTATCGTGAAAACCACTGCCATTCAATGAAAAAAAAAATAAATAAATAATCGTCCCGAGAACGTTGAACCGGTTTGAAAATATTTTCCAGATACCTCATGCAGGAAGTGGTTAAACGAAAGCAGTCGATAAATCCCGATAGCGATTCCTATAAAAATGACGAAATCCGGAAATTCAGTCGGATCAAGATGCCGGAAATTTGCGATCCAATTTCCATCAACTTTTTACGAGTCCAGGGCCGAGGAGAGCACGTTTTGGTGACCGCATGGATGCGTGAGCCGCGTGACTTCGGGGGTGGAGGGGGAGACGTTGGAAAGGGTTATTTCGCGAGCGTGAACACATTGCACGCAAATGGTTGTGGTAACCGAGATCGGCGGGGGGGAAATATCGCGTAGAGAGTTGCCGGTTGTGTCCGCTAGCCGTGTTCGTGATAGGCAACTTCTGTACCGCGCACCAAGACCAAAGGCTTTAAAAGACGTCGCTTAATGTCGTGAGGGGACAGTCTTGTGCCGGTAATGCGATCAGTGCGTGTGTCCAGTGTTGGATCGTGTGCCCCACGAAATGAGAATCGTATTTATGATAACGGTGAGTGTGTTGGTGGGTGTGGAGACGAATCGCTAACGGATTAAATACACTGCGTATCGTGGGAGGCTCAGCTATACTTCCGGTTCCATGTACATCGCCAATTTGTGATTGAAAAAGAATCCCCTTGAAAAAACGTTCGTTCCACGCGTGTGAAGCTCCGGACTGAAATCGATCACTTTACGACCGCTTCGCAGGCATGGAATGACGCCTTTTCCAGGGGGATTTAATGAAAAAGTATCAAATTGGGGGGGGGGGGGGGGGAAACTTGAATTACAAGATGAAGTGTGCGTTTGCAATCGCACACTCGGGTCCGTGCTTTCCCACCGATGATCGGTACACCCGCAAATTCAAAGCTTCCAAAGATAAATTACTTCACCCGAAAATTCTTCATTTGCAGGTGGGTGCGTTCGTGCTGTCAATAACGTTCGCGGACAGCGGGATGCCCATTGGGTAGGAATCACAACAAACAAAAAAATCAAAAAAAAAAAAAAACACGAAGAAAAAAATCCAGAAAAATGATTGCACTCCTGTTTGTCCCGTGTCCTCGTTATAAATTATTCTGGATCGAACGAAAAGTCATACATATACGTCCGGACTAATTCCGAAAAAAAAAATAATTCGATTTCCACAGACCGTCTCAGTATCAGCAGAGATCGCCACCTCCGTTCATACTGGAACCGGTGTTGAAGATAAATTCCCGAAATCCGGACAATCCGATCAGCTGGTTCATCAACATGATATCACGAGCCATAGAACCCCCGAAGAGGCCACCGCCCCCCGTCATAGGACCGATCAATCTTCCGAGTTCGGGAGCTCACATTTACATCAGACAATTGGAAGACGATGACATACCCTGGGGTGAAAATCGCTTGGTCATCAAAATGTTGACCCGCGATCCGAACTCCGTCAACGCATTGCCAACGGACTCATCGTCGTCGCCCTCGTCGTCGTTTCACCATCGCCAGGGCAATCCTTCGCAAAGGGCCTTCAATCACTTCGGTCATCAATCGACGAACAACATTCACTCGAGATCGAAGAACAATTTTATGGAACCCGGTTTCCGTCCGATAACACCACCCTCGCAATATTCCCCGTGGCACTCCCAGCAACGACAACGTCCTCATCGTTACGCCCCATCGTCGTCACAATCCGCATATTCCAAACCCTTTCGTCCCTCGGCGCACAATGATTTTCACCATGACAATTACGCCAAGGAAACTTCGCAGGGCTACGGCAAAGGATACTCCGACGATGCCTGGGATCATCGTCCCTATGGCGCGAACAACCATGGCTTCAATCCCGGACAGTCGCAGCCTTTTCAACCCTTACCAATGGCCTCTTCCTATCGTACCATAATCGATCAACCGCCCAGTAACCATCAGACCGAATCCACGAGTTATTACAACGACCAAACCACGTCAACCAGAATCACCGATATTCAAAATCAACGACACAACTTTTACAACAGTCACGAAGAACACAATTCACCGGCGATCACGCAACTGCCCTATCCGGAGTATCCCGTACCCTCGGACGAGGATTTCAATCCGCCCACCCAAACCCCAAACGTCTCGCACGTTGAACCGACGACTCTGAGACCTCTCGGTCATTCCGTTGGTTATTTGGTAGGTCAAGTGGTGAGAAACGATCGAATGGTGGCATCCACCGATGAACCCCGTAACAATGTTCATCGTGGAACATCCGGTGATCGAAGAGGCAAGTCGTTGACGCCCAATTCCAAGACTCGGAGCTTCCATCGGGGCTCGAGATACGACGACAAGTTCAACTCCAGGGACGTCGGGGGAATGGAGGTCATCGACCCCCCCAATCTTCGGACACCTTGGGACGACTCCAGCGACGTCGGTAATCCGGAAGACGATCATGTTAGTTCGGATTCGGTGGAGTCCGAATCTTCGGAAACTAATGAAGAAGAACAGTTTGAAAGTCAGACCGAAGAGAGCCTGGTTCCGGTCACGAGACGTACGCAGTCGAAGCGCGTGTCTTACAAACTTTTCGAACGGTCGAACAGAAGTCCGGGCAGTCGTGGGCGTACCAACAATACCACAGCAAAAACGACAAAGTCCACGAAGATTCCGGTTATTGAAAATAAATCTGAGGAAAATAAGAGTACAGAGGACAAGGCTTCGGGCGAATCGAAGAGAAACGAGACGACCGGCACCACGACTGCTCAAGTCGTGCGAAAGACGCTCAGCGACTTGGTCACGAAGAATCAAAGAACCCAAGGGAGGAAACCCAGGATCGTCAAAGCGATTTATCGGAGAAAACCGGTACCGGGAATAATAAAAACCAGCGCCGAATCGCAGGAAACAAGTAGCTCGAACGAATCATCCACTTCAAGAGAGTCATCGTCCGCCGAAAAATCATAATTTATTAGTCAACCTAATTGTACTCTGTTATTATTGTTATGACCATTGTTCTCCACAGTTGTATTTATATTAACAGAATTAAGCGTTGAGCGTTGTTGAAAAATTGTTGTTGTACAAATAAAAACAAAAATACCGAACGTTCGTTAAGAGACAGAGATGTAGGAGATAGAGAACGAAGAATTTAGGACTAGCTTGATGTAGTTGTAAGAATCTTGTTTAATTGTCCTGATGTATGTTTAACCAATGTACGGCGTAGCATATAGGCATGATTCCGGTCGATGGGTCCTCGAACGAGTTCTCTGCTTTCCCTGAATCAGGAAAGAAAAAAAAACAACGAAAAAAAAAAAAATAAACCTATGCGCGACATATAGACGATCGACAAGATCTACGATCTCTCGAGAGTCACCGGGGTGATCGTCGTGGTCGTCCGTCACCTTTCACTCGCTTGCGGCGCACCGCAACCGGACTGTCAATGTCAACCAAATCGCCAGTCCGTGCAGCGGTTCGAAGAAAGTCATGTATAATTGATCCTGATAATTCGTGATCGTTATAACGATCGATCGGATCAAAAGAGTCACAGGCGGAGGCAAAGAGTTTCTTGATTTTCAGGGTTTCGTACGTCCTAAGGATGAAAAATGGAACCCTTATTTTAATCCTTCGATGCATCCAGTTACAATTTTTTTTATCATCACGTGTGACAGAAGTTGAGATGATTATAGCCACTTTATTTATTTTTTTAATTGAGCTCCGTAAAATGTATGTCAAAATTACCCACAAGACATTCGAGAGTCCACGTTAACGATCGTGTGTGTCAGGATCTATAATCTTTTACACCACCTAACTCGTGTGTTTAGCACGCGTGAACAAATAGAATTGCAAATTATTGACATTAGTTTCGAGTAATTCCACAAAGTTGTTACACAGCGATATAATTATTTTTTTCCTTTCTTCAATTTATTCGATGCCTAGGCACTTGCGATTTCTTTCTAAACGGTACGACTGCACTGGGGCGTTAAATTACCGATGTTTATCATCCACGTCGAGTGCAGCATTTGCGCAGAGATTATGCCGAGTCTGCGTGGCAACTTTGGCTTCTGAAGAAAAAAATCCCAAGATGCCGAGCAAAACGAATCACGCACGCGAATGAGCATTCCACGAAGAGTCTGCACCAATGGCACTATCGTTCAGATTATATCAATGCTCGCTTCTTTTTTGGCCGAAGAGTTTTCACTGTTAATCATTCGTGCGTACATCTGATGAGAATCAACAACGTCCGATCGAACGATAACGATTTGCCTCCATTTTGGACCGAGCTTCAGGTACGTTGCACCCTTAGGTATAGCTCAAGCTTTCATTTCTTCGCTTCAATAAACCTTTCACATTATCATTAAAATTATAAAATTATGATATTCGGAAATAAACTTGATCGACAATTAAAAAAACATTCTTTAAAAAAATAATTTAATATAAAAATTCATAACTTTGCGAAAAAATAACGAAATTCGATGGACCAAAGCTTGAATTGAAGCTCAAGGGTGTAACTTTCAAGAAAAAATATACAGAATATAATGGGATAAAAATCAGGATAAGATCTGTAAGTCCAAGCTTTTTACACGTTTTATGGCGCTTTATGGCACCGACGGGGAATTACCATGTGCGACCGGTTGGGAGAACAGCCGATGGGTGAAGATGCAGTGCAGTATGGAGTTTCACTGAATACGTCTTGATTACCTGACACGCCTGGCTAGTCGCGCAGCTCGGATATAAGCACCGTCTCTTAGGCGCGTTGCCGTAGTTGCATTTTTCGATTCGCCCATTGTGGATTGGCAAGCTGTCCGTGTTCGTCTCATGTGTCCACGTGCGAGCGTACGGAAATGAAGAAGCATCGATTGGTAATCCGGATAAATATGAAATTTCGACGGTCCAATCGATTTAACGATTTTTTAAATCTGAGTTTTTTTCTTTCGCAGTACGTTCTTTCATTCGTCGTCGCCATTCTGACGATGCACGAACTGGTCGAAGGGTAAGTTTGGACTATCGGTAATTGGGTGATCTCGATATCGATGTTCCAAATTTATTTACAATTAACATTTTTTTTCTAACGAACCATGATTTATTTTTTTTTCAGGAAAAAGGTTACGATCCACGTACCGTTCAGAGTGAAAAATGTAAAACACACTCACACGATTTACAAAGTTTTGCCGCATCATCATCATCATTCGGAAAAGAAGATTCACCACGAGGAGCCGGAGGACAGCGAAGAGTTCGATCATTACAAGAAGTGAAGCTGAACTTTGTCGTCGCTGCATTCGAAGAATCGCTCTTCGGCATTCCAATCAATAATATTGCCACGTTGTTTCCCAAAGAAGATACAATGTTTACGAATCGTACAAATTTTTTCGTAGTCATGGAGTTTAAGAAAAATAAAAAAATGTATTTACGTGACATTTATGATCATACATAGTAGTTTGTAGTATCGATGTATCGTCGTATGAAGTAAGCAAGTAACGACTGTATTGTAATTAATAAATTGATTAAAATCATACTCAACCATGTGTTTGTTTATTTGTCTCGAGAATAATTGAATCATTTTTCTCATTATAATTTACATTATAATTATGTCCCAGTAGAGTAAGTACACCATAAGTCGGAGTACTGATGAGATGTACAATTATAACCGTAGAAAACAATTATCACAATCTAGGCCACAGTCAGCATTTTGCTCGACATTAGTTGCGACAAAAGAAAATAAATAAATAAATAAAAAAACAAGTAGCTTGTCCCTCTTAATTTCTTCTTCACTTTCCACGATCACTGTTTCACAGATGATAATGAAATGAAACGCAATGTCGCCTGGTTACAAAAAAAAAAAATATAATAAGAAAAACATTTTAAATTAAAAAAAAAACCCAATAAATTCGATCGATTTCTACGGGATCTCGTTGTCCGAGTTAATCGCGAGAAATCGGGCGTGTCGTCCCGAAGACATTGCGAATACCCAAACGCGATGAGTGAGAAAGTGTTCACGGTGCGGAACCTTTCCGCGGAATCTCATGACGCGGCAAAGAATAATCGCCATAAAAACGAGTATCGAACTATTGTCGCCGGAAGAGACGAAAAACGTTGGAATATAAGAGGTGAGTCTGCCGATGGAGCTCAAACTATTTCGAGTCGTCGAGGGATTCGAGCTTATCTCCCGAGGATCCGACAATGGTAAAGATCAACGATATACCCGAATAGTGTGTGCGCCCTTGTGGAAATGAGTGTAGCGTGAAATATTTCGATCTAACGAATGAAAAATAAAGAAATAAAATAAAATAAATAAATTCATTTTTAGAATCTCGTGACGTTGGTTTTGCTGATTTTACAATGTGGATTGTCCTTAGTGTACGGAGGTGACGGTGACGAACAGTGAGTACAAGCCTACTTATAATTTTTTCATACGAAATACATTCGAAACAATGATCACTCTTTGATAACTACCAAACAGTCTTTCGAACAATCTATCCTCACAAAATTTTTCCCCATTTTCCCAGTGTCCACTTCAAGATATACGTTCCGGAGATAATAAAGCATCACGTGCACACGAATACCATCTTCATACACGTGCACGATCCGAAAAAAAAAATTGTACCGAAGAAGAACGAACACGTGGAGTCCCATCTGGAGGATTGGAACGTATGGACCAGTCAAGACGATTACAACGACCACGACGATAGACGTAAAGTTGGCGGACATCGTTTATTGACCATAAAGACTCAAGGCCAGGATCATCCGTTGCATCATCAAATAGTCAGACAACAATTTGACAATCATGGATACGTGACGCCCTTCGATGGGTTGTTGACTTCCTCAGCACCCTCGCAACAGCCCAACGACGACTCCTATCCAACGTATGATCGTGATCATCCGGAATCATCGATTCCTCACTACGACGACTATCGACCGAATTATCATTCCCTGGACCAACGTCATCATCATCGTTTACCCATGAAGAGTGTATTTCGCAACGGCGTGACCGGTTATTCGTATCCCCCTCAATACGCCGTCAAGGAAAACATCGTCGACGACGTGCCCGAAAATTCGTTGGAAAATTATAAAAATTTGCACGAGGAGGGTCACAGCAAACGTTTGCACTCGGAAACCGGACATCTTTACAAAAACGAATTGACGAATTTTTACGACGACAAGAACGAAGAATCTCACGAGGTATTGTCGTTGGAGAGCAAAGAATCCGACGAGAGTAAAAGTCGTGACAATTACAGATACTTGGGTGACGGTTATCTCACCTCGAGAATGATGATAAGACAATAGTCATGATCAAACTTTTTGTTACTTATATACAACCTCTCAAATATTTTTATCTTGACTTGATACCACTGGCATCGTTCGCTCGGTTATCATTCAACTCCAAAATTGTTATTTTTTAAAAACCATAATTGTAAACGTATCTTCGTCATAATTAAATATAATTATGATTGTCTCATCTTTCTTATAAATAACGTATAATTCATTCAAGCCGCATAGTCGCTTTAGTTTGTAGAAAAAATATTTTTAATCATTAGATTAAGAAAACAACAACAACAACAAATAATCAACAATTAACAACAATACATAAAACGTAGTCCCGAGAGATCAGGCGATGTTATCACGATGATATTTGATTTTCTCTCGGCGAAAAAAAATGTGTGAATACCCACAAGGCTATAGCTAATGATGGACTTTGGTCATTTGGGATTGATCTTTATGGAATGGGTGAAAAAAAAAATTCGATGATAAACGGATGATCAGTGACCACCACCGTGTTCTTCGTGACCGTTGTAACCACCGGAGAACTCGTGTCCACCGAAATCCATGGAACCGCCGATGGCTTCGTAGCCCCCGTCGCCGTGTCCACCGTCGAAACTACCCTCGAATTTATCGGGAATGGATTCACCCGCCCATTCGTGACCACCCCCTCCTATGTCGCCACCCGACCAACCGTGACCGCCAAAATCGTGTCCACCGTGTCCTCCGTGTCCACCGAGATCCATCGGATGACCGACCGTGTAACCCAGCACCTCGTACTTGTCGCCATCGTCCTTGTGATGTATGTGCTTGGTTATCGTGTGAGTGTGCTTGATCGTCTTTATCTTGTAAGGCACGTGAATAATCACCCGGTGGCTATGCACGACAGTCAAAAAATCAAGAAAAATGTTACCAAAAACTTACATCATTGAAAAAAAAAACATTTTCGTATGGTTTTATTTTTCATTGGATTAAAAAAATAATCATTTGCAACTCACTGTCCATGTCCACCTCCGGCGTCTGCCAATTCCAAAATGGCCGTACACGCCAGGACTACAAATAGCTTGCAAAAGAAAAAAAAAAACAATAAATCAAGTCACTTTGATAGTCCTAAATTGACATGTAAAAATTTTACGAGTTAACATTAGGATGTGTTGAAAATGAGACGACAACATTGTCAAGCTTTCCCGGATCCCGATAATTGTCCCCAACGAACCCCGGGGAAAGACTCACCGCGAGTTTGGGCATCGTGTGAGCTGTTCGGCTTGCTCGCAAGCTCTCCGTTAACCGTGCACTTGACGCGATTTCCGTTTGAAATCTGTAACCGCTGGTCCGACGGTCAACTCCTTTTATATAGTTCATGGGTATACGTTATATATATATCCGTGTGGAGACAGTAGCCAGAGGAAAGGAACGAAAGGAAGGAAGCCCCCTCGTGCACCACAATTCCGCTACTAAATCCACACGAACGTGAAACACTCGCGCGTGTGTGTGTCTGGCAATCCGACAACGTTAATGAGAATGTACACCGGAGTCCTGGCTACCGATTCCACCACTGTGCTGGCGAACAAACAAACGCTATACCGCCGAAGCGAGGAAGCTAGGAAGTGAAATAGAGCCAACACGGTTGTTCGCGATTGTGAATGGCCACTCGCGTTCACCGGTTTTTCGCAAAAAGAAAGGTTTGAAAAAAAAAAACGAAGAAGACGGAGACTGCG
The DNA here is from genome assembly GCA_963662125.1 of Diplazon laetatorius. Lineage (NCBI taxonomy): Eukaryota > Metazoa > Arthropoda > Insecta > Hymenoptera > Ichneumonidae > Diplazon > Diplazon laetatorius. Next base: position 174,659 of record OY759152.1, on the reverse strand, counting down.
CTCAGCCTACCTTCAACCTACTACGCCCTGAATGCGATGTGGAAACGAAGATGGAACATTTCGTCTCGAGGGCATTCACGTGCAATCACGGTGCAATAATTGGACGAGACGGTCCGTTAAAAAAAAAACTCCAGCCACATAATTGCTTTTTGTTTCTTTCACATTTGAGAGTGAAAGAACCCGGTTCGTTATCCACGATTCAGGGCCAACGCCTCGCTGCAAGATCGTTCCAAGATCACGATCACCCGAGCATCGTGCAACCCCTTTCACCGTCGTTATATATATATATGAATAATCCTTCGATCGAAATGATCTATCTATCTTAGGAGAGGTTCGAATATTCACCGATCACTTTTTCGAAAGTCTTAAAAGAAATTTAAAAAAAACCTTTTTTTGAAAACTAATACTACGACATGGGAAGATTGATTGATTTTCATGATCGTGCGATAATATCTCGCGAAGAAGACCTTGAACTTGGCGAACGATCGCCGCGCTGTCGATGAACTTGGCTGCTTTCAATTGGCTTTGACAGTCTTTACTTTTTTTTTTCTTCGGTTTTTTTTTCTTCAAGTTCAAACACCCCGCCCAGCTCGCTAATCTGTCACGAAGTCGAACAAAAATTTGTAGAAATGAACAATTTACGATCCGCCACTTAGAAAGCGAATATCGCGGTGGGTTTTTAAAAAAACGTCAACGAATCGCAAAGCGTGAAGCTGGCGAGTGGGACTCGCCTCTCGTTTTCACCTCGAGCGTGTGGCTATCGAGGGGCCCACGAGATAAACTCTCGGCAATGTACCAAATGTACGATTGCGGTAAAAATAAGAAAAAAGTTCCACGCCTACGCTGTACAAAGACAGCGTGAACGTGTGGAGCTGGAAATAATATACCGTCTGTATTATCCATATAATTTATTATTTTTTTATCACCGTGATTTTTGTAAACCCGTTTCGTTGTTATTTCTCCTTCGTAAGATTATACATTAAAAAAAAAATTTCTCCAGCCGCGAGACGAGAGAAAGGATGCAATTAGCTGATCGTTAATTATATTCTTAGTCTTTCAAAAATCGACACTGCTTGTTAAGAATATTTCGTAGCTCGATAAAAAAAAAAATATTGATTTAAAAAAAACAACAACGTGACATTTACAAAAATTCTGAACGTAGGATCAATTACTCTCAATATTCTTGAACGATATTTCGTATTTCTAAATTCAATGTTTTTTCAAATTTTATTGAATTACGAAATAAAAAAAAAAATTTCGACTCTGATTGACTCGTCGAAAAAAATTATTTCTCGATAACAGCAGATAATATCACTCGCAACTTTGGTACTCACTTTCGTTACTGCGTTGCGTGTCGAGATGTTACGGTCGTTTTGAGTCGATAATGAGGATTGTGCATAGGACACGGGTGTCGATGATTCCAGGCGCCATGCATCGTGCCTCGTGGAAGTTCATTAAAACGTGGATGGTCGTGTGTGCGTGCGAGGACACGGTCGAGCTGCTCACTCTCGCGTCCGTTGATTACCATGCGTCTACGATATTATCGTCGAAACGAGAGCAAAACCCCGTCGACGGGCATCGACGTGCCGCTATCCGCGACCATGGTGGGAGAGGATACGGATAGACCGACAAAACAGCGCCCAGCTTCCATGCTCTTTTTATCTTCTATAAAAGAGAAGAGGCCGGCTAGGTTTTCGCTCAATATATCAGGATCGGTCGATGGTGAATGAGCGAGCGGAAACACAGACGTATCAAGACCGGCTCCAACGTTACCTCGACTGGACCATTCTTCAACATCGAGAGCCCATCATCGTCCATCAAGTTGGCATCTCTTCTTTACGAAATTCTGAAAAATATTAATTCTCACTGAGAACGATCATCATCATGGAGTTCTTTGCGGTAAGTGAGCCCAGTGATTTTAAAAAGGACTTTGAGCTGATCCACTGGGATCCAAATGATCCAAAAATCAACATCCGATCTGAATTCCTGATTCTGACACAACTAGATCGGCTACACGTAGAATACGTGACTGGAAAACCTGTTCCGCGTGGAGTTGGATGACCGTGTGGAGACCTTGAAACTTCGTCTTCGTCTCCGTCTGGGACAAAACTGTATTCGCTGCTTTAGCCACGAGCAACACGTTGGAAATGCGGGTTTTGGTGAGTTGGAATTGTTCATCGAATTGTTTCATCATTCGTTTATTGAACAAAATATCGACAATATTATTATTTTTATCCAGATAAATAGTCTTCTGGTCCTGGCGATATGCGAGCCGCTGTTCCTCGATGCCAAGTAAGTAGTTTATATCAGTCTTGCTCAATGAGGATCCCCTCTCAGTTGACGTCGTCTCTGACTTTATATTTCGTCTTCCATTCAATTTTCCATAATCGTGATTCAATCTTTCCGTCACAGAAAGGTGGTGGTCGTGATGCCCCGCTATCAGCGCAGAAGCCAATCGATGCCCTGGCGACAATTGCGACAATTGAAGAAGAACGGTTTTGCGAATGGAATGTTTCACGGACAAAAGTACGGATTGTCGCACGGGCCGCAGCTTCATCGTCCGAAGCCGTTTCACTTTGCCAAAGATCAGTATCCGCCGGGTGGTGACGACTTCGATCAGGGTCACGAGGAGGTCAATCACGTGGTGCTGCCCCACGGCAAGGGCATAACTCACGCCGTGTCGTTCGGCAAGGGTTACATTCCATACGACAACTACGACGATCATCGTTCGTCCGCTTATTCGCACAGTCACAATTATCAAACGAAGCATCCCCATCAGGGACGTAAAAAGGTTTACGGTAACTCTTATTCTCGTGGTCCTAGAATCTCACACGTCTTTGCGTCCCAGTCGACTTACGATCACCGGGAAAATGCAGATAAGGACGCGGAATCTCGAGAGAGCGTGCAGGATGCCGATAGTAATGGGGAAGTCAAGTCGCCCTACGACACCGCGAATAGCCCAACCACCGTCGGACATTTTGTGGCCAATGCTCCGATTGGAATCCCATCGGAAGGCGTTTTCGCGTCCTCGGGCGTTGGATCGGCCGGCATCGGTGGCGGTCAACGTGAAATCGTTTTGCGCGACAGCATCGTCTTCGACGATTACAACAAGAAAGTCGCGGAACTGACGAAGAAGTGGCCCGCAAGCTTTGGCAACGGTAATCATCTCGCAGCAGGATCCATTGGAAACACTCGACATGGCGTATTGCCGCATCAGCAGCAGCTTCAACAATCGTCCGGGCGATTCGGCGGATTTTCCGGCATAAACAATTTCGTCTCCAATTTGAATCAACGCGGATACGAGGTCAAGGAAGATGTCGTGGACGCTCCTCACGACTTCAGAACAATGCCCATACGAACCGCACCCGAGGAAGCTCCCTCCGTGCCCCATCAACACATTCAGTACATTCATCAACCTGTTCAACAACAATCGTTGCAACATATTTTTCAACAACCAACGGGGGTACAACCTATCACGTTGAATTACGGAATTCCCAATAGCTTGCAAGGATATTTACACGGTTAGATGAAGAGAGAATTTTACCAAAGTTGGCACTGATTGGTGACCCGTTTTTTTTTTCGGATCGTAAGACGGATCGAAGAATCATAATCCACCTTCATAAAACAATTATTTATATTTATGATAATGTTAGAAAAATCTATTTATAAAAATATTATGTTCCAACCAAAGTTGTATATCGACGATATAAATGTTTTATCATGTGTTTACATCTTTTTGTTTGCTGTTTTTTTTTTGTGAATTCGTTCGGGGAATCGAGATTCAATGATATTCGTAGCTAGAGAGAGAGAGAGAGAGAGAGAGAGGAACATTTGAAACGGTTGAGGGAGCAGAGAAATGCGAGCTTATGGGTGCCGAAGGAGATCGGCTCGTGATCGTGAGACACGCGAATGCCACGGTCGTTCCACCTCGCAAGATCACATCCCACGGCTACGATCCCTGCTTCCCTCTTCCCCCGTGCACTTTCACTGTCCAACGATTGCGATGCAGTCGATGACCACTTGACGGTTTGAAAGTGTAGAAAGTTACGATCTGTGAGACACATATATATATGCATGCCCCGGTGGTGTTGCTCTTGCCACTCGTTTACTCTTGCGATCGACTCGAGCTTTCGAGCTATTCCCCCGACAATTCGAATTCAATGAGCTTTTTGAATTTGCATCCGATTTATCAGCAAATTCACCGAGAAAATAATTATGAGCGATAGACATAGTCCGATCGATGATAACAAAATCGAAGATTCAAAGATCGAAAAGACCTTGAACCAATATTAATTATTTAAAGAGAACTTATGGGCTTCTTACGTTTTTGGCGTACGTGATCGTTGATCCACGACATCACGCGTGATATCTCACGGTCGTGTGACTTCTCACAATGAAGAACGTTGCTAACCGCTTTGCTCAACGTACCTGAGCTCTTTGTGAAAGGGAGAACTAACCGTTTCCCCCGACCGATGTAAATTTGGTTGGCACGAAGAGGAAAGGGTACCGGGCCTCGCGATTGGTCGACGAACATCCCGGTGGGATTTCGCACGGTCGAGAAAGACCGGTACGCGCGATCGTAAACTTTTGCTCTCCGCCATTATCATTGAATGGGGCGACAAACGTTTTCATCGACCGTCAACCGTGAACTCGTTGACTCGCGAACACGACCAACGTTCATAGTTTCCCACAAGTTCCGATCCACGAAAGCCCCCCGGATGTTTTTCCTTCTCGAGAAACAATGTCGAATCGTCCAGGAAAAAAAAAAGGTTATAGCGAAAGTGTACTCGGAATGATCGTCGACAATGTTGCAGAACTGTAAACCCGTTTGGAAATCTCACCACCGTCGTGGACGATGATAATTACCTTGTCCTTGCCATAACGGTCATAATCGCAATTTGCTCGACTTATAACTGCAACGAGCTTCGTGTGTTTGTTTTTTTTCAAACACGTTATCTTTTCAATTCACTAAGAGCCGAAGAATATGATGTTGAATATGCACGAGGAATGTGAATTTCGTTTGTTTCTTCGCGAGAGACAAGATGGTACTTGAAACATCCTCGACGAGTAACCCTGGGGTAACTCGTTACCCCACGACGTAGTTTCAGTCTTCCATTTCCTTTCTAATTGCTCGAAGACGCTTCCAACACGCTTCGATCTTGTTCTCAGGGAATTCAAGAAGAGACAATGGTACACGGTTTGAAAATTCGTATAACGCTGAGACTTTGCGACGTGAGTTTCAAGTTCGCACGAGGGGGGGCGTCGGGAACGAGAGCCCGAAGGCGGAAGTCGGTAAGAGTTTCTCGACGGCGGATGTTGTAGCGCATCGTTCGATACATCGGAGATGAAAGTGGGTTGCACGAGTATATCCGAGATATACTCGTTTCGCTCATCGAGCATCGCGTCTCGTGTGCCCCTCGCACACAGACCACGAAGAGTTCGTTCACATCGGCAGCCTCATATGTATAAGTATACAGGTGTCTCGAAACTCCGACGATTTGGCTGGATGAATAAAAATATTTTGTTGTTACTCGTCGACGTTTAAAACCGCGAGATTCCATCGTTAAAACGAAGAGTGTTATAATACGGAAACTGTCCGACACTGATGTCTGTTGAGGCAAAGTCAAGGCCGCTCTCGTAAAAAAAAAAACTCCGACGTCTTAGAAAGGGTATACCGCGTTCGAGTGCCACGTGTAGAGTTCAATGCTCATCGAACTCACTTTCACGAATTATCCAGAGAATTCCAATCGATTCGCCATTTGCCATTTTTCAATAATTAAAATTCACTTTAAACGGGCCATCGACACCCCAGACTTTCTCGTTGGGAAGCATCATTTACACCGACTAAAACACGAATAAACATATCGATGGAAAAGTAGTTGAATATATTCTTATGCATATCGTAGAAAGTTATAAATACGTAATGAAGATTTTTTTCGATGGTTCTTCGAGGCAGACGGGTTAATTGATATGCAACGAACGAACGAACGAATTTTATTCATTAATGGCTCATCGACGTTAATTATCATAGTTTTCAGAGTCTTCCGATATATCGAATTATAGTCTGAATATATCATACTGTAACATTGATATTCCCTCGCTCCGATGCTTCGCGCATGTGAAATTGAAGCGACGAAAGGGCAGAGAGCCACGCAGTCTGCTCTCTCACGATGTTCCCCATCACTTTCTCCATTCTCCTCAGCTTCTTCTTCTTCCTCCCCCCCCCCCCCCATCCCTCTGGCATTGCCAGACACAGGGTTCACGCTGACTCCTTTCATTTTTCTCTTTTTGGTAAGCGGGTGAAAATTAAATTGAAGCAAAACACGTTAACAAATTTGTGAGCACGTAGCAGGATTCGTAATAATTCGTAATAATTATCATTGTTATTATAATAAATTGTTTGCCAACGGAAGTTGAAAGTGCGAGTCGAGATGATGAATCCGAAAGATCCGGAAAACGTGTGCGTTTGTGCGATCAGGCTCGATTGGAGGGGTGGGGGGTTTGGATGGCGGAGAACGCCCGAAGCGCGAATTTCTCTGGCGGCTGTGGGTCAGGGCCGCGGTGGGGTACCGGTGCGACTCGTTTCCTCGTCAAGGAAACGGCACGACGACGCGAGATGTTGCCGGAGGAGGGGGGGGGGGACGCACATCGGACAAATGCTCTCGATGGTTAGGTTATATATCCCCCACCCGATTTCCCGCGCAGCGCCCTCTTCTTTCCGGTATATTTCACGAACCGGTGTATATATAGCCCCGACGATCCTCACATATATATTGACAGTGAAGATCTATCTATTCGAGAGTCAGGATCACACACGCGGTCCTGGCATATAGAGACACCGAGTACCAACGAACACTTTTTCAACCTAGCGTTTTTTTTTTTTTTTTTTTTTTTTTTTCGTTCATCGACCATGGCTTCGCGAATTCGAGTAAGTGAAGCTCGATCAATTGTCGTATGGATCATTCAATTCCATTTCATCATTTGATTAAACAATTTTCGTGAACGCGTTGTGAATGTTTTTTTTTTTTTGCCAAATTTGGATCTTATGGCAAATATAATCTTCTCGGATATTTTATGGTTTGATTCTATTTCAGCTGAGCTGCTTGCTACTTGCAACGACTTTCGCGATAGCCTCAGCGACTTTTGGTCACGAACAGTGAGTGTTTATCCGTTATCGTTGATTTTTATTATTATTGTATTATCCTTATTGATTTTAGAAAAAAAATCTCTATCGTGATTATTATTGAATTTAATTTTTTCCTCCGCAAAGCGTCCACATAAAGATACACTTGCCGGAACCGGAACACCATGAGAAGCACGTGGTGAGCCACGACGATCATCACGGAGGTGGCGGTGGCGGCGGCGGCGGCGGCGACGTCGTGTTCACGAGTCCCGGAGGCGGAGGTCACGACTTTGGCGGTGATTTCGGTGGCGGACACGGTGGCGGTGGCGGCGGTGGCGGAGGTGGATACGGCGGTGGATTTGGCGGCGGCCACGGCGGCGGGGGCGGATTCGGCGGTGGCCACGGCGGCGGTGGTGGATACGGCGGTGGCGGCGGTCACGGTGGCGGAGGCGGCGGCCACGGGGGCGGAGGCGGTGGATACGGGGGTGGTTACTCGAGCGGTGGAAGTTTCGGCGGACACGACTTCGGTGGCGGTCACGGAGGCGGCGGATCCGACTTCGGTGGTGGTCACGGAGGCGGCGGACACGACTTCGGTGGCGGCGGATTGGATTTCGGTGGCGGACACGATTTCGGAGGCAGCGGAATCGGTGGCGGCGGAGGTCACGGTGACATTGGCGGAGGTTACGGCGGTGAGTCATAAAAAACCCTCTCGGTCATGCACTCTCATACTCGAAGCAATCCTCAATGCGAATAAATTCGTTGAATCGATCGATGACGATCCATCAGGTGGATCAATAAGCATCGGAGGAGGCCACGGTGGCGGCTACAGTTCGGGATCGAGCGGTTACAGCAGCGGAGGTGGACACGGGGGTGGTTTCAGTGCGAGTAGCTTCGGCGGGGGCGGGGGCGGAGGTCACGGAGGATATTCCGGTGGAGGCGGAGGCGGTGGTGGACACGGAGGTTATTCCGGTGGCGGTGGACACGGCGGTGGCGGCAGGTAATTCAGATGCGATTTAATGAAAACGTCAATTTCCCGAAAGATCGTACAACAATGACGATCAAATGCGTTTTAGCGGTCACGGAGGTTACTCCGGTGGTTTCGGAGGCGGTCACGGTGGCGGCGGTGGCGGTGGTCTCGGCAGTTACGCCACCGGAGGTCACGATACTTACTCCAGTGGACATTCTGGTGGCGGAGGTTCTTCGTACTCCAGCGGCGGTGACTCTTACTCCGGGGGACACGGCGGAGGAGGCGGTGGTTCTTCGTACAGCGGCGGTGATTCTTACTCCGGTGGATCATCCTCGAGTCACGGTGGATTCGCCGGATATCCATGATAATGCGGCCTTGAACTTTCGCAAGAAAAAAAGTATTAAACACAAGAATGAAATCCCCGAAGAATCATCAGCCATCGTACCAACGTTTCCCATAATCCCACAAAGTCAATCTCATCTCACTTCCACAATGTACAGACTCGGATGATATTATCGTTGGAATGCTGTTATACCTTTCTCCATCTCGTTATATGTTGATTTTATTGTTAAGACTCATTGTTTTGTCGTTGTATGACGTATATCACGTTCTTCCTTTCTGTAAATATGATTTCTTTCCTGTAATCTCGATGTTTCGTATGTAATAAATATATATTCTTTATACCAAAATCATAATTCGTTAGACAATTTTTTTTCCCCTACCTATTTTCTATATAAAATAAGAAACAAATGAAAATCTTCTTTCATGTTGAGTAATGAATAATCTTCGAAACGTACCGAATGCAAGCTTCGAAAAAATTTGCAAAGACATTCGTTTGAGTCGTTTGTGCCGGAAGCGGTCGACTGAACGTCGTTCGTGCTCGTTCGCTCATAATCACAGAAGTCTGTAATTATCAGCGACGAGCACGGCGGTATTCGAGCAATTAACGTCGATGAAAATTCTTCGGTACACGCGTCGACTGTCTTTTTTTCTTCTTATTTCATTGGTTTTACCGTGGACCGATGAATCTCGTGAGCGAGTACGCGGCTGAAGCATCGAGACTCGTTCGAAATGGAAAGCTATTTTATATGTTGAACGGAAAGTGAAAGATACTGTTCTCCATCGGATAACATCTGAGGTTCCGCGCGTATGGTTCACATGCTCTCGTGTGTGAGTGTGTGTGTGTGATCGTGAGAGATATCCGCAGACGCTGGTGCAGCCACGATTCATCGTGATTTCACTCGACTCTTACTGCACAGCGAACGTAAGATAGATATAGGATGGCGAGGCTCATGAACTTGAAGCTGCAACCACACCAGACTCCTTTTATTAATTCACATTTACGATCACGACGTACTTTCGCATACACATCAGGTATTCGCGACTCGCAACGTAGAAAGTTCCATCGAATGCGTTAACACATCCTTCAGATCCTTCAATTCATTTATCATCATTATTTTCCATAATAATATTATTAATTTTGATTATCCATTTTATTAGTAATTAATTAGTTTATTTCCAGATGTGCTTGCATAAGTCCTCCTTAACTCCTTCTGTACATGTTCTACCCCTTTTTTTTATCAGTTTCGATAGATATATGTGCAATCGAAACTGCGTAGGTTTTTCGATAGAAAGCAATGATCGCGATGGAACCGCATCGGAACAATTCTCGGATTAACGATAAATTTTAACGATATCCGGAAGCAATAACCATCTCAACGAGGAACTATGATATTCCATGTTATATATCTAACGTTATATTATCGAGGAATCGATAATAACGATTGACTTTCCCTTTCTCGACGTCGGATTTAACATTCGTATAGTTAAATGTAATTTTCCGGGACGGCAGGTGCTGGTGTCCGCTTCGACGCGCCCGATCCCAAAGCCGATAACGATTTTGTTAAGGGGTTATATATGCGAATAATCATGACAAACCGTCGATGCGTACCGCAAACAACTGGATATGAAAGCCCCTTTAAGTTGCAACGGGATAATCATCGACGAGAATGAAAATGCGAGTGAAAGACTTGGCGGAAGTAAATAGACGACGTTTGACGACCGCGAGAGAGGCTGTCGGATACGCGTGTGACGAGTACATCCCTCGTCGATTATTTGCACGCGTCTCGCACGATCGGCACGTTTGATTGCTCTATGTTTACATTTATAAGGCTGCGGACCGAAACGACCGTTTAGTTTGACTCGCGCTCGGGCTTGGGAAAAACCGCGTCTGCGCAACGACGTACGATCGCAAATACGCGTCATGTTCCGAACAAACGTGGGTGCTCCTTTTTATTTCGCTACATTAATTTACATATCTATGCGTTGATCATTCGCAAAAAAAAAAAAAAAAACGAATTAATCATTAATTATCCGGGAAGTGAGTAATGGTCGAATTTGATTACGAATCGATTCCGGAAGTCTACTAGAGCATGATGCTTTTTTTTTATTCATGCTATTGGATAATTAAAAATTATTTTTTCAGCTATTGATTCTGTTGCTCGCGATCATCGGGATTGTGTCATCGAGACCCGAACCTGGGGATGGAGGCCATCAGTGAGTGATCTCTGAATTTACGTTCGAATAATAATAATAATATCTTTATTTATTTTTTATTTATCGATAACATTTCTACTTGCAGCACTCACATAAAGATTCATGTGCCTTACCACATTCGCAAACACACCCATACGATCGTGAAGAAAATTTACGTACCGGTGAAGCATCACGATTCCGAATCTCACGAGGATTGGGAATCTTCGTGATAATCAAAACGAAGAACGTTTAAATGTTGTTTTTGTTGTTGTTATACAGTTTGTAGTATTTTATCTAGCAATGCATAATAAATAAATTTCTTCCCACATGAATTATTTTTAAGAATTGGATTTTCGAAAATTTGACGATATTCACAAAATAAATCAAGACGATTGTCTCAAACGAGCTTTTATTTATTTAAAAAAAAAAAATATATTTTTTTTATATTCGGCACACGCTTATTATCGCTATTTAAGATAAGGTAACAGGTTTAAGAGAAAAAAAACAGTTTTAGGTATGTACATAATTCGGTACTGAGAATTCTGGTGCACATCGTTGACGTGCTGAAAGTGCACGTCCTTTGGTACAGAGCAGCCTCCATCGGATTTTTTTTTTCCATCCCGATGACTTTGGATATATCTGTGACTCCGTTATTGGGAAGACCTGAAAATATCATCACACACGAGTTACTCGATCGTTCCAATAGTACAAAAAAATAGATATTAAAAAAAAATAATTAAAATTTAATTAATATAGATATACTGACTGCTCGTGATTGTTATTAACCGAATAATCGGACTCTCATCACCACCATTTTTCCTCGTGTATGGGTTCGTGGACCTTCTCGTGAATGTGAACGGGCACGTGAACCTTCTCAACGTGATGAACGGGCACGTGAATCTTTTCGACGTGATGAACCGGATAAGGTACCGGCACGTGAACCTTCTCGACGTGATGAACCGGCACGTGAACCGGTACGTGAACCTTTTCCACGTGGTGCACCGGATAAGGCACCTTCTTCACGTGATGATGATGAACCGTATGCACGTGATACGGAACGTGAATTTTAACATGTTTGCTAATGAGAAAATTTATCGAAAAACATTATTGTCATCATCGTCGTTGAAACAATCATTTTTTTTTTTTTAATAACGAGTCGTGTCTCGGTACTTACTGGGAATGTCCCCAACTGCCTGGTTCAGGCGCAGCGATTACAGCCGCCGCCAGAATTCCGAACACGAGGAACTGTAACACGATCGTATATAAAATCATCGAATTAACGTATTTTCATGATTTTACAACATTTATCAAGGTACTTTTAACAATATTTATTTAACAAAAAAAAATCATTGCTTTGAAAAACGGTTTGATTTAATTCGCGAATAATTGCACGATCGTCGCCCAGCGCCCCATCGCGAGCTTTCGCCTAGCGCGAAAACCCGAGTTCTTCATCGTCTCGTTCCTCGTTCGACCTCCCCGCTGTCGATTACGTGGAGACAATGTGAAAATGCTCGTGCGTTACTTTGTTCAATCGCTACTGAGACGAAAGAAAAAGGGGGACGACGGTTGGCGAGACCGTGAAGGGAATTACAAATTGTCGGCGAGATCTGACGAATAATGAAGTTTCGCATAAATCGTCGTTCGAACGGTTTTGGAATGAGCAACGCGAACTTGCTATGTGGGCTACCGTCGATAATTCGCGAAACTCGATTGTACCGGAAATTGGAATTCGATAGTTTTGTTCGTAAAGATTGACACTCGATAAAGTTATAAAAACCAATTCGCCGACGAAACAAAATAAACATTTTTCATTAAGCACGAATTTTAATTTCAATTTCATTTCTCTTCCTTATCACTGCACTTCGACGATAAACAAAAAAACCCGACGATAAAAATTGACGGTTTAAAAAAATTAATTAAAAAAAAAAAATCGGAGAAATTAAAAAAATAATTGAAATACGACAAAATCGTACTCACAGCGAGGGTGTGAGAGTACATGTCGACGGTTGAATTAATTGTTAAACGTCGTTGAACGAACGTCGATACACAATTGGTGACTTTAGCGGTCAGCGATGGGTTTATAAAGGAGCAGCCCGTGCCAAAACCCACCCGAGAAAATCGCGTTTGGGAGGGCAAATCCGTGATGCGAAAAAAAAAAACAGGGTGGGAGCTGGGTACACACCGAAAGCCTTCGCGGTCCTGGCAAACGAGAACTCCCCTCCGGAGGGGGGGGGGCGTCGAGTTACGTAAATCAAGGAAGCGGGTCTCGCGGACCCGCCGCACTCCCTACGAGAGACCACACAAGCCCGACGAAGACGTGGAAGGACCCCGCGCGCGCGTGTTACGTGTCGTCTCGTAATGCGTTCGCTCCGATCGTTACATATCACGCACACAACTCTGTATCCACAACAACAACAAAAAAAACGATTATTTAAAAAAAACAATCCACGTCTGTTTCACGTGATTGTTAAAAATTTCGAGGAGGGGAATTCTACGTTTTCTCCGCCGTAACTATGAATTATAATAATTCGTCGAGCGATTTTGTAATTTTTGTTTCCTTCTACAATAAAATTTTAATCGATTTTACGATACCGAAAAGTGGAATTGGGTCGACATTCGTTTCAGGAAAAAAACACACAAACAGGAGTATTCGTAAGTTTGAGATCCAAGGATGATTGGACCGGTGATGTAGCAATCTGGTTTGGTCCATCGGTTGTTGATGGTTTATTTCAGAAGAATAAAAAAAAACATAATACAGTTTCATCATAGCAGACCCGGATATTTGTTCAACAAAATTCCGTCACGTTTGCCCTGCAATTATTACTCAATATAATTTTCAATCCGAAACGTCGGTTTCTATTTTTAACCGATTATCGCTAAAATAAAAAAAAATAGTCTCGCACGTTTTTTAAAATATTTCGCAACAACGACCGGATCGTGTGTATCGATAAAGTGTCGTGCGTGTCACCTGAAAACACTTTATTTTGCAAGTTCCCGAAGAAATAGAAAATTTAGGATTGCGAGATTTTGTTTCGCATTGTGTGTGTGACGAAAATAATTCATTTTCGTGAGGTTTGTGCATCGTCGATGTTGGAGGAAGTGGTGCAGCTTGCATACAACCGGCCAAGTGGCTACATCCATCATAAGTACATAAGTAAAACCTCAGACGACGGTGAAAGTGTTTCGTAAGCTTCGGGTGCCTTCTTTTTTACAATGCGCACACACACGCACACATAAATGCTATGTATGTATGTTTGGAAGTTCGCAAGGCGTGTCCAGCGATCAGTTACAGAAATATTTGCGAAGCAAGGATTGGGTTCGGTGGGGTAAAGTGGTCCTATTATGCGCGTGTGTGTGCGAGTTACGGTCGGTTGAAAAATTTCCGGGACCATCGGTCGAATTGCGCAACGACCTTATACACTCGCCAGTCTCTCGGATCATCCCTGCAGAACCAACGCGTCCGCATATGCGTTTGCTCGAGTTCCTTTTTATTTCGTTTTGTTTTTTAAATTATTTTTTTCCTCTCGTGAAAGTCATCGGCGCGCTCGCGAGTTTTGAAGGGAACCGGGTGTGTGTAAAACGCGCGAACGAATGCGCGTGCGTGTGGTTCACGCGCGCCTCGACGGTTATCGCGGGTATGCGACAAAGAGAAAATAAAAAAAATAAAGAAAATTGAAGAAAAAAAAAAAACGTACATCGCGATCGAAGAAAGTCGTCGGGCAACGGAGAGCGAGAGAGACGTTCCTGGAACAAGTCCAACCAACGGATATATCTTACATACATTCGATATGTCGTCTACGCGGCGTGTGCATGCGGTACACTATTTTATAATTCAACTTAATTGCCGCTCGATGCGTGCGCACCTGCGATATCTACTCCCGCCTATATCGGGTTTTACGTTTCGCACAGTATTTTTTTTTTTTTTTCGTTTTCCTCGATCTTTTCGATCTACGATTGCGCCAATGCGCAATGTTTTGCTGATATAATTACCGGAATTACCGTAAATTGTGTAATCGATGTGTAAAAAAAATTTTTTTTTTTTATTTAACCATAACAAGCGCAAACACAACTGTGTAATGCAATTGTAGGATTTTCTTGGAAACAAAAGCGCAACGATCAAAGGGATAATGAAAAATTCATCTCAATTATTACGTGTAAGAACTTTAATCAAAGTGGATTGGCTGTAATGTACAAACAAAAGTAATTTTCGTGACGGGCTACATTCGACGTTGTTTCCAACAAAAGTGGAGCAGTCTTTATTGCGTATAAATAAATCGTAACGAGAAACAATCAATGACGGAATCAACGAGAGTCCAGTCGTCACGGTGGAATAAATTCGATGTACGTTTCGTACGATCGTCGGTCAGATGAGATAAACCTTGCTGGAACTACGGATCTATTTCTTTTTCTTGGATTTGGTCGACGCTTCGCACACAGGTTTTTGCCAATCGAGCGGATTTCGACGGTACATGGGCCACGCGGGAACCGTTATTATAGCGGCCATCACAAAGCCAGCGCCCAGAATGTAGATCGTCTGGGAGAATTGCTGTATGACATAACCCCAAATCAGACCGACGACCTGGAAAAAACAAAAAAAAATAATAAAGCTGAACGATCGTCGGGACATCGTCGTACGCAGACATCGCTTATTATTTCATGGACTTACTCCGAACAGCGTTACTATTACTCTCGAAAGTCTTTCGGCTCTTCCCTGCCCGTCATAATCCTGAAGCGAGCGAAGAGTCAACGAATTATAAAAATTGTCTTCTTTGAGGTTAAACTTCATTTATATAGAAAACGTATTGGTGTTGATCAGTAATTGATAATACATATTATTAATACAGCGTAATCAGTGTATCAAACCGGTTATAATCTATAATTGCCACGCATATGGAAAACCAATGACATCGTAACCTACAAAACGAGGCGAATCGACCTGTGATTCCCAAATTTTTCGTGATCACAGATCACCGGCATTCAATCGTTTAAGCTGAATGTGCGTAACTCTATTTATCGCAGATACTTGCCATGTGAGTGGGAATGGATTTGAAATATTGTACGATCGATGCCATTATTTACGATAACCGGTGACAAAACTATATACGTCAACAAGTCTTCAACAGCGTCTTCTGCTGAAGCCTGAAGCGTTTGCCCGAGATGAATAAGCCGAAATGTCAGTGAGCTCATTTTTTTTTGTTCCAACGATTCGTCGTTCGTCGACGCGACATCTGTGGGCGACCCGTCGAACTGTGTCCACATTCTTTCCGAGATGAGTGGATAGATTGTTACCGAAGCCAGCCTCCACGCGGCGCTGTTAATGTTCGGCGCGCGGGTCACGCGGATGCCTCCCACTCTGCGACCAGCCGCGCGGCTGCCCGCTGCCCGAGGCGCTCGGCTCCGCTGCTGTCGCGTAACGCCAGTAACGCGACGACCGCGGAGCCGAGCGCCACGGAGCTGCCGTAGAGGGGCAAGCGGGAGGAGAGGGGGTAACCGGGTGACGGGCGCGCACGGAACATTAACAGTGCCGCGTAGCAGCTGGCTTCATCGACGTCACAGGCTAGAAGCCGAGTGCCAGCGAGCCAGTTTTGGAGGGGCGGAGCTTGTGTCTACGAGGCGGGCGACGCTGCGCAGGCCGACTGCGCGCCGTCCGCCGGCTCGGACACGTTTAGACACGTTTGGACAGGTTCGGCTTCGGACGCGTTCAGTCGAGTGTCCGGTTCCAAGCAGTTTTTTCGCGTTGTGTTGTGTGGTTGTGTGTGAGGACGATATTTCGTAGTGTTCATCGAAAGCCCATTCGAAAAAGCAAAAGATCGTTTGCGAAATACATGGTGAGTGCACAATTAATTACATTCTATATCAGCATTACAAAATTTTTCCATTGAGTAATCGTTCTATTTAGCTGGGAACATTTGATCGCTATTTAAATTTTCAAACAAAACGTAGATATCACGATTATACAAGTAAAATTAATATATTGACATATTTTCATAAAATTTCGATCGTAACCTGAATATTTAAGTAACTTAAAGTATCAAACTATATTTCTTTTTACCACTTACGATCGTTTAAACGTATATTAATAAATATGTTAATGAATATGTTATTAAAAAAATGTCACTTGTATGTTTACAGGCATCAATCACGCGAGTCAAGTACGCGTCGGTGCACGTGCCAACCACCTGTACGCGTCGGACATCGTCGCGATCGTTTCGAGTTTCCATTTGAATGCAGTTCCTATAGAAGACAAATTATCAATCAACCGTCGCTATCAGTCCTTGGTCTCCCTTCGGGGAGGGATCTCTAAGGCATGTGAAGAGCTCCTGAAACTGAGTGAGTACTCATTTTCAATTAATATGATCCGGTTTTCAATGACATTTTCGATGAATGATTACTGTCGTTTGAAAAATAATTTTCGTGCGCATGTATGTGAATATTTTTTTGCAAAACGTTGCATTACAGGCTAAATTGAAAAGTCGAAATATGCTTCGAATGTTTTTTGTTGCTGTTGTTGTTGTTGTTTTTTTTTTCTTCGTGAACGAAGCATGCAATTTGGTACCGTATTCAAATTATTACGGATACTACTAACCATAGGCAGTGCTAGCCATAGGCGGTACTAACCACGGGCACTGTTTGTCTTTTTCTGGCACCCCGCTTGAGAAAAATAATTTTTTCTGGCACCCCACTTGGGAAAAAAAAATTTTCTGGCACCCCGCTTGAGAAAAATAACTTTTTCTTTCGTTATTTTTGAAGACTTACAATTAGTTGTGCAAACGTGTATAGTGTGTGTAGTGCACGAATTTTCGTTTTTGGTATAACCGAAGATAAGTTGTGGGATTATGAAGGTACGTTTTTAATTGAATCTACTAACCGAGATTTCGTTTGCCATCCGAAAAAAATTAATTATCATTTGAAAACGTAGAGTCGCGCGTACCACCGAGTGGTACAAGCAGAGACTTACCGACAACTTGATTGCGCGACGAAATGCCAAGAGTTGACGCTAGACGGCGCTCGCCGAAGGTGAGCCACGGCGACGGGTCTCACTGGCGTTTTCTCTACTAATCTCTGATATTTTTCAGATTGTTTGAGGCGGCTCACTGGCCCTATGCGCATGTATCTGAAGCGGGAAGAATTGAAGTTGTAAGACAAATTGTTTTTAATTAATTTACGGTCCTAACTTTTCGGAATGGATAATTGATCGCCAATTCTCGACAGACTATCGATCAATGCACGATGAAAGCCGGTTTTTCGAGCGCGTGGAAAGTTGAGAGTCGAACAAAATTCGCATACAATTGAGCATTGTTGGCGCGTTTGGTTCCATTATAAACGATTGATAATTCATCGAACGTTCGGGCATTTAGCGATAACGTCGTAGACCGAGTAGCACGTTTGTCTCTGCGGAATTAAAAGCAAACTCACGCGTTTATGCTCGAACTGTCGCGCTTGCAGTTTATCTACGCGCATCAGATTTTAAAAGAAGGAAAACGAAACACACAGACATTTAATTAACTTAAATTCAATATATTTTGCATAAATAAATTATGTGACGATTCTATACATTTTATTATACTCACGTAAATTTCGTTGTAAATACTAATTGTTAAAAAATATTGACAACTTCATTTTCGTATTTACGATCCTATATAACTATATATATATATACATATAAATATATTTTTTCTCGACAAATTCTTACCGGACGAAAATTTCAATACGAGTTAGGAAAAATCTCAAAAAAAATCTCTGAGTGATATCAACCTTACAGGTTCTCGCGTCGATCGCTATCGCACGGTTGTTTCTATATATTAATTTTTTCTGATCGACCCGCGACCTTTAAAAATACAATACTGGCGTTAAAAAACACGTCCCGGGGCTTTGAATGACAATTATTTTTTCACAATTCTTAGAACGTCTTTTTAAGTACAAATCACAGCGACGTCACAAAATAAGATTAAAAACAAAAAATCTTCGTTCACGATACACGACTGACAATCGAAATAAATAGGACATTAAAATCGTTGATTACGTTAGACTTTTTTTTTTTTTTTGTTGCTTTCTCGTTGAAAATCTTTTTCGTTATTTCCGTCTCGTAATTCGTAATACGCGTTCGACGAGGAATTTTGTCGTTGCGAATATCGTCGAAGCGGTAGATCACAATCGGCTCATGTAACTCTCGTTTTCGATCTGTCGTTGGCACGTGGTCCAAAGTGAAGTGTTGGACGGTATCGCGATCGGTGGCACAACGTTTTCGTGTCTGGCGTAGCTAACGGCGTCGTTCACCGTCGGAAACATGGTGAAGTGTCCCTCCTTGCGTTCCGCCGCGTTGCACTTTCTCATAGTCTCGTAAACTGGTCCTGCTCGCACGAAATATCACAAATTCTCGTATTTTATATTCGCGAATATCCACGATCGAACTAAACATTATTTCCGCTTTGGTCCCCCCGGTCGCGGTTCGCGTTTCAATAAACATTATAACATAATATTCACACTACTCACCGGAGCAACCGGAAAGGTAAACCGAGACGCCAATTTTTTTGTAATCGTCGACGATGGACCGCAGTGTAGCTACCCCCGTAGGATCGACGTGGACGAGCGCCGAGAAGTCGAGAATCAATACTCTCAGCTGAAAAAAAAAAATTTGAAGAAAAAAATAATAATGGCCGAGCCGAACCCGAGGTGCGTATGCTCCTTTAACATGGACGAGATGATTTTTTTTACCTTATTTGTTTGGTTGGTGGCAAATTCCTTGCTCGGAAGAGCCGACAACCTGTTCAATTCTTCTTGAGGAACTACTCCGGCAGCTTTGAAAACTTCCTTGCGAAAATTTATTTTCGTAGCAAAATTCAATCCTCCGCAATAGTGAAACATCTGAATACCCGCAATCTCAACTGTCTATCCGTCATTCAACAAAAATCAAACGATTATTCGAGGAAAAAAAACATATTGACGAATGTTATCTACAGGAAGAAGAAATAAGTTTGGTGGATCACTTTTTTGTATCTGTTGACGTCGAGATAGAGTTCGGTTCCTGGTATGAGTCCGAGTTTGCAGGTGTAAGGCTTCATCGATAGGGTCATGAGCTTGGCGAGACAGAACAGAACACCGATCAAAAGTCCGTACTCGATGTCCAGCAGAACGACCGAGAGAAACGTGATGATCCAAATGAGCGCGTCGGTGGACGATAATCTCCAGAATCTGCACAAGTCACTCACTTGGAGAAACATTCCCTTGAGGGCTACCACGATTATTCCAGCTAGAACACACTATCATGGTTTTTTTTTTTTTTTTCATCATCATCATTGTTACACAATTTTATTTACAATACCATAATGATATTTTTTAGGTTGTTGGTTGATATTTTATTTACCCGAGGTAGTGGCTCGAGAAACGGTCCGATCCACAGCAGCACGAAGAGCAACAGTCCGCAGGAAATCAAACTGGTCAGTTGGGTTCTACCTCCGACCGTGTGTTGCACCAGCGATCTCGATAGGGATGCCGTGAATGGCATGCAAGAGAAAAACGATCCGACCAAATTGCCCAGACCCTGAAAAATCAATGATCGAAAAATTTTCTGAAAGCTCGCACGACGATGATCCACAATATTTTTATTATAGGTTTGTTGATTCACCTGTGCCACCAATTCCTGATTAGCGTCTACCTCGTAATTCATTTTTTGCGCGAATATCAGAGCCATCGACATGGATATGCTGTAGGAAACCATGGTAATGACGAAACTGTCGACGAGAACTTTTGGCACGAGATCCATCGGCGGTAGCGTCATTGGCGGAAGTCTTGACGATAAATCATTGATTAACATTCGTTAAAATTTCAGTGTAAATTATCCGTGGAGATGGAAAAAAAAAATTACCCGACTGGTATGTGACCGACGGTCTTGACGTTGTAGTCCTCGGCCAAATTGAATTGCACGGATAATACAGTGCCGATCACAACGGCCATCATCTCTATGGGTATTGGAAAGGCACATCGTTTGGATGCTCGTGGCTTTGATGGTTCAAAAATAATAATAATAATAATAATAATTCGATACATTTTTTTAAATATTAATTAAAATTTAGCTTACCTTCAGCACTTCGTTGTTGAAAATTAACGCCAGAATAGTTATGCCCGATATAACAGCTGCAGTTACGTTTATGTCGTCGAGGTTGTTGAAAACGTCGATGTAGGTCTGCGAAATCATGAATGGGTTGTGTGATTCATCGCCAGACAGTTGGAAAAAATAATGTGAGTTTTCTCGTTCGACTTACAAAGACGACTTTGAAGATGCCTTTTCTTCGGGGCAGTTTCAGACCCAGAATATCCTTTATTTGCGATGTGAACACGTGAATAGCCGCTGCGGTGGTGAATCCGCTGACCAGGGTCTCCGATAGCAAGGACGATATCACCCCAAGACGAAGCACGTACATTCCCAGCTGCGATCACGTAGCAAAGTTGTTGGTTTCGTACGTGTATGGACAAGCAGGTTCAAATGTGTAATTTCGACAAAGTCGATTGCGAATTTTCTTATCGCGTTATTTATTTTTTTCATTGGTTTTGTACCTGCATCATTGCAACGCCGAACGTAACTGCAGTGGCGACTTCGGTCGCGGTGTAATGATTGGGATTGTGCAAATCCGGCTCGATAGCCTCGATGCTCGAACTCGTGACGTTTGTCAATGCATAGCCAATGTCCGAGTGAGTCAGAACGACTTTTCCCGTCATCATGCAGATCAGAGCGAAGGTTCCTATTAAATTCGACGACAAAAAAAAACAAAGAAACACCAATTGTTTATTTAATTTCCAAATTTTTATAATTTTTCCAATTTTGGTGTATAATTCTGACCCATTGAGTTGTGTCTGGAGGTTCCGAATATCGCGTAGACGAGAACCGGAAAGAAAGCCATGTAGATGCCGACGATCGGTGGAACGTTGCCCAGAATAGCGTAAGCCATACCTTGACAACGAGTTTTTTTTTTTATTAACGCCTGAACAATCTTTTTCTTTTTTCCAGTTGCAATTTATTTGTGAGGTGTAACATTTGTTCGTTGAACAGGAATTTATTACCTTGAGGAATGTGCATCACAGCAACGGTGATTCCGGCTGCTACATCGCCCAATAAATTTTCCTTGCACCGATAATTTCCCAACCAGTCGATTATCGGAATTGCCGTTTTCGCGCATGATTTCGTCTCGAAGTCTTCGAATTTTTTTGTAACCGTTCGACGCACTGATGAAAAAATAATAATAAAAAAATTAACCCAATCGATTCTTTGAAAATCTTTTACCCATAATATTTTTTATTATTTTTTGTTGTTACGTGTTTTGTTTGGTTTGGCGTAATCGCCGGCTCGATGTAAATCGTGTTGTTGATAAATGGGTCTTCGTACCACGAGTTCCGGCTCGTTCGACGACATCTCGTCGGTAAGACAGTCTGCAACACGATGTTACACATCGAGTCAGTGAGAATGGACGAATTTTTATTTTTATTTCTTTTAAATTTTTTGGAAAAATTGTACTAGGTGCCCAATTTTATTGTGTCGGATGACACAGAAGTTTATTTTTTTGTCAACCGAGAAAATACAACGTTGAATCCGTCAAGGCTATTCGCGTCAAACTGACGAACAATGTTTGCTGACGCACGATAACCCAGTTTCGTAACGAAAACGATTTCAATTTCTCACGACACACGAAATAACGTTTCGACATAATGTATTCCAGCTAATTTTTCCCAACGAAAACTAGAAAATATATATTTTCAAACTACAATTCGTCGTGTGTGTGTATGGCAGTTGAAACGGTGTAAAAAGAACATTGACTAAATTATAGCTTTCGAAAAGCATGAAAAAAAAAAAAAATATGACCAAAATGTGTTTCGTGAGATTAGATAAGCCGTATGGAAAAATGACAATCGTACGAACGAACGAGACCTTATCCCCCACGTGTCATCGCACAGTCTTTCGCGACAAATTTATAAGCATTCGAGATTTTCCACGAACTCTCGAATCAAATCTCATTTTATCATCCAGATTCAAAACCGTTGTTTCGAAATCTTTATACAGAATTTAATATCAAACAACCTGTCTCCATGCTCGACGAGATATTCGTGATCGATCGATATTCCAATATCACACTCCAAACAAAAAAAACAAATTTGGTAAATTAACGATCGTAACGATCGGTTGCGATGCACCACACGCGCTAGTTTCTTATCACAAAGACCGGTTGCGTTGAAGTCGAAGATTGCGATTAAAAAAAAAAATTCTGTAGCTCTCGCGATCATCGACGATGGAACTAAATGGATAACGTTGATCGCTCAAATGTATATAGAAGAAGAAGAACAACAATGTAAAATCTTGGTCACGCGTAACGTTTTGTTTGGTTTGATACGATTGCGAAATAGCCTTCGGGGCTTTGGTAACGATATGATTATAAATGATGCTCGTTTAACTTGTGCGTTAAAGGCCCATTGGCTCGGTGGACGATTGTGTCTCGATGACACGTAAGTCCTCTCGTCTCTTTGTCACGAGTGCTCTTGGCTGATAGCCCGCGATCCGACGGGGATTACAATCTACCGTATTCGTATTCGTATTCTTCACCTCATTACGCGACATTTATCCCCATCGTAATCATCACGATCGCCAACTATTTTTACTGGCAACGTTTTGATGTTGAAACAATGACGGGGATGCATTATACTTGCTTGGAATTATTTAAAACCGATGAAACGAGATAATAATGATTTTTAGGGACTCACCATCGGACAACAAAAATACTTCGCTGGTCCATCTTGTGCTACCGTAATTGTTATAACTGTAAACTATTCTCTCGTCCGAACCGTCGGTATCGAATGGCGGTTGATTCATCGTTTCAACAGCAAACCCAACCGCGTTTGTCGCACAACTGTCCGAAACACAATCGTGAAAATATTGTACACCGCTGTTCGCTGAGTTTTTTTTTCTTCGTCGATCTTGAATAATCACGAGTTGTACGGAGTTGCGAAAGTCAACTGCGGGACGAGAAGAAAAAAAAAACGTTTCTCAGCTCGTTGGTCGATACCGGTTGTTGCCTCATTAAATGTATAGATATATATTTTATTATTATTATTATTATCAACGCGACGATGCCGATTGGCTATAACGTGTAATAATGCCAAATGTCGCCGAAGTCGCGATTGCCCCCGGTTACCCTTTCGATAATGATTGGCACGAGCTCGCCGTGGCCGATAGCGCGATTAGAAAATTCACGATAATTCCCGAGTCGCCCGAATAACATGGCGAATATCATAATTTTCACTGGCAATGAATTCGTTTGTTCGTCTCGCCTTGACCATCAACGCGATCGCATTTTATTTGTATTTTTTATTGGGACACTTGTGTGTCATCGAACGATAGCCGACGATCGATTGGTCAGTCATCGACCGTGCAATAATATTCCATCGACGTTGAAATTAATTTTGCAGCTGGTAAAATATTTTTTTTCCATCGAAAAAATGAATTGATGAAGGATGATTTTCGACGATAATGACACGTGGGTGTGTGTGTGCGAGACGGAGAGAAAAAAAATAGTAAAATATGATGGTGGCTCGATGACAGGACATCGACCTCGTTGCAACGTAAACACATAGAAGCAAGAATTATACAACGAAATTGGATTTCGTTATCGACGATCCAACGCACGAACGCCCACGTTGATTGCACCGTGGTATCTATCGTGTCCACGTGACTTTGTCAACATGCTCACGAAACTATATATACATATTACATTCTCGAATGGAAATTCCATTCCAATGGAATTAAAAAAAAAAAAATACAAATAATGTAAGTATTTACCGCCTTACAGTTTTACTCGTGTAACAATTAATAATATAAGATTCTATAATTATCGAGTTTCAAGGTTTGTTGAAAATTATTGAACATCGTGAGCATTATTGTTACTGGGTGAATTTTATTATTTCAGATGTAACTTATGATACTCACTGGATGAGATAATCATTCCTCACACGATAACGAATAAAATAGTCACGAAATCCACTGAAATCAACTGCACTTTCGTGGTTTAATGCACTATTGTGTCGTAAACGACGCTCGTTGAAGTTAATATCAGTGATCGGTGAAAGATCGAGGGAACAAAGATTTTCTTGGCGTAATCGTCGTTGGGTGTTGTGCCATTAACAATGAAGAAAATAATGATATGTCACCGTCGCGTAAAGCTCGTGGCATTGGAAACTATGTGCAAATCAAGTGGGGAACACTTTGCACTTTCATGCATACGGTAACGAACGAATCGCCGGACGAAAGCTAGTTGATTGGAACCTCACGATGCAATTGATAAGAATGTCAAGAATTATTTATTGCCCCGATTGAATTTCGATGAGTGGCGTCGGTTCTTGTAATTCGATTGTTCGTGACATTTTTTATATATTTTCACGATCGAGATGCAGAATAGAACACCAACAATGATCAACTCTCGTATTCTTATCATGCTTTGGATATCGCACGGTGGAGTTGGAAGATCGCAGCATGCCTGGTACGCAAAAGTAGGTGGAGGACGCTTCGGGGTTTAGCTCACGGTCGACGAAAAACCGTTTGACGTCGTGTTTCCAGCTTGGCATTCTCGTTTGTCATTTTTTTTTTCAGCCCATTTTCCAATATCCGTCGGTCGGGAGGTCGATGAAATAATTAGCCCGGTAGTTGCGCAATTGTTTTTTTTTTTTTTTTTCGTAATTATGCAACGAAACGAATTCCGCGCGTTTAGGCTCGCGAGCCCGGCAACGCACTTTCCAGCTGCTATTCCATCCACGACCGCGGTCACGTACGACTGGATTGTCTTGCCTTGCGGTAAGTGAACTTGAAAAATTTACGATTGATCTTGGTCGTGAAGACGGCAATTCCATTGGCTTTCGAATAATTTTTAATTGGACAAGCTTAGAATTTTCAAGGTACATTATCATGGCATGATAAATTTAATCATTTCGTAATGACGTGCAGTCGAATCGACGACGAAATGCCGCATCGATCAAGGATGACAACCGGATTCTTTGCCCAACAGCGGCCAGGTTATCAGTTGTATGAATTTGGCGACATCGCTGATGAATCTCGGTCGGACCGTGAGACGGGTTCCGATGTCCATGATCGTTCCCGATGGTCCGGAATTGGGCCACGACACGGTCAGAGAGCTATCGCGTATCCAATTGGGGGTTGGATTTCTATTTGATGAAAATTCAAAAGGTATGAAAAACAAAATTATTCGCAACAACGATGGTGTGCTTTCGAATGATACATTTTTTTCCAGGTTACCCGTATTTAGCGAAGTTTGTCCACATGGTGGTAATTCTGTTGATGGTACGACGCGTAGGATCCGACGGATTGGTACTGTATTTTAGCTCGGGGAAATAAAATAGGAACGGCAGGTCATCGGAATGTCCAGTACCTTTGAATGCTGAAACAAAAAAAAAACAAAAAAACCGAAAATTGAAACGTCGAGTAATTATGGAATAATCTATAGTCACACCGATACAAGACTGAATGAGTACCGACCCTCGAGTGTGGAGTTCATGAAGAGATCGTGGAGCATTTTATTCGTGAAATACGACACTTGATAGTAAAAAATTGGCTTGTCGTCGTTGTGGACAGCGAGTATTCGTTGAGTGAGATCGATGGAAGCCTTGAAGAACATATCGGTGAGCACCTGAAGTTAGGAAAAAAGTATAAGATGCGTTTGCAATTGCTAAGCTATGAACAAGTGTTTAAGTAAATTATGTCGTTTATTCACATCGACGAGGATTTGAGCTTGATTATTATCCAGTGGGCTACCGGTCCACGAATCCACGATGGCTTTGGCTCTGACGAGTTTTTCCGGCCATTCCGATCGGTACACCTCAAATGCGTCGAGAATGACTTTGAAAAATCCCATTGCCGGTGCCAAAGCTGTAATTCGCATGGAGAAACAAATTTAACTATATTTTTATAATTTTAGTGTGTGTGTGTGTGTGTTTGTAGGAATTAGACGTACAGCTGAAAAATGAAATTCCTTCCTTATCCGTATATCCCAACATTTGTGGGACTTTGGTGAAGTTTCCGGATGAATATTTTATCAGTGGACATTGGGACATGAACACGTCCGTGGCGATGCTTTCGTCTTCGATGGTCGGGCTGAACGAGGTGATGAGCTGTCGATCGATGTAACGACATTAATTTGAAGAATTGAAAAAATTTGCATTCGTGTTCGCTCGTGGATTGTGACTCACTGCATCGGTATTAGCTGCATTGATGATATCCACCGCCGAAGCTCTGTAAAGCGCCGCGAGAACATGACCTTTTGAACTGGAAAGAGCTCCCAGAGCAAGACCAAGCTTCTCGGCTTGCGACTGAGCCACGGCCGGAGACTGGAACACTTTCAGTCCCAATGGCTCACCGCTCATACCAATCGCACCGTGAAAAAGTCCTGCAACGTAATATCTCGGATTTTTTACCACATTCATGAATAATGAAAAAAAAACAATTGTTTGTTTGTATGATATTATAGATTTTAATGACCTTTAGAAGCTTCGGAAAGAACGTGAGCTCCAACGGAAAAACCTCCTGCACTCTGACCGAATATCGTAACGTTATTCGGATTGCCACCGAATTTAGCGATATTCGTTCGAACCCACTTGAGAGCGAAAACTTGATCCTTGAATGCGGCATTGCCAGTTGCGCTCGGATGATTCAGAGACAGAAAACCTGGGAGAGTTGATTTTTTTCGTTTTTTGTTGTAATTTATCGATGACAGAAGCGATTACGAATTGATTTACCAAATGGTCCAAGACGATAATTGAGAGCAACGTAGACAATGTCTTTTTCAATAATGTTATCGGGACGATATAATCGGGTCGATGATGTTCCATATCTAAAACCACCTCCGTAAATCCAAACCATAACGGCCTTGAGCTTCCCCGTTATTCTATGCAGATTTGTCTATTGCAAAAAATATATATCGTATGACAATTACCGAGTTTCGATATGAATATATATTTTTTTTAATTTAGTTAAATTATTGTCAGTGCCGAGGAAACATTACCACCGGAGTCATGACGTTGAGAAACAAGCAATCTTCAGCCCCACTGTAACCTCCTACGAAGGGATCAATCTGGGGACAGTCGGATCCTTCGACGGTTGCATTGAGGACCGTTCTCCATGGAACAACTGCTCGAGGAGGCTATTGAAAATAATCCATGAATATTTGTAATTTTTTTCTTTTGATCAAATATTTACCTGGAATCTGAGAATGCCTATCGGAGGTCTGGCGTATCGAATGCCCTTGAAAGCCGCGTATCTAACCGAACCGGGAGTGGTGAGTATTTCACCACGTACCGGTCCCGAACTCGTCGGCACCACGCTCGTTAATTCGGCCGAGCCGAAAGTTCCGTGCGAATCGATCACCGCCATCAACGATATAACAAACATCGCGATCATCTTGACAATTTCGAAGTAACGTATCTGCATCATCGTTCGTCGAATTTTTTTTTACTGTAACTCGAATTGTCGTCGCATTTACCGTTATATATACTCTCATCGATGCAGCATTGTCTCTTGCAGGTGGAATATCATTTAAAAAAAAAAACAATAATTCCACACCCACAGGTGCATGGTGCAATTGCGTCTTGAAGTGTGAAGATAAAAAAGTTATTTTTTCTCTTTATTTCAAACAAATAAATATTGTTTTCAGGTATTGTCGCATGAAGCGTCGATGAAGATAACGGGGAGCCATATAAATCGGTTAAGTCGAAAGTTCCGAAATCGTATAATAATACGTCGTAAAAATACACGATGGTATTGAGGAAAGTGTGATCACGAAAAATTCTTCATTGCGACAATTTTATTTTCGATGCGTCAACAATATTATCATCTGGAAAATAATCACTCGGGTGTCGGTGATCAGGTTTACCTTGTACTCGAACTGTTTTCTCACCTGTCCCACAATGTGACAACGCTCAAATTTTCGAACTAATTATTTCACTCAGCTCGAGACCAATCGTTTCGCTCGGAAAAATACACGAAAATCTCGAACGGACGGAGAAAATCGCATGAAAAATCAACGGTATTACATGTGTTTATTTTGTACGAAACTTTGGCCGAGTGCGATATAATTTTTTTTAAGCTACGTTTGAAAGATAAAACTGTGGTCTCAATTGTTGGAAACTGTTGGATACGCAGATCACCCGAAACTGGGCATTTCGACGAATATAGGCGTTTTGATCGAAAACAACGAGCCCATTTTTCTCTTACACATGGCCGGACTCGTTCTGGTCTCACATCCATTCTCACCGCCCAAAAGATAATAATTCGCCGCTTCGATCAACTGCGTGGACAAATCTATCGGTCGACGACCAACCGTGAGATTGAAACCAATGTTCAGGGCAATACCATCGCATCCCGAAGTCGGCCACGTTACACCCAGATACGGATCGTCGATCCAATGAGGCGTAGGATTTCTATGGTTGATAAAATTGTATTTTTACATTTTTTTTTTGAGATTTCGGATGAAAAAAACTTTCGACCATCTTTCGACTCACCCGTATTTGGCAAAGTTTGTCCACATTGTGGTAACACGATAGACGGTTAGTCCGGTAGCATCGGCGAGACTGCGGTTATATTTGGCATATGGAACCCAATAAATGTAGCCAAGATCGTCTGCGTGACCAGGCCCTAATGGACAGCAAATTCATCACATTTTTGATTGATGAAATTTTATAGATACGCTCGACTCACCGACGACCGGACTGTTCTGCTCGATGTTGTGAAGAGAAGTGTTGGTAGAAAATGTTACGTGATAGTAATAAACCGGTTTGTCGTCGTTGTTAGCTACGATCAATCTTTGTGCCGTGTCAATTTGGGATTTGAAAAGTAGATTCGTCGTTTCCTGAAATAAATAATAAATACGTCTGGTCGGTTAATCATCGGTAGGTGAAATTTTTTCAGATACCTACGTCAACGACAAGCTGGAAAATCTTATTTCCGAGAGACTCGATCAAATTCCCGCCTGGTCCTAACAAACGTTTGGCCACTTTGAGTATCCTCGATGGAAAAACCGCCAAAGCTTCGTCGATCATATTGATAACCACGGGAATATCTGTGCAACACGAATCAAACCCATCACCCATCGAATTCAACATTATCTTTTCCTGCTCTGTGTTCGACGTTTAAATTCACATTGACATCGATGCGCACGTACAACTGAAAAACGCTATCGCTTCCTGTTCGACGAATCCAATTATTTGCGGGACTTTGGTGAAGTTTCCGGTATTGTACTTGTTGATAGTGCATTCCGAGATAAATACATCCGTAGCGATTTTTTTATTTTCGATGGTGGGTGTGAAAGGTGTCGCCTGTCATGAATATAAAATAATTCGTTGCGGAGATACCAGCGTTATTGTTTGTTTTTTTTTTCTTTTTCTTACCGGACTGACGAAGGGAGACTTTTGGACAATTTCGCCGGCCGAAGCAGCGTAAAGCGCCTTGAGAACGACCGAAGTGTTTGTCGATTTCTCGCCGATGAGCAGGGCCAGTCTTTTGGCTCGATGTACAGCTGCATCGGGAAAAGTGAATCCCCAAGGAACCAATGGTGTCCCGCTCATCGATATCGCACCGTGAAAAAGTCCTGAGTGTTTTAATTGATTTATTGAAAATATATGGACTGAAAAATTGGATGAATGCCGATGTTGGATCAACGACGATTCGTACCCGCCGAGGCTTCCGAAAGTACGTGAAAACCAACTGACACGGATCCGGCACTTTGGCCGAATATAGTGACGTTGTTGGGATTACCACCGAATTTCTCAATATTCGCCTTGACCCACTTGAGGGCCAAAACTTGATCCTTGAGACCGGCGTTACCGGTCGCGTTTCGATGATTGAGACTCAGAAAACCTGAAAAACAATGTACTTGCCGTTGTCATTTGTATTTATATTTGCAGCGACGAATTTTGTGATTACCGAGAGCACCGAGACGATAGTTCATGGCAACGTAGACAATATCCTTCTCGAGCAAAAAATCCGGATGATATCGCGGATCCGAATACGATCCAACGACGAAACCACCTCCGTAGATCCACACCATGACGGATTTTAATTTTTTCGGGGTCCTTCTTAAATCCGTCTGACGTGGATTAAAAATAATTTATTTTTTTTCATTATTATTTTTTATTTGTTTTTCTAACATTGTCATTATAGATATAATATATGAGAGTGCAACCGCATTACGACAGTGGTGTAAACATTGAGAAACAAGCAATCCTCGGATCCTTTGACACCGTTTTTCGCAAGATCGATCTGAGGACAATCGTGTCCAGGCTTCGTGGCGTTGAGGGTTTTGGTCCATCGATCAACCGGAACGGGAGGCTGCGTGTATCATTTCTATTTTATTTTATTTTTTTCCTCACGATTTATTTTGAAAAAAAAAAAAAAAACGAAAATTATCATCGTTGTTACCTTGAACCGAAGATAACCGACCGGAGCTTTTGCGTATCTGATTCCTTCGAAGACCGCATATTCGATGGACGGTGCGATCGGATTGATTTGAGTTTTCAATATTTGTCCCTGAACAGGACCGGTTGTAGTGTCCACCACGGCTGTAGGTACGAACGATTCGATTATCGTTACGAAATCGATAAACACAATCGACAAAATTATAAATATCCTAAAATTTCTCAACATATTAAACCGGCGTTCATCGGGCACTACCAACGACCGAGAAAAAATTCCGAATTACGAACGTGCGTCGATGGAAACCTGGCTTTAATACTGTCCACATCGGTCGGTCGATGATTATCGACGGATCGTTAAACAGAACGTAATGAGCATCGACTGGCGAATCGCTTATCGACAACGATTCCAATGGAAAACAAATTCGAGAAGAAATGTTGAAGAAAGAAAAGAACGAAAAACTATTACGACAGGTTTGTCGTTTTGTTTATTCGGTTTAACATGTGTAAGTCGATGGGATACATTTTTTTATCCGGTCTCGCGCAGATGTTACGCTCTTGGAGTTTAATATACTTTTCTGTGGTTTTTTTTTCTCCATTACTTCGCCTTTGAAATCACCTCCAACGTTGCTTCGCATTATCTTATACCGTCTGTCGGATTTGTAACACGTATGTAAACACGCCTGACTATCGTTCTCGTGGTTTGGTTATCGTTGAACCGATTAACATAATCACCGCGATGATTTCAGCATTGCCAGCTGTACTGAGATTAAAAGTGTGTGTGTGTGTGTGTGTGTATCCGGAGAAAAAAAAACTATATAACAGTCCGAGCGACTTAACATATTCATTACACCGAGGTGACATTGGTTACAATGTTTATCGATGATTTATTTATTTTTCACAGTCATTTGTGGGTTTGAATGGTCGTGACGCTACAACCACTGGCAAAAGCGATATTTTCGGCGATCGCTGATTTAACGATCTCCCCGTTGAGATCGATGGGTCTTGACACGACCTTCAACTCATTTCCAATTTCCAAAGCACTTCCGGCACGACCGGAACTCGGCCAAGTCACGTTCAATCGATTATCCTCGATCCAATGTGGCGTAGGGTTACTGCAGAACGGAAAAAAAATTTTTTTAAAAATTAATCCGGAATAATTTTTTGAAAAAATGATGACAACGATTTTTTTGGTTACCCATATTTAGCAAAATTCGTCCACATGGTTGACACTCGTTGAACAGTCAGTGCCACATTATCGTTTGCACCCAAATGATCGTTCATCTCCGGATACCAAAACACATAAGCAAGATCTTCGTTGTGGGTAGGACCTTAATAATTGATAATTAATAATTTATTATCGAAAAAAATCTATTTTAATCCGTGATAAAAATATTGTAAACTGACTGTAGTATTTGCCATAGGATTCGGAATCGTGAGTGGGAACGTTCGCATCGAAGGTGAAATGATAGTAGTAGATCGGTTCATCATCGTTATTGGCGACGAGTATGGTTTGAGTCAAATCGATGTAAGATGCGAATAATATGTCCGAAGTTTCCTGAAATCATCGTAAATTTTAATTACAACGAATAATAATAATGATAATAATTTTCCAAACTCATGAATTAACTCACTTTAACGATCATTTTTAACGTACTGTCGTTTCTTCTATAGAACAATTTTTCAAAACTTCCGTAGGAATCGATTAATTTGGTAATAACCGGAGACGGATAAGCTTTGAGAGCCGTACCGATGCTGGAGACGAAGGAGCTTGAAACTTGATGATAATAACGCCAATTATATTTTTCGTCATAGGTTCGATATGAAAAAAAAATAATATTTTACACGTACGGGTCAGAAAGATGGAATTCTCGTGCTGCACGAAACCGAGTATCTGAGGTACTTTGGAATAATTTCCGGTGACGTACTTGTTGATCGAACACTCTGACAGAAAAACGTCTGTCCCGAAGCTCGTGTCCTCGAGTGTCGGTAAAAACGGTGACTTCTGATGGAAAATAACAAAAATTATAACATTGCACGCAAAAGCATCCACAAATGTCGATTGGATAAAAAAAAAACTTGCCCTCCGAACTATAGACGCAGCTATGATAAGATCGTACGTCGAAGCTTCGTAAAATCCCTTTAAAAGTTGTTCTTTGTCGTCCGAAAAGACTCCCATGAGTATTCCGAGTTTTTTAGCCGCTATCAAAGCTTTCTTCGGGGTCGTGAATCCCCAAGGTACCAATGCCGTTCCGCTCATCGATATCGTACCGTGAAAAAGTCCTGACGATTGCGAAACCATTTATTTATTTATTCATTTATTTATTATATACAAAAAAATATTAATTATATAAAATGATGTTGAATTAGTTGTACCTGCCGAAGCATCCGACAGAGTGTGATATCCGATTGACGCGGCACCCGCGCTTTGACCAAACAGGGTAACGTTGTTCGGATCGCCACCAAAATTCTTTATGTTATCTCTTATCCACTTGAGTACAAGATTTTGATCCTTCAGACCAGCGTTTCCAGTTGCGTTTGGATGATCCAGACTCAGAAAACCTGTCGATCGTATCTTGATCGTGATTTACATCGAAACAAATGAAGAAATTGTCACTGTTACCGAAAGCTCCGAGACGATAGTTGGCGCAAACATAAACGACATCCATCTCGATGAGATAATCCGGACTGTAGGATCGTCTCAATGATGTTCCGCTCCAAAATCCACCTCCGTAAAACCAAACCATGACGGATTTCAACTTTGTTGGAATCTCTTGGAGATTGGTCTGTCGATTAAAACGACGATTCAACGATAAATAAATGATATTTGAGATATTGTTTCTTACCACGGGAGTAGCGATGTTTAAAAACAGACAATCCTCTGTACCACTGATGGCTTCGGTGACGACGTCCATTTGAGCACAATCTTCAACTTCGGACGTGGCGATCAGGATATCCGACCGTGGAACGACGGGAACGGGTGGCTTTTATAATATCCCCCCGCGAATCAATTCAATCCCCATGAAATTAACTTTTTTATTTTACGTATCACAGGAATATAAAATTTATAGTTTACCTGGAATCTCAGATATCCGACCGGAGGTTGGCCATATCTGATACCAACGAAAGATGCGTATTTAACGGAATTCACCTTTGTCGTCAATAGCTCGCCCTGTACGCGACCGGAAGTGGTATCAACCACCGCGGTAAGTTCACCCGACGTTAATCCAATTACCACGCTAGCTAAGATGTATAAAATTTCGATATTTCGCAAAATTTTCATCTTCAACAACATTTTTTTTCAATGTCCAACTGAGATTCTAGCTCGCGCGAGTTTGAAATACGACTTGCCAACTAAAACTTTCAGACAATCGTGTAACAAGTGTGACGACGTCCGTACTATCGTCAACATTGTCGCATAATTACTCAACCCTGTCCAATGCTTATCACAAATCATAAATCATCGATAAAGAGACAGACTGTGCGTGCTTATCCGCATTGCCTGCATTTTTAGATAAATTGTGGGTAAAATGTCAAAAAATAAAAAAAGTCAATTGGACTGTTGAATGAATTTTGCAAGAAAAATGGAAAACTTGTTGAAGCTCGTTAGCTTGGTGGAAAACGTAACTCTCGAGATATTATTGAGAACGAGAGTGAGTGTGGGTTTGGAGGCACACGACGACCACGACGACGAGCAGTCATCAAAGGGCCGTGTCATTGAGGCGAAGAGCCAATACGTGACTGGCTGTATGGAGAAAAAAGCGCAGAAAACCCTCTTGCTGCCATTCACCGAGGCTAAAAAGCTTATTCTCGATGCAGACACTGGCACGGCATACATCCTAGCTTTCCCACTTTATTTTACAGAATCGCGACCTCCCTCTCTCTCTCTCTCTCTCTCGACATTTTCAACCATTTTCAGGAATTCAATAATTTTTTTTACACTCGTGTGATTAATACTTTTTTTTTTCTTCTACGTTTCTATTTATTATGAAAATATAATACAAAACATCCTATGTCGTATTACATAGATAACAATGCTCAATTAACGTTTTTTTTTGTTTTCCCTTTTTGTCGTAACGTTACCACCCAACACTATGACAAGCATGTCGGTTATCATTATTTTTGTGTTTTTTTTTTCTTTTTGTTTTTTAAATTCTCGGTAAAGTCATTTTTTTGTTTTTTTTTGTTTTTCATTTGTCGGAGAAAAGATTATACAGGACAGACAGACAGATACAGGACAGCGGTGTTACGTATTGAGACTAGACAAAATCAAATTGTGGATTTCGTTGTGTGTGTGTGTGTGTGCGTGTGTCGCATCTTCATTTTTTTTTTTTTTGCTTTCTCTTTCCATTCGATGCGATGCTCAACACACTTTCCACCCTCGTATTGTGTGTGTGTGTTTTAGTTTTGTCCTTTAACAGTAGTAAAATTATTTCGTCGGCGCAAAGGGTTTCTCGGATCTCGATGCAATGGAGTTTTGTATTAGCGCTAGTTTATAAATAATACAAACGTATGTAAATATTTCGTAATAATAATATCAATAATAATAATAATAATCATAAGTTTCTCTCGCAACAAGAGTGAAGCTTAAGCTTAGTCATCTAGCGTCGCTACCGCTTTTTTTTTTGTTGTTTTTTTTAATATTTTTCATTACTTTTCTTCACACACCATGCTACACCGAGTGTTTTCCGGCACGATCGTCGACGATTCTTCGGGGCGAGTTTTTATATTTGAAAAAAAAAAATCTATTATATCTCTTTGGTTTTTAATAATTTTGGCGTATATATTTATCATTGAATATACTCGGATTAAAAAAAAAAAAATTAATGAGCTTCGGTGGTAGATCGTCAACATGAACCGAGACAAACACGTCGGTGATCTACAGTAACTTTTAATATCATAACCTTACAGGCGAGCTTCGTTCGATTGAATGTTTTATATTCATTTATATATTTACTTGTTGGCAAATATTTATAGATCCTATGAGAGACAATATTGTGTATCTGAATTGGACGAGCAGGGTAGAGAAGAGAGAGAGAGAGATAAAGTAGGAACAGAGTTGAAATGATCGAGGAATTAAATAGTTTATAAAATATTCAATCGAATGCGTCTACCTAGGCGTGTCGTTAGTTTCATCTACGTAAATGCCAAATACAGTTTAGCACTACGATTAGAATTATTTAATGATCATACGTAGTGTTTGTGGGTGTGTGTGTGTGTGTGTATATATATATCTAAAGTTTATTTCTCATCCTTCATCTTCGTTAGTTCATAGATAATTTTTTTTTGTCTGCTGTTATTATTAGTTTTAGTTAATTTTTAATAGCTTATTTACGCCTTTATTTATTTATTTATTTATTCATGTTTATTTAATTTCATTTTAATGTCTCATTAACCACTATATTGCTCTTTGTATTGCTTCGATGGCGGTATAGCCCTACGTAGTCATGCAAAGTATATTGTTTTTAAGTATTTTTTATTTAGTTTTTAATAGGGATGCAATAATCCCATAGTTTTAAATGGCTTTTCATAGTGCTGATGAGCCGGATTTACTATTTTTTTTTCTTTTTAAATGTCATTCATCCTCCTTTTTCTTTCGTTTTATTCATCGAATGCATTGTTCATCGTAATAATGCACCTCGCACACGCGTCGTGGTTTGATATTGCTTGATCCGTACAACTAATCAATTTATATTTTTGTTGTCGTTACGTTCGTTCAATATTCCATCGTCGTTCATAATAATTCCAACATATGTCTATAAATATAGTCAACTTCGCAAATTCTGCGCCTTCTCTTTTTTTATTTATTTAAATTTCTTTTTCGCGGCACTCTTAAGTAAAAGCTAGAAAATATGGTTACATTTTACTTGAAATCTACTTTGACGAATCGTTCATAGTCGCATCCTCTTCCTAAATTTGAAGGGGATGCATTATATATATGTAATGTCGATGTAACGCTGTACGCATTTCTTTCGTTGCGGTAAGATCCGTTACATCGTTTACAAAAGCCTGCTAATCGTGTATGTGTGTATTTATGTGTCTCGATCTCTTTAACCCTCATTTAAATGGCTAATGTAAGTAGGTTCGATAACCATAGGCATTTATTCTCTACAATTATATAATTTTATAATTGTTTTCAATTATATCATTCCAATCGTCATTCTTTCATTATTAATATCGTGTTTATTACTATTATAACTATTGTTTTTATTATTATAGGTGTTAATATTATTATTATTATTTTTATTGTAATTATTATGACTATTATTATAATTAGAACTAGATTTTTGTCGGGTTCGGGGCTCGTTCTGGCCCCGTCTCCCCTCCCTACGTCTTTATTGCTTTTGAATACCCCGGCTTCCTTGGGAAATTCCAAACGGAACAATATCCTGTAAATATCAGTCGATGGGGTATCACAATGCGTTTTTTATTTTTATTTTTCGATCATCATCATCGTCTCCTCTTTAAATATCAATAATATCTATATGCAATATTAGGTTTTTTTTGTTTGTTCTTTTTTTTATTTTTCGTTTGTTTTGTTCGTTTGTTTTTTTAAGGTTTATTTTTCATATCACATCCGTCTAACGTCACTGCGCGCGTATCGATATAAAGATTTTTGGCTCTTCGACCCTCTCAGTTCGCAATCAATAATAATCATCGTAATCAAAATAGGAAATTTCAATGAGTAATATTCCGCCCCCATTTATTATTTTTAAATATAATTCTTGCAATCGTTGTCTCTCGGCCAAACAAAATAATTGGCCATTCTTTTTATTATTTAAAAACGATGAATCAAATTTCCAATAAATCATTCTCGAACGATATTCCATTTACTTTTCGCTTCTCACTGAATTTTATCGCCACTTGTCTAGTTCATTTTTCGTTTCTTCATCTCTCATTGGCTAATTCATTTGTAATTGACACTACCGTCACTCGAGGGAATTCATTTGTTTGGTTGATTTTTTTTGTTGCTTTCAATACGCTACTGGAGAATGATTTAATTGGAATATAGGCACTTTTTGCACATAATATGTGCTCTCGGTCGATCACTCTCTCGTTGCATTTATTTGTTTCAAAGAAACTCCAAAATTCGAAATGTATGTATATAATAATTAAAATTAAAAAAAAAATAAAAAATAATAATTTTATTGACCAGAGGAAACACAGATAACTCGGAAAGGGTTTACAAAAGCATTCGAACGTTGATCATGAACCGTTCGTCAATGCACGAAATATCGAAGACGAGAGTAGAAGAATCGAGAGAGAACATTTGAACGGATGGACAAAATTTTTTTTGTTCCAATTGCAACGACAAAAAAAATTACAAACTATCAGAAATGGAAGCAATCGAAGAGAGAAAATTAGACACAGTTATTCCACGTTACATTACATTCGTTATTAATAATTGCGAACGTCTTTTTTCAATTTTTTTCAATTTTTAATCGTGGTAGAAGTTGTCGAGAGTCACGCACGTGCATAGTAGTAGTAGTTGTTGTTAGGGTCGTTTTGGCCAAAGTGAAAAATGGCCGAGATTTTCAGTTTCGAAAAGGATAAAGGGCTGATGGATTCGGGGAAAGAGGGTAATTTCAATTCGTTGTCACGCATAAATATGTTCGTTCGTTCGTTCGTTTTTTTTTCTTTCGCTTTCTTTTCCGTAATTAGTATTGCTTTTGAATTCCGTAACACGGCAGCGATATTGACTAACAATAGGATATTGACTATACAAATTTTCAAATTGCAGATCGAACCTCATCGTATTTATGGGATAGGAATGGGGGAAGTAGGGAGAAGTAGAAACGTATCGTACAGATCGGACAACGACGATTATGAAAGATCCACGAGTACGTCGACTCGTCGTTTTACTCGTGAATCTTATTTTTTTCGACGATGCGAAACGATGCAACGATGAGTTTGAATCGTCGTTGCATCGTGCATCGTCGAGAAACATCGAAAGGACAATTAAATTGGACAGATATATCAAACAGTGAACAGCGTTATAACAGACGATTGTCACCTGATCGGTGATGATGCAACAGCAAAAAAAAAACACGCGCAAACATCGATCAGGCCACAAACTTTTACATCCAGATAAAATACACGCGACATCGGAATAGATATAGGCGCGTTTAAGGTGAAAATAATAAATAAATAAATAATAATAATAATAATAATATTAATTGAAATGATAAAAATGGTAAAATCACACCGATATTTATTGAATATTGGCCCACTGGGGACCCAGCTCTCGCCAGTACTAATATACTATTATTATAGTTAATTATATATTACACTTAGTGTTAATTATCTCGCGTATCAATTAAATTAGTTCTATCTTTGGTAACTGTATAGTTACACGTTACGTAAGTTATTCCATCTCTGTTTAATACTCATCTATGATATTTACAGGCAACAGGTTAGTAAGTCGCTTATCGTTGCTGTTGTCGTTTTTCCCAAACTAATCGACTTTAATGCTTTTTTTTCAGTTATTCACTATACACGACGTGGAGCAAATACGTCTCTATGAATGTGTGCGCGTAAGTGTAACTATGAGTGTACTCGGTGAATGTTGCCGTTTTTTTTCGTTGCTTCGTTTGTTAAATTATTATAAATTATTTCACACATCGTTTGGCTTTCTCCGCAACAAAGAAATCTTTTTTTTTTTTTCACTTACGTTTAGCTTGTTTCGTTCGTTCGTTCGTGTAGTTCTTTTTCTAAAATTGTATTTTTTTCAGGGTTGATTTATCGATGGATAATGGTTCAACACTTGAGTGAACGAGCCCAGACAACAATCGTGCAAAGTGAGAAGGATATTAAATCACACCCTGGTTGGTTCGTTGTCAGCCCCCACGAGGCGATAAACTGCCCGTTCGTGACTCGTTGGCGTTTGGGCCCAGCTAACATCCCCCTCCCTCCCCACAACCATCTGTGTTTCTTCGTGTTCAATTGTTATTCTCACAATTGGAGTACACATACTCGGCCACACTCGCGACGAGCACGAAATTTCACGAAAAGAATAATAGAAAGAAAAAAAAGAAAAAATTCGACGACGAGCAGTGGATATGCACGTTGTCGGTGGTACTGTCCATGGCTATGTGTACGTATATATATACAAATTCATACAGTTACACATATCCATGTTTGTATCACGAGGCCGTTGACTCTGATGTTGATTATGATGTTTTTATCACGCGGAACCGTTCGCAGTGTGCCACGAGTGCCCTTCGCTCTCTTGCATTCGCTTACGGTCAATTTTTTTATCGCGTGTCCGTCCGATCGACACTGACTCTCACTACTGGCCGCGATTTTTTTTTCCTTTCATTTTATTATTTTTCGGAATTTTCGTTGAACAAGGCTAAACGTATCACTCATCGCTTAATGCTAAAAACTAATAATACATGAACACATTCCTCTCTCTAAGTGCGTATTTTTTCGTCATCTTCATTTTTTTTTTTTTCGTTAGCGCTTAACTAATAATTATCGACGGATTCTATGAGGCTTGTCTCGCATTGGTCTTGGCATCGAACTACGAACGAAATATATCATGTGTTCCCCTCGATGAGCTACGTCGGTGTGACGATTTTTTTTTTTTTTTTTTTACGTGACATTTGGACTTTGATCGATCGAAGTCGAAATGCGTGGGGACGGTTAGAGTGAAAGTGAAAGTTCAAGCGAAAGTCACGAATTTTTTTTTTTTCGCGCTCGAAGGTTCACGATAAAGTTTTGCGAATAATTTGAGGGAGGATAACGTGACTCTTGTCACTCGAAAAGTTTGGTTATTGTTTTGCCATAGTTAATATTCGTTCGAAAGTTTTTTTGATAAAATGTTTCGAGATTCAAAAAGTCTCATGCGTGTCTCCGAGCGGAATCGATGTTCATCG
Source organism: Diplazon laetatorius (assembly GCA_963662125.1). Taxonomy (NCBI): domain Eukaryota; kingdom Metazoa; phylum Arthropoda; class Insecta; order Hymenoptera; family Ichneumonidae; genus Diplazon; species Diplazon laetatorius. The sequence goes on along the minus strand of OY759152.1, from coordinate 133,702 downwards.
TGCAAAGAGACAGAAAAAAAAATCAAAGACGAAGAACAACCGTGCAGACATTTATTCGGCAACAGGCGGACAAGTCATGCGTGTGTGTGTTTGCGTGTGTCTGTTGCGCGATGAGTACTCGTGAGGTTTCTAAGCTTCATTATCCATGGGTTGTCGTGAAAAAACGTTGACGCGATTGTGAGAACGAAGCAAAGACGCGAGGTTTTGAGGATTACGGTAGCCCATTGACGATCATTACATCACACTCGAACCTCTTCTTCTCTCTTCTCATTCTAATTAGCGATAGCAATCGGAACTATTCAACGATGTATATATTATCATTATTTAATGCATCCATTCATCAACCCCTAACTATCTTCCCCTGGGAATCAATTAATTCGAACGAATTAATATTTTTCATTTGAAATTTTATAATTCACAACGATAGTCGCTACGATAAATAGAATCGATGGATAAGCGAGACGAATGATCGAAGCAGAGCTGATATCGAATTAGCAAATTCATCATGAATTTTCTATTAAATCGCAAGAAAGATTTCGGCGCGTCGGATTAAAGTGCAAAGTGGAAGCTTCGTATTCAACGATGTTTCATTTGTGTGTGTGTGTGTGTGAGTGTGTTTTTTTTCGTCATCAAATTTATCGGGGTAAGTATATCGTTGCTCATGCTCACTAATCAAATGAATAATCCAATACCCCGTATATCAATAAATATACCATCAAATTCTTTTTCAATGCTGTTTGCCTATAATCATTTTTTCCTATTTCTTTTTAATATTTTTTTTCTTTTGTACAGACTCGGTTGAGCACCTCTAGTAACATTGAATCTACACGATAACGCGGTCTTGAGCTAGTAAACCTCACACGGTAAGTCCCGGTCTATTTTTCGTTTAAATTATTTTTTCATTTATTCCGTCATTATCCCGAAAGTGGGTGGCAGGTGTTTTGTGTGTGTGTGTGTTTCTATATTTAAATGTGTATTGTGTTTATTACATTAATATTCATGGTAAATAATTTTTCTTTATGTATCGTTGTATAGTGTCGTTGTATTAGCACAATCAAACAGTCAATGACAATCAATGAACAATCGTTTACAAAAATCATAAACAAATCACATGAAAAAAACAATGCTGATATTAAAATAAATAACTTAATTGAAATATGAAAATTTAAAAAACAATTGTGGACTAGCGCGATGACAATGATAGTAATACGTGAGTTATCAACAAATGACAAATCAATCACAATAATAATAATAATAATAATAATAATAATACTAATGACAATAAATTAATTAATGATAATCTTATAACGAAATCGATGACAAAACAAGGAATGAAATTGATTCATGAGCAGCTAATAAATATAATAAATAAGATAATAAATATATTAAATTGGTATCTAAGATTTGTTTTTAGTAATTTTTTTTTCCTAATATGTGGCACGTCAAAGACGAATAATGCCGCGCGTATCTATTTAATACGCGAGTATTGCTTAATTATTTATTGCTTCGTTGAAAACGTCAACGACGGATTAATCATTCGCCCGTGACCATTCGGTAATCTTGTCGACCTTTCACATCCTAACTGTCGCATGCAATCAAATTTATTTTCGTTTATATTTATATTATAAAATTTTATTATTATTATTATTTTTTTTCATTTTTTTTTGTAGCATCTCAGTAATGATTTTTTTTTCTACGCCCAGTTTTCGAAGCTTCAGCGCGATTCAATGTTCAATGCAGCGTATTTCCCACGCCCCCCAAAGTTTAAAAAACCAAATGTGATACACATTTTTCCGTTTTTCGAGCGGATGATCCTTCAAATCTGCCACGATCGTCGGCTGATTAATTCAAATATCGTTTAACGATTATCGACGCGCGAAGGCTCTCGAGGGCTTGAGAATCGTCGTCGTCGTCGTGACGACGACATTCTATTTATAGCCGAAGCCTGAATATTAATTAGGTTTATCGGGATTTTCGATGTTCACCTCTATGTGTCTATTTGTGTGTGTGTGTGTATGTAAAAGTGTATTATTCGTTTTTTTTTTAGTTTTCTTCGTTTAAATATAGGAATTCGTTGTTTCGAAACATTGCTTTGACCTTACGCGGTTTCACTCGCTTATTACGTTTGCTTCTACAAAAGTATGTGTATAACAAGATATATGTATATATGTGCGAAGTAACGGAGAATCGAGGAACGCCTTTAAAGTGGCGCATAATATTATAAATAATTGGTGTTTGATCGGACAATTTACCGCCTCCAACTGTTACGCTATCCCAACTTACGAATTTATGTCAACTCGTTACAATTTTTCATATTGATTCCAATTTTCTTTTACAAAAATTTTGATAAATAAATAACTACTCACTATCGAATGACATAGCTCGCGATTCCGCATCTCTTCGCACATGTATAGATATATAATATATTTATATATATATAATATTCATTACGCGGCCGATATACTAAAAAAAAAGTATGTAATCCACGCGTTCCTTCATGTAAATGTAGGTGCACGCATAGTTTTCATTCTCCGCGTCGTCTCTGTAATTATTTGCAGGCGATCAAGCCGAATCGTTGTTATTCCGATACAATTTTTTCGTTGTCAATGTTGCAGCAGCAACGGAGAACACTATTGCGAGAAGAACATTATTGCGAATGTGAAAAGCCTTGCATAGTTTTGCTCACTTTGATATTCACACAGTCGTATAATCTAAACCTACAACCTTATGTACACACGCGGAATACAACCGAACGGTTAAATCCGTTCATCTTTACTTCACGGTTGTCGTTACAATGAATTTATAGGCGTTGTCAGCCGCGTAACGTACGTTACGATTAATCAATTAATTAATTAATGCGCGTTATCATCATCATCGTCGTCGTCGGTATCGAGCATCGCTTGTTGGAGCGCGCGTGCGTGTGTGTTGGTGTGTTTGTGTGTGTGAATCGCGGTCGTGGTTGCCGCAAAGCAGCTCGTGACTAGAAATCTGCGCGCGCGCTCATCCTCCTCCCCTCGGTATAGTATATTATATATATCTATATGTGTATCTATTATTCGCATGTATATTATATATAATATGCATATATAATATATAGATTTATGTATATTTTAGGTATACAATAGACTAGAGTGACTAGACTGCAGTGTGGACGTCAACCGTGTTCGTCGATTTTTCTTTCTCTCTTAATTTTTGGTTTCTTTTTTTTTTTTTTTTTTGGTTTCACTATCGTATTCGAAATCATCGTCGTCTTCTTCGTCGTTTCGACGTTTTCATCTCGTTAGATCCATCGTTACGTTTTTTTTTTAATTTTAACTTAAAAATTACTGGACGTTTCTTACTTATGTTATAGATTGAATTAATCTTTCGATCTACTGGCACTTTTCTACTTAATCGCTAATTGCAAACCTTATATCACGTCTCTCGCGATATCGATCGGACACCTCGGTGTCTCAACGCGTCGATGTCTATTTGTTAAGTTTTTCATTTTTTTTTCATTTTTTTGTTTTTTCTCGTTTTAGCATTTTCATCATCCACTTGGACGTCGAGGCCGTGATTTTTTTCTCCGTTGCTTCGTCATCTCTTCTACTCAGGATTCGCTCGCGCGGGAACATAATTGCCGATACGTTTGGTGTCGGAGGGACAAACGCTATCTCCTTGTGGTATTCATATATATATTCGTAACGTCCTCTGGCAACGAACTGGCACTTTACTACTTATACCCTACGTTTGTTTTTTTGTTTTTTTTTTTTTCATTCCTCCCTTTTCTCATATTTCTTTAATTAATTTTTTTCAAATTTTCCACTCAAGCCATCGTCCCTCCATCATCATGATCGTCGTCGTTGTTACGCATGATCGGCCGTTAGCTCGTTCGAAAATCATCATCCACGTCCGAATCGTCACGTTGATGCTACAATCCCCGATTAATCTGTCCGTGATTGCCCACGGGACTCGATTGTCCGGACTGCGGGCCCTCGTCGTCCCTAAGACAAGCCGATTCGAGATGTTTGTTGAGATAAGATTTAAGCGCAAACGTTTTGTGACATCTCGAACATTCGTAATTCTTGTCGGCCGAGTGGGTTTGCATGTGAGCACGTAGATTCGAACGATCGGCAAAAGCTTTGCCACAATGAGCGCAACCGTAAGGTTTCTCGCCCGTGTGACTGCGCAAATGGCCCTGAAGCAACCAAGGCCGTGAAAACATTTTGCCACATACCCCACAGCTGTGGGCCAATTTGTGGGTGAGCACGTGCATCGCCAGAGCGGGCATGCTCACGTAAGCTTTGCCGCAATGAATGCATTTTTTCGCCGATTGCGAATCGAGACTGCGATGGGTTTGTTTGTGACGCGACAGATTGGACGACGTTGCGTATTGTTTGCCACATTCGGTGCACGTGAATTTCGGTCTTTCGGGGGTGGCGGCTTCTTTTTCCGGGACAGCGGCGTTGCTCGAACGACGTTTCGATCGGCCATCGGACACGAAGAAAGCTTCGTAAGTGTAAGCTACGGTTTTGTTGCTCGCGGAATTGTTGGGTGACGAACGACCGCTGTGAGTCGAACAATTGTCCGCCGAACTCGGCGACGATGGCGGTTCGATGATTATGGGATCCGATTGATGAAGTTGGTGTTGCTGCTCGTGTTGCAGAACGACGGAACCCGGCGACGTTGTCGCTGAGATGTTTCGCGATGGCACGGGCACGAGAACGCTGACCGGTATGGGAGCTGGTTGCGAGCTCACGGACGACGACGTCAACGGTTGAAGCGGGCCCGGCGGTGGCGGCGATAGCGTGTGAATGAAGACGGAGTGCGTCGGTGCGGCCGGCGAAGCGCTGAGATCGAGAATGGCCTGAGCAGCTGACAGATCCTCCTCGGCCGCGGTACGTATTATCGGATCCGTGCACGTTTGAAGACTGTACGGACGGTAAATGTCCTTCTTCTTGGGCGGCAACGACAGAGCCGTGCCCGTGCTCGTGTAACACATCGACAGACTCTTCCGCGGTGGCACGTTGTTCAATGTCGTGACCGTTGACAAACTCGGTGACGATGCCGCGACGTTAACGTCGTTATCGTTACTCACGGTTATCGAATTCGATCGAAGTTGATGATGATCGTCCTGCGGTTCGGACGTCAGTCGATGGTGACTGACGGTTTCGCGGGCATTGGGCGTTGGCGAATCCGCGTTTGGCCTCGCGAGTTCAGCCGCCGAACGCAGAGTCGCGTACTTGGGGGGTTCCTCGTGGTTCAACCAGGCCTCGTGAGTGTATCCTATCAACAATATTTCGTTATTATTATTATTTGTTTTTCTCGTTTTCTTTTTTACACGCAGTCGTTTATCACGATCGTGGGATATGAGAAACGATCATTACGTCGATGTCAATCTCAAATACGTTGGGTCATTAGGCCTGTGTCTTTCTTTCTTTCTTATTTGTTGTTTTTTTTCGACTTCCAGATGGACGCAAGAAAAGTGCAATACCGCGGTGCGATTACAGGAACAAATGATCGATGGACTCGTTGCTGGGGTGAATAATAATTTTTTTGTTCTCTGTCCATCGTTGTATTTATTCGATCGATCGAAGGAACAATTTGTGGAAAACTACGCGTCTTCGGGGGATATACCGTGGAAACTCTTTTCGACAACGTGGTTGGAATTGAAAAAAAATGTTTCGGTCGATATTTCGTGGAGCATTAACAACCCTCGTGGGTGTTATGAAGAAACGATCCGTTCCGGGAGATTTTTACAGCCTCGCAGCAATAATAACCATTGTGGGGGTTTGAGCGAAGCGGAGATGAGAGAAGATGGTCGATGAAACAGTGGGTGAGGGACGATGAAGTGAGTCGTCCGAACCGGGTGGACTGGATGAAGAATAACGACGAAGAATTTTCGTGGTTTGCCTTGGAGAAAATGTTCGGAGGGTGAATTTCTCGTGCGACGCACACGCGTCTGTATATGGGGCAGCAACGATCGGGCGTTGGAATTATAAATGAGGTAGAAACCTGCGGGTTATGTACTCGCGGCCAATCGAACGTCGGGCTGATCGAGTGGAAGAGATATATGCCCCGCTGGGTAATCCGGAACCGCCGAGGACCGCGAAAGAGAGAGAGGAGGATGAAGCGACGGACCAACAAGAGGATTAATGCTCTTTCGCATCGCTACCGAATCCCATGATATTCACCGTGTACTTCGTCGCACAGTCTGCCACTTGAAAATTTCGTGTTACACATGGATCGTGCGAAAAAATTTTAGATGAAAGAAAAAACGAGGGAATATCGGTGCGTCGAGTTTTCTCGTTTTCAAACACAGCAGATTTTAACCCAACTGCGTATAAATAATTCCCGAGTCGATTTATCACATTCAAAGAGAATACGTGGGTGTGTGCGGCCTCTTTACAGCTTTCCGCGCATGGGTCTCGGCCCCCGTTGTCGGATTCAACCAAGTGTACCGCGTACGACGAACATCGCCTTTGGTCGGCCCTGAGGGAGTGTAGCGTGGAAACGCGTGTCTCATCATCTCGTCCACTTTCAAACGTCTATGACGAGCTCCGTGTCCGACGATAAAACTTTGTGTGGCGTCGGTCAAACGTGGTCAAGACAAATTTCCGTGGTGAGACGTCGAACAAGACTGGCCATCACGACCTCGTTCCAATTTACCATCTTTATTCCGCTCGTCGATCTGTCTCTCGAGCCCTTTCCCGAGGTAGCTTGATGCAACCAGCATCTCTCTCTCTCTCTCTTTCCGTCTGTCTGTCCTGCTCGACCACTTTTACCGCTACGGTCACAGAGGGTGAGGTAATAAATCGCTCCGATCACCGGAACCGTACATTATTCATTCGGGACACGCCTATCGCTCGGCTCGCACCGATTTCTCGACTAATGATTCAACTTTGGCGTGTGCGCGTTCACAGCTGGAAGTACGAGGCAAGTGAGACAGTTATCTCTGTATATATCGAGGGTGGGGGCGAATGGTCGAACTAAAAACGCAAATTCGATGCATATAAATATGTATAAACATGTGTGACCCTCGATATTCCTTAAATGGCCAATGGTACGAAGTTTGAAAAGTTTGATAAATAGCTCGAACGATGGAAGAATAATGCAACACGATATTCGACGATAACGATGGAAGGATCGAATCCCCCCACCCTTCGACCATTTCGGAAAAGTGGATTGAGATTGATAAGGCCAATTGATAAACGCCCGAGTTCGAAATTATCTTCGATCGTGTAACTTTGCTTACATCGAAGGCAAAAGTTTTTTCGGGGGGGTGGGGGGGGGGGGGGGAATGTTCGTTTCGTATTTCTTGGGGGTTATTCGAATCGATCGATATTCGATTCTATGGAAACTCGAGTCAGCTATACAACGTCGTCGCACCTTTATACAATTCAACAGGCACCGCGCGGTCTCTCGGTTTCCCGGCTCGAGCAAATACATATATATATATCCATATGTATATATACGTATAATCCCGGTTGGTGAATCAGCCACTGGGCGACGGCCCCGGAGGGGTGGAGGGGGTGGCGTTAGCATTTCATTTCCTGCATGCACGGATAGAACGAACGCCAGCTGTTTGCGTTCGTGCCATGTGCAGCCCCATTAATGCACGGTGGTCACGTATAGAAATATAGACGTGAAAGAAACAAAAAAAAAAGATTCATCCGCATCGGTGAGCTATTGTTATTAATATTATTATTATTATTATTAGCTTGGATGGTATTTGTCATGAACAACGATGAAAACTGATGGAAAAATATTCTTGTAAATATTTTTGGAATCTGTCCTTCTCATACGCTCTAGGATCAACGATTTTATATTACGGCGATGCATGTATAAAAGGTACTCCTCGTTTATATGGAACGTTGAAAATATATAATCGATATAGTGTGCCTGGCACGAGGGCTCGAGATCGATACAGGGCCACACAGCTTGATGTAATTCGCCAAATGCATCTCCCTCCCCCGACGATCGCGGTTGAGCCTGAAAAATTGGGTTAATGGGCTAAAAAGCTCTACCCAGACCCGTTGAGATTTTCAACGTCGAGATCCGAATTTTCCCATTCGCTCCGTCAACCACGAGAATATTTTATCATTAATTTATTTTCCGATAAAGAAAAAAAATGAAAAAAAAATAACAAATTTTTCATCGTTGAAAGATTGGTGAATTTGTGGGGGCGAGTAAAGCGTTTGCGAGGCTCGTGAAGATAGCCGTGGGTGACGTAAGACAAAGGAGAATTAGAGGGTATATAGCGAGGGAGAGACACGGACTCGACGCTTAAAATCCAATTCGTTACCAAGGTGCTCTCTCTTGCCCCCCTCCGCTACCTCCTCATCCCACCCCAAGGCGTTTCCGACTTCCGGTTACGGAGAAGCCGAGCTCTCGGGCAAAGAGCTGGGCGAATGGAAGGTGGAGAGAGAGGGCAGCAAGGCTGCCACGAAAGTGCCAGAGGGAAATGCAATAAATCATAAAATTCGTGGCATCGATCTTTAGCCCCCAAGTCCCAGCCTGTTATTGACTGAAAAATAAAAAGCTTGTGTGTGTGTGTGTGTGTGTGTTGAAGGAGCAGCAACGAGAGTGCCGCCGTTGTCGTCCAGCCGTGCATTTGGTCGCACGCACAGAGTCGAGCAAAATGGGATCAATAACGTCGAATGCGACCGACTCTCTTGCACACCCACCGGTGCAACCTACCTACGGCCAGCTGTTGATGCCATTTCACCTTTGCCCGTTAAAACCCAACAATGACCATCAAAATGGAACGATGATAAATCACAAAAACACAATTAAAAAGAGCCCATCAATATGAATTTTTGCCGACTCGTCATTCGGAGAATGAGTTTGTCATTTGGAGAAAACGATAATGGCAACGATGATTGGTAACATTTTTCAATGATACGACGAATAGCCATCGTAATCGACGTGGGAAACTGATGAAACAAAATTGGTAAGAATGGACAAAATGAATTTTACAAAAGTACGATATGAGAAAAATTCCATGGATATTATCTCGGTCTGAGCAACACGGACCACTTGTTGAGTTATAAAGAGAGATACACGGGGTTTTCGCTCGTAAACCGTAAACTCTTAAATTTTTGACAAAATCCATCTGCGGATGGATTTGCGAGTTACACGCGGAGTTGGGAGTAAAAAGGTGGAGAGTGTGCAAAGCGCGACTGACGATTTGATCGGATCGAAGGCCTAAGAAGAAGAGCCCTTACAAGAGTAGGCGAATGGTTACGTGAGAAGGTGGCGGTGGTGGTCGTCGTTCGTACCCGCGAAAGGTGAGAAGCAACGAGCTAAGCAACGACCGGTTTTCTCGCGACAGGTGCCTCCCGCTTGCCGAGCTCGCTACTCGAATAAAAATATCGTACGGAGGCTAAGCCGATTGTTACGTGAAACCGCGGCGGGCGTTGGAAAGTCAGCGATAACACGTAACGCCGCGAGTCGACGCGAGCACACCCGCGCGTGGCCGGTCGGCCGGGGAGGCCGGGGGCAAAGGTGGGGGATGAAGAATAACGAGGCTCGATAACCCCTCGGGCCTTGTCACGCTAACCCGCGTCGATATTGCCAGCGGCATTGACGCCAATCGAACTCGAATAATTGACACAGCTGCCACGCCACCCGTTAATTCGATATCTCACGTGCAACCAGCGCAAATGCTTTTCGACCATCATCCAATTCCATAAATGTCAATAAAATTAACCACTTTTTTTCAATTCCAGCCGAAAGATCGTTCGACGACACTTTGTGTCTCGCGTAATATTTATACAACGGAGAAGAAGATACGAAACAGGCGAGAATGGAACGGTAAGAATGTCATTGATAAATAAAAAATTGACTCTTTTTAGCTCGATGAACCGGCCATTCCGATTTCGTTGAACGATGAGAAAGCACGATAACGTCTGGGAAGGTTTGGAGCACAAGCGATTTATGTACCCGAAATAGTAACGCTGCGTCAGCAAATCCTACATAAATGTCAATGGAACGAAATACGTGGAAACGTTGATCCGATACTTTATACGCATCTCGACAGTCCGAATTAATCGAGGGTGACCATTTTTTTTTCTCAGGCACGTGGGACACATATCATGACTCAAACGGCATGTACAAATCAATCCCCGTGTAAAAGCTCGAGGGCAGACGTGTTTACCGGAGCTTTTGGAAACGTGGGGGCTCCGAGAGAAACGACGATGGGAAAGATTCGAAGGGTGAGTTTTTCGACGACGTCGTCATCTCCGGTGGTTGCTCGCCCACGGGTCGGTTTACGCTCGGCACTAAATTTCTATCTACGTTGGGTTTGTTACTTGGCAAATCGAGAAATCCTAGCATTGGGTATATATATCTCACGCTGGGCGCGTTAGTCGTTCATCCCCTGTGCTGATGTCATACTCCAAGAGGCTAATGCGAGTGATTCGGTAATCCGGCAATCCCTCGTTCAACGAAGGGACCTCTGCGGTGCGCGGGGGGGATAAAGTTCGAGGCGAGATAACAATGAGATTACTCGAGTAAGATTTTCGTTGGCGCAACAGAGTATAATCCGAGTAACGTTGAAATTCGTGAGAACCGAGGGAATAGCGAGCGGACAATCAGCAGCGAACCGGCAAACTCCCGAAACGATCGTTTCGATACCTTTTAGGCTTTGCGAAGCTTTGCGGCGAGAAAGTCTTATCTCGAGATGGAACTCGTTCTTACGTTTTTTTTTTTATCCATCTCATCTTCCATTTTAACCCGGGCTTTCGCATCGGTTGATTATTTATCCTCTTGAAAGCTCAAAAGCTCCGCTCGTTGAAGAAGATGAGATTTTTTTTGTTTTTCGTTAAGTAATGAATCGAATATTCAACATCGTTGATAAGATTATCGATAAGAAATTGTTATTCCTCGCAGAGGGAATTATTATACGTCCAAAGTGAGCGTCGATACTTGCTTTTCTGATTTCCAACATCGATCATTTTCGATTTCAACGTCGAGCCACGCAGAGTTTGTACGATCAGAATTAGAATATCAATTCTCTACAAACGATAAAGCCTCGTCTTTGCAACCCCGAGACCCCGGAGACTCGACCCTCGAAACCATCAAGAATGAACCGGACTCGAAAAGGACTACTGCCCACGCCTACCGTGAATCGGCTGTATGGCTCGTCACGCGGGAGTCGTTAAAGCCGTATAACGCAGAATGGAATAACAAAAATAGGGTGAGTTGGTTGTTGCAACCTCCAACTTACTCCCCGACACAAACAATACAAACGAAAAACGTTTTTGGGGTGCTCGATACAGCACATCCTTGCCGAAAAAGAAATCTCGCCCGAGGCTGCGAAGAAAGTGTTTGAGCTTGTGATGTGTTCGACCCTCCGTGTTATGTACATGGCATATCGGCCATTGCGAACTCGTTCCATCCATACAAAAACACACACGACAGACCGTTTCTCATCTCGATCACTCGATTCTTATCAGCCAAACTTGATGTACATACGGGTATGCTAAAAAAAAAAATCAGTGGTACACGGTATGAGTTGGGGCGTGGCTTTTGCACTCTCCGTGTTCGATGTCTGCGGTGACTCGTGGCTTTTCCAGTCGAAGGGAATGGCGACACAGAGCCAAGAATGAAAGACAAAAAAAAATCCCGAGACAAGAGGGAGAAAAATAGTTTGAGGGTGGAAAGGGAACGAGAATTGGGAAGAAAAAAGGGTCACACGAGCATGATGTACAGGGGGGGGGGGGGCTCGCTGAGGGGTTGCAGTTAGCGAGGCTTAACTTTTCGGGTATCCGAAGCGAGGAGGAATGGAATTACGGGCTCAAGCGGAGGGCGCGACGGATGCGAGAGGGGTAGATGCGGGAGGGTGGAAATTTGGATGGTAAAGTTGTTTCTGCTGTGAATCTTCGGCATACCGTGATAGTAGAGGGCCCCCGAGGCGTTGAGCGGTGGTGGACTAGGTGCGGTTGCGCCAGCGGTTGGACTGTGAGGACCCCAGCACGTTTGCTGACTCGCCCTGTTGCCTCCTGCTTCGACGTTGTTGCTGCTGCTGCTGCTGCTGCTGCTGTTGCTGCTCCCGCTGGTCACCGTGTTGTTGGCGATGTTGATTATGGTCGTTGAAGTCGTGCTGTCGCCGACAACGTCGATCTCTTCGTCCTCGGTGTCGTGAACGAGTCGTCTTCTATGATCGTGGACGGTATCCGTTATGTCCTCGCTGATTATCAATTCACCGGGTTCCATTTCCTGATGTAACACGGAACTCGTGTCGTCGTCGTCCTGTCTGTCCGGCCACGGATAGGCCTTCCATTTCTTGGCCATCAGGCAGCGAGGCATTTTGATAATGTTTTTCTAATTTTTTTTTTTTTCAAATATATTTTTATAGATTTTTGTTTCTTTGTTAATTCCGTAGTTGCACTTTTTAATTGCCAATACCCAGTGATCTTGGTCTTCCGCTACTGCTGATGATGGTGCTACCGGTGATGGTGGTCGTGAGGCTTCGGGTTATCGCACAACTCTCTTCGAACGTTTTGAAACACGTGAAATTTGACCAATTTTACGTCTATCATCGACACTGTCCGTCGATTCAGTCGCAACGATCAACGAAGTTTCACAAGCACTCGCGATTATTTTCCGTCGACTCTTTTCGTAACCGTATGATAATTCACCAGCACTGATAAAACGAGTTGTCAAACCGATAGCAGCAGCAGCAGCAGCAGCACCGTAACCTGCACAACCGCCACCTAGTCCTGGAGGACCGACCAGTCGACCCCGACGACGTCGCCGTCGGCTACGTTTGCCACGAAAAAGCAGTTTTTTCTGGTGTGTCGTGCAGGCCGGTTTTGGTGGCGCGATAGAAACGCGGGACCTCGTCATCGGCTCAACGATCCTCGGACCTCGATTTCCCCACCATGCCAGTGTGCCAGGACCCTATTATGCGTAATAGCGTCCACAGCCCACGGCCTGTCTTCTCGCACAATCCCCTCCGTTTTACTTTTTTCTTGTCTTCTCAATTTATCTTCTCAACACTATTTTTTTTATTTATTACCGTAACTTATTATTTCTATTATTATTATCCGCAGTCTTCTATGATTTTATTTATACTATGTGTGTTTGTTTTATTTATTTTGAAAATTGTTTAATTTAATATTTGGAGCTTTGTTAGTTGTGTCGAGTTGGATTTATTCTTCTCGGGTCGGGATATTCGACAACGACGACGACGACGACGACGACGACGACTAATGACGATCGCGAACACTCCTCGACTCCCCGGCCAGACGACACGACAGTCGGGTAATATACTTAGTTTTCTCTCCCAACGCCCTCAAAGCCCGCACCGTGTGTGTTTGCAGCACCCGTTGATATTCCCGTACGTCCGTCAGTCCATCGGTGGCGCACGGTCTCTCCTTCCTCGCGTCGCCGCTCGTCGCGCCCGCGCCACGTTCAGGGGAGGGCCCGTTCCGTGCTGCTGCCGTTACGAACTGTACCACCACCACCACCACGAATATTGGGGTGCAGCGCTACCGTGTCAGCCGTTCACCGCACACACACGTACGTACGTACGTCAAACAACGTGGACTGTCTTTGTCTTTCGATTGGTCCGTTGCAATATCCCTCCTCGTCTATCTCACTGGCTGTACGAGCTATCCTCCTCTCGCCCCGCTCATGCGCCGTTACCAACGCGTCGATCCGACGCACCCTCAACCCACCCTCCGGGCACTCCTCTCGACCGTTCCACGTGGAGGGGAGCATCGCGACCCCCCCCCCCCCCCCACCCTCAGCCACCGAGCTATTTTGCGAGAAACGAACACGCGCGCGTCCAATTGTTCCTGCTCCCTCTCTCTCTTCAACTCGTGATCGTTCGGACGAATGATCGATGAAACACAATTTATTTCAACCGTTATTCACAAGTTTGCAGCAATTTTTAGTGTCAAGCGAAAAATAGTAGTGACGAATTTCTAGGTCATAAACAATATCGGGCAAAATAAATGTTTAAACGAACGAAAAGTGATCGGTCATCGTTGAGATCGGTAAATCCGTTTGTTCAAATATTCAATCGTATTTGCCATAATGACTCTGTGATAAGTCCGAATGTTCAAAATCTTGATTTTCGAAACGACAATATCACGATGGGGGAAATCGTGAATCAACAGGAAAGCAAAATACCGAAATTGTCGGTGAATTGTTTTGATAGTAAACTACCCCAAGTTTCTTCATCCATCGCGAAGAATCGGTGCGGGGGAGAGAGCGAGAGAGCGAGAGAGAGAGCGCGCGCGCGCGCAGACCCTCTTCGACACTGCGGCTCTTCCCACCGGGCTCTCGTTCGCTTCAACCTCCGTTGCGGAAGTATCCCTGTATAGCTGCTACGGGCTGGCTGCGCCGAGTGGAGGGGCTTTTCTCGTTTGTGTGCAACAAAGTTTGAATCTGTGTGCACACGCGTCCCGGCTGTTGGTGCAATCCTCGCCGGGAGATGCTGATGCTGTGAGAAAGGGATGATGAGATGTGCGGGGAATAGCGGGCAAAAACGGTGGTGGTGGTGGTTGGATTCCAAACCCCTCTCCCCCAGTCACCCTCGTTCCAAACCCAGACTGTGTCCTCTGGCTGTGGCACGAGGTTCGCTCGTGCCACGATATTCCTCGTAGTGGTAACTCTCTCTTGTCACGGTGGAGGACCTTTCTACGAGCATTATGAAGTAGAGGCGGTTCTGGTTTCCCTTCGCAGCCATCCACCACCATTGTACGACCTTACCGAAGTACACGTCGCGTACGTCGTCGAGATATGCTATACCACGATCAGCATTATGCAACCAATTAATCCTTACCTCATTGCCACCCCCATCCTCGCTAACCCCTTTGCGCGCAATGTCCTACATGCCGTGTTATCGTTGTAAATTGGATAAGTTGAGGCATAATACATGAACCCCACTCGTGTACGGTCAATATATGCTTCGCCTTGTATATCTACATATTTGGGAAACACACACGGACGACCGGACCTCGTTCGGACGTAATTGTTATTTGCTCCCTCATTGTCATTCTTATCAAAGTTGACCATCGCACTTTTATTCTTCGATGTATCTTTCGTTATTTCATCGACATTGAATTAACAAATTATATGAATTGTCAGATTGTTGTACAGATATTGGTGTTTGAATTGGATTGGGCTAATCATCGCTCGAGTGACAATCGCGTGTGGACAATTTTGGAAAATTACCGATTGCGACTGAATGGCAATTTCGTTGACAAAACGAATCGGGTCAAACAAGTGGAAAAACTCACTCGTGGCCAGCACGCGCGGGCATACATAAACATGTGTGTTGAATGGTTCTTTTGGCGAAGAAGACGCGAGAGAGTCTGGTTGTAAGAGGATCGGGGGGCAGAGAGGAGGGAAGCTTGGGATGCTGATGCTGCTGCGAAATCGACGACGACGGTAGTTGGCACCGAGGGTGATGAGCACGATGCCTCGAGAGGTCTTCCGTCGTGTCGGTGGAAACTCGCGACGGTGTGTGTGTTGCACGCGTCTGCCGAATGCGCGGTAGCTTTGCTGACACACACGTTTGGCATCGTACGATCGTGTGAAACGAAGATGATGAGAATCGAGGTAGAACGAGAGAGGAAAGGACGGAAATCGACACGGCCGAGTTTGTGTCTGTGCTCGACGTTGTTCTTGCTCTTTCGTTACGAATCTCGCAGTCTGGCGTCTTTGTCGGGCATAGTTCGTGCCCGCACAGCGGGGGGAATAATAATCGAGGGCGAAACAGGGTCGAAGCGGGAACGAGAGGGCGGCTGGCACATGCGCCAACAGTCCCCATCGACCCGACGTCCAGGCAACACCTGGTAGCGAGCCCCACGTGCCGCCGCGCTCTGGGGTGCCACCGACACCGTACGACCCGTCTCCCTCTTTCGGTCTCACCCTCCTTCTTCTTCGTCGTCGTCGTCGTCGTCGTCGTCCCGCTCACTCGCCCCGTCGTTGCGTATCGAATGTCCCAATGGGTTCTCCATCCCCGCAGCCAAAGGGCCGCGCGCTCGGGGTTCGCTCCACCGCATCCAGTATCCCGAGACTCCCGTCTACTGACCCACGCCAACTATTCGAACCTTCGTTCGGCATATACGCAAGCCGAGATAGTCACCTTTTTTTTTTCCCGTTGCATTTTTCCATCAAGGACACACCTGGCCCGTCCTCGTCCATATGCGTTATCCGCCTCTTCGGTTATTAATGCGGCAGGATATCCCTCCTAAGCCCCATATAAATTACCAGTTGCGTTTCGTTTTTTTATTTTTTTTTTATTTTCTCCCCATTCCTCCTTCCTGTTGATCACTTTGGTGGGTCGGGTCATCGGCCTCCGGATCGCGTGGGGTTGGCAACACAGCCCAGGTGAGAAAACTCGCTCGACGTTTGACTGTGAAAAATCCATACGCAAAGGCTACATACGCTTGACTCGATCGACATGAAGTTACACGGAACGTTTACTCAAATTTAAAATTATTTTACAGCTATGGATCGAACACGGAAAACATTCGTCTCCCATGAGATGCGAACGATTAGACATTTTTGAGCAATGCACGTCAACGTGTACGAAAGAGGTTAGTCACGATGATAAACTTGATTGAAATAATTCGTCAATGGAAAAAAAAAATTTTAACACTATCCCGTTTCTGTTTTTCATCGATCGAGAATTTCGTGTGCCACCCCCTCATGGACCGCGAAGCTCGGGACATGGCATATTGCACGCTGCTGCTGCTGCTGCTGCCGCCGTCGCTTCTGTTGCTTCCGTCGGTGGCTGTTGGTGCGGGATTATTTGTTGTCAAGTTTCGCTGAAGGGTCGTAAATCCAAGTTTGCGGTGAGCATGCGTCTGCGGGGGAGCCGAGGGTGGCGGTTGTAACGGGGGTTTGTGGGAGGACGGCGGGGGAGGAGGGGGGCGAGATGCAAGAAACACCAAACCGCCCTCCACCCACACTCACGCGGGTTACGCTCACACAGGACGTGGGCACACGTACCGAAAGGCAACAGCCATCCCCCCCACCCCCCCCCTCTCACCCCCGCGTTAAAGAATTCCGGTCGACACAGAACGTCGGGTTCTCGCGCACACCAGTTGCGAATCTTCGCTTTCAGAAAACACGGGCTCGAAAGCAGCAGCACAGCGAAGTCAACTACCTGTGGATAGCGTCGGCAACGCTCCGACGGTGCTTTGCGTTGTGTACACGCACACTCCATCCCCGTTTTTATCCACAGACAAATGAACATGTACGAAGCTCGTCTCTCACACGAATTTTTTTTTTCCATGTTACGAAATAATTGCATTATCGGATGAGAGTGTTGGACCTTGTGCGTCATCATCGGCGTCGCTCCGTCGTTCGACCGAAATTTCTTCGATAAAATTGTACGGCGGAACGAGTCACAGTAGCGATAGATGTTTCTCGTCGATAACACACGAGCGAATTGCGTGTCGCGAGAGATTCGCATCGCAACTGTATTACCCGGGCAATACTACAATTGGTCTTCCCCCCTACCCTCCTCCCACAGGTTCGGTATTCTCGCTCAACAGTTCTGGTCCGATTTCACCCCCGCTTGCCCTCGAAGCTAATTTCATCCCGTGACTGCAATCGCTTGTCCGACTGGCTTCCAACGAATCGGGACCTAAATCAAGAGCGCCCCCAATTTTCTCAGTTGGTCGGTATATCCTCGTTGTTATACCGTTCCAATCTGTACGGTTGTTGGTCACTCAACGCTTTTACGGAACTTTGAATTTCGTACGGAAAAAGAAACACGAAGATTACATTGATTTAAAAAAAAAGTTTTTACATTTCCACTTGGAAATGAAAAAGAAACGATTGAAATGTTAAGACGCAGTGTCTTTTATAGATCTCTGGCTCTCTTCGCGGTAACACAGTCCAGAAAGACCGTTGTACGGCCAACGACTGTGAGACGTTATCAAGGACCTCGTAAATTATTCCCAGGCTTCGGGGAAGTCGTGAAAGGGTATGCACGAGTCTTGATCGTGAAGAACAAGGGTGAGTTCCAGTTTGCGAAGGGACGGTCTCAAGTGCCCTTTGATTATTTCTATAGATAGAACTATTCATTTATTTCCCATCCGAGAGAGACAATCGTTGTTGCGTCATTGTTCGACCATTTACGTTTAACTTTTTATATCGAACACGTGTATGAAACTTGGATGAGTTTAACGAGAAAAATGATTGTCAAACCAACCTAGATTGGTTTGAAAAATCTAAATTTATCATTAAAACGAATGAAAATAATTGTTGAACTATGAATTACAGTGTGAACGCTCCTTGATGCTTCCGCGAACAGCGTACAGCCGTAAGTTTCATCGATTCGCACACACTCGTGTCTCGTTGGTTCCATATGTACACGGGCGTTATAGGCATATATGCAGGCAGCTGAGGTGGCCGGAGAGAGAGGGTAGCTTCGATCGATCTGGTCAGAGGTTACGACGGTGTCGAACACATGCCAGGTACACACACACACACACACACACACACACATACACACACACACACACACACACACACACATAAAACTACCCTCCTCCCCGTGTGTGCAATCTGTCGATTTTTTATCCTCTTACCGGGGTGTATAAACTTTTAACCGGAAACTCAACTGGCCGGAAATCGAGACCAAAGTTTCACTCGGAAAACATTGGGGGGGGGGCAAAGAATATACGAGTACAATTGTAAAGACTTTTTATCGGTGCCGGAACAGCAGTCGTGACTGATACCATCGCTCTCGGGGGGCATTTCCAAATTCCAAATAGATTTTTCGTCTCTCTTGCTGATTTTCAATCAATCTCTCACCGACATTATCGAGATCTTCGATGAGTCATGAATTTCGTATCGAAATGCGTCTCGTACGATTCTCACAAAAATATGTATCGTCGAAATCGAACGATTCGACAAAATTTGCTTTATTTTAGGCCCCAAACGATTTTCATAAATAAATGTAGTTTCTCACACGCGGCGCGCGTACCTCGTGTGATTTTTCCAAAAGGTCGTACGGCACGCGATACGATTTGGGTGACGAATGAAATTTCGTAAGGGCCATATACGCAATTCGTAATCCTTCCGACAACAATTCAGATCGAAATCGAACGAAATCTCCGGGAGTAACGGGGCTGGTGTGCCGAAACGAGCTCTAAATCTTCCACCAAAGCTTGTGATTCATAATAGTCATGCCGAATGGTCGGGTTAGGGCGAGGGGTGAAGTTGCGTCGGTGCGATTAGTGATTACACACTGATTGCTTGATTAGACTGGCAATCAGTGTGAGAGATTCGTCCGCAGGGAGAAGCCCCAGCGGCATGGCAATGTTCGCGTCGCGCGACCGAAGATAAACGGCCCCGCCGGTTGGGATATCGCGCGGGCGAAAGGGTTAACAACGCCAATGGCGAGAGCGCGCGCGCGTGGCAGCGAACGGAGCAGCAACAGCCACGGTATAACGCTTCAGACTCTGTCGTGCAGTCTGTTTTGCAATTGGATGACGTTCGCGTTTTGTCGAGAATAGGTTGGTCGTTACTATCGATGGTCTGGCCCGCGAGCACGCGTTTCCTCGTCGTCGACGTCGTCCCCTCGGTCGTAGGGTCGAAGGGTCGAACGTTCGGGCGCGCACGAATTAAACAGCGATGACAGAATCTCGCCATTCGTCATTATTCCGGTCGCGTGGTTCGGTCTCGCACATAGGCGACCCATGTACATTATATAGCCCGGCCAAAACGCGCATGGATTGTCTCTTGGGCGAAACGGAATGGTGAGGTGGACGTGAGCTCCTCGAACACGGGGTCGTCGACTCGGCGAGGGCTCGTGTGTCTGTCTCGTGGTGAACCCCTCGCTGTCTCGCACTCCCGGGCCACGGGGCTGCGTCATGCGGAACCGGGAACCCAATAAACCACGGGGACTCCGGGGGTTACCTTAAAAATTATACAATTGCCCGAACGAGACGACGACCCCCGAGTCAACCCTCTGCGGTAGCGCTTTGCCCCCCGGCCCTGCTGTTCCGGAGATTCTTCGACCCCCTCGACAACCCTCCCCGCGTCACCCTCGATCGCGACGACGATCGACGATTATAATAAAAGAAAATATTAATGGAACCTTCGGGAAAAACGAAATAACCGGACAAAACGACGAGAGGGGAGGACTTAAAAAAAATATATGTACCTATAGGGCTGCTCTCCATTTTTTTTATTTTTTTTCTACTCGGTCTCCGTCGTAACTATTCTTGTCGTGTCTCGTCGAGGTTGTCCCCTTCTTTAATGCATTCTGCATTCTCATTCAACGAATTTTCCAACAGGGATGTTTGTTTTTTTTTTCTAGCACGAGTTTTTACAAACCTTATGTATATTTATGATGTTTTTTCGTCGGGATTTGAAGAACGTTAAAATCACCGGATAAAAGGTAAATATCTATATAACATATATTTGTATGTCAGTACAAAACGAAATTTATTCGAACTATGAAGATACGAATCGCGTACATTTTGCGATAGAATTTTCGTCGGTCTCGTCATGGTCGAGGTTCTTAATGGTATCGCCGACGAACTCGAAATTACGACGAAGCCCTCGAAATGGGTTCGAGGGGTGGCGAGAGAGCTAGCAGCTCTCGGAATCTCGGTGAGAATCATCCCCTGTTTCACGATGACACATCTTTCATTTCCACCGAAGCCGAGGGTATAGGACGTAAAATCCGAGAAAACGACGGTAGCGATGACAAAACGTATACGTGAAACTATTTTGAGCTACGCGATCCTCCGAACTCCATCCCCCAACGAAAGCACTTACGCGAATATATACCGTTCGACGTAGTATTTGCTTTGAGGGATGTAACCCCCCTCGCTCTTCCTCGCCGTAGAACCTACGTGTTTGTTCGCCCCTTTTTTTCCTTTTTTTTCTCTTCTCTCACTACCCTCTAGGAATTTGACAAATCTTCGATAAAATCTGTCGTGTTTTTTTTTTACCGTGACACTCTTCACGGTTTCACATTCGTCTCTGCTCCGAATGTTTATTTTTTTTTTTCGACGTCGTGTAACAATTCCATTCATCCAGTTGGAAATATTTTTTTCAAGAATTAATGTTGAGGGATTTTTTATTTATTTTTTTGTTTACATAACATAATAATCTGATGAAAAGAAAATTGTTAATGATAAATGTATTTGGTTGGCGATTTAATCCGATATACGAATGCTCGTGTGGGTTCGCGTAATTCGGGTTGAAAATTCGTAACAGAGAGAAAACGGTATAATAAACGCGTGGAACTAATTGCTTTTCGAAAGCCGAGGAAGCAGATTACGAAGCAACGTCGGTCGCTCGGGCAACGAGGGGGGCATTATTTTCCTCATATACAGCGTGTAAACTCGGACCCGATAATTCGAAAAGTCGCGTCGTAGCCTCGATTGCCACACATTCGTCGCGTGACATTTAAACGAATAAATAAATAAATGTTCACAAACGATTTTTTTTCGTATATTTGTCGTGTAAATATTTGCATTGAACAATAATCGATGGCAAAAGTTTCGCGGCGTGGTTGAACATTGTAAATGTCCATTTTGGGGGTGCCATTGAATAATTCTGGGAGTCGTCGTTCGTGATTTCGAACAAACGTCCGTGCCACGCGTCGACAACGTCACGTGATATATACGACGGGGTGGGGGAGGATATGGTTATAGCTATATATATATTAGGGTGGGTCAAAAAAATCGACTATTTTTATTTTTACTTCTTTACCCGATAAGTAGGTTTCTAGACACCTTTAGATAATTCACAGCAATTTTGAGCTTTTTATCTAAATGTTAAGACCCTCCGCCACGCAGTTTTTCATTTTTTCTGCAGTGTCAGAAGAAAAAATTCATATCGCTCTATCAACTGATATTTTTAAATAGCCCTCCTTCTATACCCATAGGAAATTGTCCGCTCTACAAAAAAGATCTCTTACAGTTTTTTCGTAAACCTTACTGTTTTGAAGATATTTACGGTTCAAGTTTGATCATTTTTGGACAAATTCCTGTTTTTCTTATGAATTTTGTAATTCGTTAACAAAAAATCATTATGGAAGGCGCAATCCTTAGTTTTGTAGAATGTGCGCTGCTCTACAAAAATGGTCTCTTATGAATATTCGATTGAATAAAGCGTTTCAAAGATATTCATCGTCGAACTTCAATGCACGCCAATTTTAACAGTTTTTGATTAATAATTCGGAAAATTTTAATTTAATTTATGAGTTTTAGGGAAATTCATAAAAATTTGAGTTTCGATCGTAAGATTAACTATTATAGAAGTTCTTTGTTCGAAAATTTATTTGAAACTTTTGTTCTGATAATATTTTTATAAATTTTATCTCTAATGATTTAAAATGACGATCGTGATGTTATTTCATTTTAAAGCGTGTGTTCAGAACGTATTTCAAAACTTTTTTCTACATAGTATACATAGAATTTTTCGTTCTAGGGGATTTTTGCTTTGGATTCCATTCGATTCTAATTAGATTCTAATAGAATTCAAAGCAAAAATCCCCTAGAACGAAAAATTCTATGTATACTACGTAGAAAAAAGTTTTGAAATACGTTCTGAACACACGCTTTAAAATAAAATAACATCACGATCGTCATTTTAAATTATTAGAGATAAAATTTATAAAAATATTATCAGAACAAAAGTTTCAAATAAATTTTCGAACAAAGAACTTCTATAATAGTTAATCTTACGATCGAAACTCAAATTTGTATGAATTTCCCTAAAACTCATAAATTAAATTGAAATTTTCCGAATTATTAATCAAAAACTGTTAAAATTGGCGTGCATTGAAGTTCGACGATGAATATCTTTGAAACGCTTAATGCAATCGAATATTCATAAGAGACCATTTTTGTAGAGCAGCGCGCATTTTACAAAACTAAGCATTGCGCCTTCCATAATGATTTTTTGTTAACGAGTTACAAAATTCATAAGGAAAACAGGAATTTGTCGAAAAATTATAAAACTTGAACCGTAAATATCTTCAAAACAGTAAGGTTTACGAAAAAACTGTAAGAGATCTTTTTTGTAGAGCGGACAATTTCCTATGGGTATAGAAGGAGGGCTATTTCAAAATATCAGTTGATAGAGCAATATGAATTTTTTCTTCTGATACTGCAAAAAAAATGAAAAACTGCGTGGCGGAGGGTCTTAACATTTAAATAAAAAGCTCAAATTTGCTGTGAATTATCTAAAGGTGTCTAGAAACCTACTTATCGGGTAAAGAAGTAAAAATAAAAATAGTCGATTTTTTTGACCCACCCTAATATATATATATGAGAACGAAGGGGACACGGCGAAAGACGCAAACCTGCGGAGGGTGGTAAGGCGCGAGGGTGGTTATTCATCATTGTGAGTCTCGAGCGGTCTCCATCCCTTTTCGGTCCCTCTCCGTCGCGCATCCTTCTTCCACCCTTCCTTCCCATTCCGCCCTTCTTTCCGAGCTACCCTCACCGGACGAAGATATATACTTGACGCACGAGACGTTGCACAATCACAAGAGTATATATATATCACGCGTGACAACTATATATTCGCCTTTGCTCAAAGACCTCTCGCTGAAACATTTGTCCGCATATTCATTGTTCAACGGTCAATACAATTACCGTTGATTTGTCGTTGTAATTTTCATTCAATGGTAAAGACAATTTTTCACATCGAAAACAGGTTTCTAATAAGTTTTTTTATCAGCGTAAAAAAAAAGACTTGAAAACTAAATTATTGAAAGAAAATTATTCGATACAACAATTGTTAAACGTTTTTCGTCAGTCTCACCGATAAATTAGAACGACATTTCGAAGCGACCTTCTTTTTTTTCTGTTCAAATTGAATCGAATTGCAGTATTGCAATTTCGTTTGAAATTGCACAAAGGCGTTGAGAGAAGAACGTAGATGGGTTATATAGTCCCACGGTCGACGTATACGCAGAAGCGAGAATCGTAGAGCACGTCGCGCTGCTGCTGCTGCTGGTTTTGGCGTATAGTCAAAGGTAGGGGCGGCAGCAGGAGGGAGAGGGTGGTTGGTTCGAAGAGTCGTTCGGTCGGTGTGTGTGTGTGTGTGTGTGTGTGTATACAGGGCGCGTGGAAGGGTGGCGGCGCGCGACGCGTTGCCGCGTCTGCCGGCGTCGTTATCGATTGGGGGAGCGCGAGAGCGAGACGGAGAACGAGTCGAAGAGGGACGGAAGGGAAAAGCGCGGCGGGGTGGGGTGGAAGCAAAGCGAGACGGAGAAACGATGCGCGATAAGAGAGAAGGGGGCCCGTGGGTCCCAAGCGAAATGGGATCGAACGCGGGGGTAAAACGGAGATAACGGCGGAGAGAATGCGACGGAGTCGAACCCGGGGGGGGGGGGGTGGAGGGATGAAATTGGACGAGTCGAAAGGAAATAGCGCGCGGAGAGATGGCACCGGAGGGACGCGCGGGGAGAAACAACTCGCGGCGTGGCATGCGAATATATCTATACATATATCGTATATATATATAGATGTATATACCACCCTCGCTCGCTGACGGTCGGACGGTAACAGGTGTTGGTCTGGTGGCCCGAACTTGTAAAATCGATGCACGGCGCATCGCCGGGGCGACGAGCAAGTTCGCGTTTCGCGTTCCCTCTCTCTCTCTCTTTCACCCCCTTCATCACCACAATATCCACGAAAATTTTGCTGCAGAAATTCCGTTGATTCTGCAATACCATCGCGTACAGTAGAACGTTGCATTTGCCCCAAAAAAATGCATCCGTAACGGATACTAAAATATGATAACGGAAAATAGTAAAATAATTTCATCGTGATAATTTGTAAAAGAATTATCATTCAAATTTTGTCCAATTTAAAAAATGAAAAGTGGACAATGGAGATCGTCTACTGTACCGCCGATGTACGTGGATGGTTGAAAAAAAAGGTGGAGAATTGGATCTCGAGACTGGGGGTTCGTTGATAGCGGTCTCTGGCAGCTAGTTGCGAGAGTCGAAACGAATCGTCCGGCCCTTATTGCCGTGGAAAACCAGCTCCGTTGTTTCTACCGTTGCCGTTGCTGCTGCTGACGACGACGTCGCTGCGTCGGACGTGGCCGCGCGTACACACACACACACACGTGCAAGCGCAAAGAGCAAGCACACGGAGCGACGCACAACGAGGCGAAAAGGGGTTGCCCACGTGAGAGCGAGACAAAGTGAGAGAAATTGGCAGCGGCGGTGGTGGAGGAAACGCAAGCGCCCTGACGACCCGGCGGCGAAGGCGGGGGTGTCGACGAAACGGCAGTTGCACCCCAGCCACACCCGGACGAGCCATGTAGTCGGTCTACCATCCGCACTACGGCGGACCAATTGTTGCTTCTGCGCCCACAGGTGGTATACCTTACCTTCTTACAGTAACTCAACCCGTTCTCCCATCGTCGCCCAGTTTTTCGTTTTTATTATTTTTTTTTCTTTTCCATCGTCTTCGATAGCCGGCGCGACAAGTGCGACAAAGAGAACGAACGGAGAAAGATAAATATTCAGAACCGCGATGGCGAAATAGCGAAACACATTCACCTGCTTCTTTCAATAATCTCACTGTACGCAATTTTTTTTCCCAATTTCTTTTTAAAAAAAACAAACTTTTTTTTTTTTTGTCGATTGAGCGACTGTGAATTATTAGCGATTTTCGTGGGGTTCGTCGAGCCGTGTGGTGCGTGCGTGGGACCGAAGAGCGTGCGTGGCGCGCAGGCGATGCGGAGGGTGGTTGGCGAGAGCTCGAGGGGGTCGCTCGAAGCACACGGGGGGGTAGCGCGGGGTGGGTTTCGGTGTGTCGGTCGGCAAGTCCGCGAGTGGAGGCGTCGTAGGCTCGTCGAGTCTAACGCAGCGCTCCAACAGAGAAAGCTTTTGCTTCTCTCGGATCGCGTTCGTGCTTTTGCCAAAGGTGATTCGCTTCGTTCGCGTCACAATCTGTTTTTTTTTTTTTTTTTCTATAACGGAACAAGGATTTTTTTTATCGTGGTTCGAGCGTGATTGATCGTCCCTCGTGTCGTCCGTGTGCAAGCAAACCTCGCGAACGTAATCGTGCCGCGTGAGCCACCACCGTTTGCACCCCGCGTACACCTATATACATGCATCAGCGCCGGTTCTCGTCGATATTCCGTGCTACGTGGCCCTCTCACCGTTCTCCCCCCCCTTTCCGCATGTATATCCGTGTATGTATATAATTTTTACTCGCGCAAAGTTACGCAGCACGATTGTGCGACTGACAATGTTGACACGAGAGGCGACGTTGACCAATTATCGGGGGCAAACGTGGTTAAACAGTGACACTCTCGTCGCATGTGCGTGATCTGAAAACCCAAAAAAAAAAAAATACTTTTTACCATCGCTGCGAAGCTTCGGGTTCCGGTTGACACGGAAGTACATTCGGTGACCCCCGCCCCGATTCTGGCTTATCCGCCTCCCGTCGCTCTCTCGTTCTCTTCGACACACGTACACACGGCTTTCGCGAGTGTGTACGTGCATGTGTGTATGTTTGCGTATGCGTGTGTACGAACGCTCGTGTCCCGTGTCCCTGGGAGACGCTTGACTACCCTCACCCCTTCTCACCCCTTCTCACCCCCGTCGCCCGCTTGTGCTGCACGGGAAGGGCGGCTGCAGTGTGCCAGCGGTGGGAGAAGCCGAAGCCTCTGTGCTCTATACCCGCCGGACCGTTTTATCCATCCCCGTGAATGTCTGATCCACACGAACCTTATCCACTTGAATTTATATTTTTCATTATATAACAGTTGATACTCGTCGACGATTTATAATTATTTATTTTATTTTTTTCTTGTGTCTTTTCAGTGTCAATAATCGTTGCCGAAAACTTTTTTCGCCAACCAAATCGATGAACTTTTAAGCTCAACGACGAATTTTTTTCGATAGATCGACGTTGTTTGGTTTTTTTTCGTTGTTGTTGAAAATTCGGAAGTTCCGAGTGGAATTGTGAAAGCTCGTGGTTATCGGGAAGAATACGGGGGAAGCAAGGAGCAAGAAGGCTATCGGATGAGGGAAGAGCCGAGGGCTCGGGGTAGTGCCGCATGAGAGTTGAGTTATCGACCACGTCGCGCGCACTCACACACACACACACTCAAACACACAAACACAGACCCCCGCGGACCTGTTGTCCAACTTGTTGCTCGTCCTGCGGCATATCCGTCGCTTTGACGCTGCTGCCGGAGCTGGGTTCGTCATAAACCACGACGGATAGACCGAGAGAGAGAGACAGACGCAGAGAGAGAAAGCGTTTGCTTCGCGACCACAACCCCTCTTGACAACGAGGGGGTTGAAAAACGTCTCGACGGAAAATTCAACGCGAAACTCGCTGGGGAATCTCGTTGGCGCGTTGGTTCTCCACGACGCTGCGGAGACAATGACTTCCTTCCGCGTAGCGCCGACGAGATGCCGGTCGATTCCCCGCGCGAAACCGGAAACGAAGCTCGGCCGCGATTGTCGCTCGTTCGGAGACACGAGATTCGAGATGAGCCTACGGGGGAAATAAACGATCACGAGGATACGGCAGATGCAAGAGGACGTGAGAAGAGGTGCACGAGAGGGAGCATCAACAAGAGAGAGAGAGATAAAGATAGACTTCGAGATATTACATTATTATTATCATCATCATCATCATCATCATTACAATTATAACTATTACGACGTAGGATTTAATGTTTCGCGTAATTGGACGAGCAGACCGCGAAAGAATTACCAACGCTCGTGGCAATTACGATAAATCAACGGTTTAAATTATTCGTTAATTGTAATGTGAACAAATAATCATCCACCCACTTAAATACAACGAAAGCAATACTAAACAAGGTAAATGAAAAAACAAACAAACAAACAAATTAAGACGATAAATCACCTGAGAATTAATCGAAAATTCACCGTGTCCCGATAGGAGAAGCTTTTTTTCGCACGTTCAATTAAAGAAATAACGATCGATTAAAAGAAGAAAATAAATAAATAAATAAATAAATAAATAAAAACGTCTCAAGTCCAATAAAGTAACTGATTAATGATAAACATCAAGACCACTTTTACTCCGATAAACGTGTAACGATTGATTCGCGTTTTTTTAAAGATTTAAATAAAAGAATTAACAAAAAAAAGTAAACACACACACACACACACATACACAAGCAAACGTATTTTAATATTAACGATACAGAGTCTCGTTTCAGTTGGGACATTACACACGCTGAACAAATACACACACACACACACCAACACACACGTCGTGACAACGAGAAAAACGTAGAATTATACTTATCGTAGAATTGCTGCACCAAGCTGCAAGGTCCAAACGTTTTATAGGAACGGCGATATAGGTAACGAGTTTAGATACTGAATAAATAAATAAATAAATGAATAAATAAATAAATATAACGGTGTTTAGGAAAAAAAAAATTAAAGAGTAAGAAGCTCGTTCCTCGTCTGCCCCTGTGCTCGAATTACTTCACGTGATCCAATTCGGTCGGTGTATCGTTGTGCCCCTGGAAAAAATCGGTGTTTCCATTTTTATAAGAAAACCAAAAAAAAAAAAACAAACCCCCCACACGATAATATCGAAGAAATCATTGAGGATCTCTCGAAGGGTGGAAATATAAAAATCGAAAAAAAATTTATCGTCGCTCGGGCGATTGATTCGCGTGTAAAAGTCAACCGTCAGGATGCCTCGCTGTTACATGGTGAAGAAAGCCTTGTGCAACAAGTACATGAGCGTTACCCGAAGTTTCGAGAGTTGGGGACGCGCTGGAAGAGACAGTTCCCCATCGCCGACAGCCATGCAGTTGCCGGTCTCGCCCATCGAAGCATGCACCGCGCCTCCCGTTGCCCAAGGTAATATCATTTTTTTTTCATTCTATTTATTCACAATTAACCAAAGTCAAGCAGATTCTTACTAACTTTTTTCCGATTTTGCAGAATGTTTAAAGTCACAATTGAAAGATCTGACGGCTTCGGGAAACCCCGAGGAAACAACGGAAACTTGGCCCAAAGAGACACAACCGTCGTGCGTAAATTCACCGTCTTGGCATGTGGAAGAAAAAAAAAATTCGGAAACCACAACGGGATCGACGACGTGTCCAACGAGATCGACACCGTCTCCGTGCAATCAGCACAATCAAGAAAATCGTCGGGAATCCGTGGTTCGTTCGACGAACCCGAACGATTCGAACGACGCGTCGTCGATTATCGCACCACCGAGTTCCCAACCGACAACGACCATCGTCACCGATCCGGCTGTTCGACCCTCGGAAACTCCGACGATAATAACAATGGAGCCCCTCACGAGGCCGACGAGAAGCACCTGCATTACCCCGGCCATTCCAACGTCCGGTCAGGTATCGGTGGTGACGATGCATCATCCGATTTCCCAAACGATCAATCAAAATTCCGTTATTCACGATAACAACAGCACCCCGACGTCTTCCGCGGTCGTATCATCGACGGATTCTCAACAATTTTCCTACTCCCGTTCAAACGACGATCATCATCATCATCATCATCACCGACAACAAAATAACCAATCGATTTGTTCGAATCTCGATGTTCTCGTTCCCGTTCCCGTGCAAACAATCTGTCACGTACCCGTTTTACACGAGACACCATTGTTTCGCGACAGATCGGCCGCCGAGACCGAAGCCGCTCACGATTTGCTCGAACTTTCGCGTTCTCTGCCGCCTCTTCCGCATCCGAGTGTCGCGGTTGGTCCTCAGAACGTCGCCGAATCTCCGGCAACGGAAAATTTTCAAGAAATAAGCATTTATCAACCGAACGATCCGCCACCGATTTATCAATTGAACACCATTGATCTGGGTGTCAATCACGGAACGATTTATCAACAACAATCGACGGGGGGTTTGATTTACGATCCCAACGGACCAACGACGATAGTTCAACAAACGTCGACGGGTGTTTTCATACCTCTGTCACCGGTTCAGGAGATACTTTTCACTTACGCGACAACCGCACCCAACGGTATGCCATCGATAATAGCCGCTCAACCGACCCCCGTGGAACCTCCCCCGCCGCTCACGCCACCCGCCTCCGAATGCAGCAGCGATATAGAAAACAATAATCCGAATACCCAAACGAACGGTCAGAGAGACAAAGAGGTGCAAACGATAACCGAACAGGCCGAAGTTAAACCGGCTTCTTACACGTACGACACTTTGCTCGTTGCCGATGGACGATCGAAGAACAAGAAACAATCCGGTGGTGGCTCGATTCCGACGCACAACGACGGTCCGGAAATTTCGGAGAGTTCCGAACCCCCCGAAGCTCCAAAAGCTGGCCGATACGTGTGCTGCGAATGCGGTTAGTTAATTCACAGATAATAATAATGTAGATTCGTGAATTATGCGTAACTTTTTGATTGACGAAATTTTTTTATTCGTGTGATTTTGACAGGCAAACAATACGCGACATCGTCGAATCTTTCGCGACACAAGCAGACGCATCGCAGCATAGATTCTCAATCGGCGAAAAAGTGCATTCATTGCGGCAAGGCCTACGTGAGCATGCCGGCTCTGGCGATGCACGTTCTCACCCACAAATTGACACACAGTTGCGGAGTTTGCGGCAAAATGTTTTCCAGGCCTTGGCTGTTGCAGGGCCATTTGCGCAGTCACACGGGTGAAAAACCTTACGGTTGCGCTCATTGTGGCAAAGCATTCGCCGATCGTTCGAATTTACGAGCCCACATGCAGACTCACTCGTCCGACAAGAATTACGAATGTCCAAAGTGTCACAAATCATTC
The DNA here is from genome assembly GCA_963662125.1 of Diplazon laetatorius. NCBI lineage: Eukaryota > Metazoa > Arthropoda > Insecta > Hymenoptera > Ichneumonidae > Diplazon > Diplazon laetatorius. The sequence continues at coordinate 102,973 of OY759152.1, read as the reverse complement.
GCTCTGAAATCTTATCTGAACAAACATCTCGAGTCCGCGTGCCAGCGTGAAAATTGCGACGACAGCAGCAACGACGTCGATAATCCGACGCCCTATGTCGTTGTGTCCTCGCCAAATTCTGGACATTCCGAGGTAATAATATGCGCGAGTACCAACGTTATTTATATATCTCACACGAGTTATTCTCGCGTGTTTTATATCTAACTCGTATTAACGTTTCAGCAAACGTCGTTTCCACGGATAATACGCGGATTGAACGACGTCGAGAGCACTTGAGCCTACCGGAAGCAAGTCGAGAAGCAGCCGTTCGTCGCGACTACGACGGATAAACCACCGGAATCACCGAATTTTCGTTTTCTCGCGTAAAAAAAATTTTATCCCCGCAAACGCGCATCTCTAATCTCTCGGTTAATCGCCGAAATTACGCTCGTCGAGTCTCACGAAAAAGAAAACAAAAAATGTATAATAATATTTATTTTCTATTTCGTGAAAACTGGCGAGCGTGTTAAAGACATCGAAAACTCTATACGCCTCCCCCGCGCAATCTCCGAGTCCCCATGAGCCGCGAGACGCGACCAGCCCCGACGCTCCTACGTTGCCCGGATACCAGGAGAAAGAGAGAAATGACAAATATGGATAAATTGCGTATATATATTTTGTTTATTGGACCGGGAACGACGTAACGGGGTGAACGGGTTGCACTGGTCCACCGGCATTCTGCTTCGAAGACGAAAGAAAGAACGCATGCGAGACCTCTTTCAATGGGTCCAGGGTAGTCATTTTGCAAAAGTATTCGAAACAAAAGGACTGAATATTATTCCAGTCGGTATGATATACTTTTTCAACACGATAGACAAAACGAAAGACGTCCAAACTAGTCGGATAGACATTTATTGCAATTATTATTATTATTTATATCGCATATTATTGTTTAGCGCGAGCGCATTGGACCGTGGGCATTGGTGCGCCGAAGGCGACGAGTGTATTTTTTTTTTTTTTTTTTTTTTTTTTCAAGCTCTGTGAACGAGGAAGACGGGAGGAAGAAGACTGAATGTGAGAGAGTCTCGCTTCGGTGGACAACGGATTTTCATCAACATTTCACGATAACCGTTCCACCTGTTGAACCTCAAACAGTGACCATTCGGTGGGAAAGGGTCGAGGGGGGGGAGGGGGCTAGACCGCAGCCAGGAAACCGGACTTCTCTGAATTATGGAACCTCAGCGATACCGTTGCAAAATTGATTATTGCTCACGCGACAGTTTTATCGATTTCCGTTCCCTTCTTCCTTGGTGGTGTGAGGAGGAGCGTGAACAAGGCTCGAAGAAAGCTACACTCGAATGGTAAGCCCGCGTACCAAAGCGCTCGAAAAAAAAAAAAAAATTCCATCACATTCTAGTCTGCGTACAGTCTGAATTATTTATTTATTTATTAATTTATTTTTCATAAGATCAATTCTAGTCGAATTACTTGCAATGATATTTTTTTATATATTTCAGTCGTCGTTTATGAATTAAGGCTTGGGGAGCGAAAGCTAGAGAGTATTTTAGAAATAAGCTTAGCCAATGTAGTGGAAGCAGGGTCGATCGGTGAGCGTAACGTATATACTATATATATATATGTACGAGAAATTAACGATATTTCGAGAGCTTTTTAGTTGCGACACTAACGAATGAAAAAATTACGAGGAAAAAAAAAATAATTAACATTTGCATTATAGCACCGAAAGAAAATAATATCCCCGTGAAAATCGGTTGCACCGCGATAATTAGAATTCGAGATTATAACGACGAAGATAAGATGAAAGCAATGCATGCAGCAATCGTGTGAGCGAAGATTTAGCGAGTTAACGCGAGACACGGATTATAAATAATCGATTATACACAAAGGCGAATTTTAAAGCAATTAACATTTTTCGATATTCCGAAATTTATCGACGGTTCGAATAGCCACCGGGGTGAGAAAACAACCAAGAACAAAAAAAAGAAGATGAATTGATAAAACGCGTAAAAGATGAAAATTATTCGCAACGATTCGTCGTCGTCGTCGAACTGTAAATTTTGTTTTAAAAAAAAATTAACCGTTCGATGAGACACATCGCTGTTCGTTGAATCGCCCTGTAATTTTGCTCCAAAAACCGGAATACTCGACAGTCAATCGAATATATTTATATATTTATATGGCGCATATGAATATATAACATATAGGATTACGTATTAACAAATCGTAACGGTAGTCAATAAATAACGCGTAGGAAGTATTTCTTCCGATCACTGAAATTAATTATCAGAAGAAAAAAAATTAATAATTTACGTGTCGGACGGTACGTTCAATATTCGCGACGGAAGAAACCAAAAGAAAAAAAAAAGAATGTCACGTTAAATGAAATTTTATCTATCGACTTATCCCTGAAAAACACTATTTGCCTGGAGCGTACAAAAACATGAACAAACGACGTATTTAAACATTATTATCATTTTCATATTTTTTCGTACGTTGGAATTTTAATTCCCCCATTTTTTTTTTATATTCTCATCAACTTTAGATTTGAGTCTTTGTAGAATTTTAACAACAACAACAACAACAAAAATTGCCACGGAGCAAAGCGGTTGAGCCATTTGCTTCGATATTATTGCCGGAAAACAAAGAACAAAAGACAAATTTAACGAACGAATAATGAATAGATTTTCAATTAAAATGGACAGTCGACGATATTAAAATACGCAAAAAATTAGGATCCTCGTGTATACCGATGGTATGTCGTCGGACAAGCACGTGATCCACACGGCAGTTTTAACTCAGGATAGAAACACATCGATTAGAAAAGATAATCCAATGGTTACAGAGTAATTCGAAATGCATGTATCATTATCACGGAATATTCGAGATATCCAGAAAAAAAAACTAAATTAATTCGAATCAGTATTTTGTCGTCGATGACACGATCGGACGAACGAATCGTCATTCGCTCTCTTGAGAGATCGATGAGACTCGAACGGGTGATGATCATCGTCTAAAATAAGGACACAATCGCGCTTGGCTTCTAAATAATGGCAAAAGAAAAAAAAAAAAAAAAAAGAATAACAACAAATAGATGAACAATGATGAATCACGTGAGATCACGTAGGGTCTAGGTTAGTGTGATACAAGGTACGACAAAGCAATAATTTAGTGATTGTATGATATTTGATTAGTGATTATAGTACTAAGTTTACGATACTTTCGGAACCTATATATATTTAATCGATAAATCAATATAGTTTTGTAGAAGCGCAATGAGGGATTTCCATTTCAGAAATATACTGCTGTCATGGAATTTGAAAGAAAAAAACATGAAAAAAAAAAAACAAAAGAAAATAATGATAATAAAAAAAATTAAATCAAAGGAAAACTTTTTCGACGTGAAAAAAAACAAACACAAGCGTATTTTTTGGTATTATTACGATATTTATTTGTAATTCTGTATTTCTTTTGTTATTTCTTAGGTTTGTGATTAATTTGACGTACGAGTTTGATGCGTTGTTCCGAATTTAATTGAAGTTTAGGTGCCAAATTCGCATACGCTGTCTCACGAAATATGAAAAGTATGAGCATGCTTCTGAGCTTGAGATAAGACATCGAACAATCTGAATAAACTTGATCATGAATAACATTTCAATCGACATTCCGACAAAAGGAACAAAAAAAAAATATCACTCAACTCGAATGAAAAAAAAAAGGATTCGTCGTCGGTTGTCCGAAGCCGGTCGCATTTTCGCGTCTGCTCGTGCCTTCGTTCACATATATATTATTCATTCACGATGAACGTATGAAACCCACGATAAAAATTATTATTATTTCTTTTTAATGGTTCGAATACCTGAAACTCGCAGAGTACTAATAATTGCAATAGAATCGTTATCAAAGGCCGAAACAAATAATAATGGACCACATGTCGATGCGCGTGTATCGTCGATGTCGCAGCCGACGACAACCCTCGTTACACGGAAAACCACTATGGCCACCAGAGTAGTCTGACAATTAAACCGCGAATAAATGAAACTGGAAGAAAAAACAACAACAAAAAAAACCACGTATGTACTTACAGTATTTAAGGGTTATAAGAACCGTTTAATTGCACCAAATTTGTAAACTTTATTAATTAAACCGAAAAAAAAAACATCATACGTTGCAAAAGAAATTTTTGAATTTCTCTTTTATTGCGAATTCAATATCCATATTACTGTTTGAGTTTCTCACAAGCTCCCCTCTCACACACACATTTATTCTACTGTTTACTTGCCCACCTCCCACCCATAAAACTCGATGATTCTTTTATACTCACACAGAGTCAGATTTTGAGTTACAGCGTCCACCGACATCAAAGTTTTCCGTTGGCAATGAATAACTGCGTTTGGGAAGCCATCCATATCAACATGTCATAAACTTTCGTTATGACGATAAGGATGATGAGCCGACGAAGTTTTCGCCGTTTCAAACGATTATTTATACGATAACGAAGTTGAGTTGATATTCGTGAAAACTTTCGCCATAACGCAGTGGAAAATGTGATCTAAATTAATCGGGGAAAACACGCGGCAATAATTCGGTTAACGAACTTTTTCAATTATCTACTCGAAAGCAGCTGCTATGCAGTTTTATTCATAAAAAATATTTTATGTACGTTTGGAAAGAAAAAAAAATATATAACAATCGAGATAAACATACTTGTTCGAGAACTTGGGGAAAAAAGCTGTGAAAAGTTCATAATTTAACACACAAAAATGTTTATATAAAAAAAAAATCTAAAAAAAAAAAAAAACATATTTTATCAATGTGACTTATATTTCCTTGTTGTTTTCTTTTTGTTTGACTATTATACAAAGTATGGGAGATACACGAAAAACTATGATCTACGGGGTGGGACTCGGACGAGTAATTACAATCTCCGGTGCGGTTGATCCTTGGGTTTGTCCGTTGCAGTCGACGATTGGTTGGTCGCTCCGGGTTTGGCACCGCCCTCCGGAACTTTCTCTTTCGCCTCCTTGTCGCTGTCCTTCTTATCGTCGTTTCTCGAAGTATTCCACTCCTTGAGACCTTCCGGCAACGACGTGTCCTCCTCGAACGATCCGGTACCTTCCACGAATTCTTCGTACGTCGATTTTTCTGGGAACGGTCGAGGACCGAGAAGCTCGATCATGTCGTCTCTGCTCAGTATCTCCTTGAGCAATAGTCGTTCCGCAACCTGATCAACCCCGTGTGTGTCATTAACATCAATATCTTTTTATTTTTTTTTATTTTTTACAGATTCATCGGTAAACGGTTGGTAAATTCTTACCTTGGCCACATCGTCTTTGTGACTATCCAATAATTGTCTCGTATGTTTGTGAGCAACGTCTATGAGCTCGCGAACTTCATGATCGATCATTTGGGCCGTGTGCTCCGAATACGGTTTGTCAATAACCATATCGCCAGGTTGGGGCATGTCGAAACTTATGTTACCAACTTTTTCGTTCATTCCGTAATGCACGATTTGAGCGTACGCGCTCTGTGTTATCTATTTTTTTTTTCAAATTTGGAATATTGTTAACATGTTGTGAACATTTTTTGGTACAGGAATTTTGGTTAGAAAAAAAAAAAAGCAAACCTTTTTCAAATCGTCTTGCGCACCCGTCGTTATTCGTCCGAAAAATATTTCTTCGGACACCCGACCGCCCAGAGTCATGCACATACGATCGAACAACTGTTCCTTCGTGTAGAGATATTGTTCGCGAGGTAAATACTGTGCGTAACCCAAACCTTTTCCACGTGGTATGATCGAAACCTTTTCCGCGTCGATAAAAAAAATGGATTGACATAACCAACGTTTTCTCGTTTTTCCAGTTGAAATGATAAAATTGAGACCGCGGATAGTACCTTCAACAGAGGATCGGCATACCGAAGGAACCAGCCAGCCACAGCGTGACCAGCTTCGTGATACGCAACAGTTTTCTTTTCCTCCGGTTGCAAAACATTTGTTTTCTTTTCCATTCCCGCGACTACTCTCTCGATGGCCTGTTCAAAGTTCTTCAATTGAATGTTATTGAGCATATCACGAGCTGCTATGAGGGCGGCTTCGTTACACACGTTGGCGATATCAGCTCCTACAAATAAATCGTGTAATCGGACAAATAGCCATTGTATTTATGAAAATCCATTTGGTTGTCGAACCTGTGAATCCGGGTGTCAATGAAGCCATTTTTCTGGCCAATTGATCCTTATCGAGATTTGTTTTCAGAGGTCCCAAATGGACTTTGAAGATGGACGCACGGCCTTTGATGTCGGGCGCGGGTACGAATATTTGTCGATCGAATCGACCCGGACGCAAAAGAGCCTTGTCCAGAATATCGACCCTGTTCGTCGCAGCTAACACGACAACGTTCGTTGTCGTGTTAAAACCTGAATTTATTTCACACAAATCGGACTGTAAATTTTCATTTTTATTCTCCGATGATTGCTTTGTAAATTTGTGAAATACGTTATTCAAATGGGTTCGCACTCACCGTCCATCTCAACGAGAAGCTGATTCAGCGTATTTTCTTGCTCCGAGTGACCGCCAAAACTCCGTCCACCGCGTTTTCTACCGACAGCATCGATTTCATCGATGAATAATATACAAGGCGCGTGTTTACGGGCCATCGCAAACATATCCCTCACTCTCGAAGGACCAACACCCACGAACATCTCCAAAAATTCGGAACCCGAGACAGTTATGAACGGTACGTTGGCTTCGCCCGCCGTGGCTTTTGCCAGTAGAGTCTTTCCGGTACCCGGAGGACCTGATATTCAATTACAAACTTGTATAATATTTATTATTTGTTTAATTAGAAAAGAAAAAAAAATAATATAACAATGAAAGACCTGTAAGCATGGCTCCTTTGGGGATCTTGGCACCGAGATCGATATACTGCTGAGGATTCTTCAAGAAATTAACAAATTCCATAATTTCGATCTTGGCTTCTTCACAACCGGCAACGTCTCTGTTCGTCGTATCATTATAAATTTATCAAAAAATGTATAAGCAACGTTAAACCATAAGGTATTCGGGACAAGGAATCTTACTTGAACCGTACTCCGATGTCACTGGAATTGATTAATTTAGCCGTAGATTCCATCACACCACCGAACAATCCGCCCTTTCGGGCTCCTCTTCCGCCCATGAACTCGGCCGATCGTCGCATTCCGTATACAAGCAACCCTGAGGCGACAAACACAACCCAATGATTATGAAAATTAAAGAAACGGGCGTTTGATATGGATTAACGAATAATCACCCAGAAGAAGTAACGTTGGGAGATAAGATATAAAATTGGATGCCTCCAGTTCGGTTTTGTATACAACGGGAAGATGATTTTGTGGTTCGATGTTCAAATCCAGTTGAGCGTTTTCCAGATTTCTCTCGAAGGTATCCGCGCTGCCGATGTTAAACCACAACGAATCCTGAATCAAACGACATGTAAAAAATGCAATTATTCAATGATCGATTGTTTGAAAATTGCCGGAATAACTGGGCTCGACTCACAGCTCCATCGACGGTGTTCCCAGGCATCAGTCGTACTCGGACCCATTTTTTATTGACAACTTCTAATTTTTCAACGATTCCCTTGTTCAAATAACTGAATTTGTACAAAAGCTTGTTGTTAAAATATTTTTTTCAGGCCAACGAAAGTTCTCGATTAATCGGCGGACGAGCGACTTACCTGTACACGAATTCACGCCACGTTATCTCCTTGTTTCCAACCTCGAAGAGCGACATTGCTCCGAAGAGACCCAAAGCGCTGATTATGCCGACGACGACCCATTTTTCACGATCGCCGCCTTCGAAAGGCTTTCCGCCTCCGCCCGGTCCTGTCTTGGCGTTCGGTCCGAACGCTCCGAACGACCAGGGATTCACGTTTTGCCTGGAGCCGGCGGAAGGTGGCGGTTCCGCGCTTCTTCCGGACGACGCTTGCTTTCCCTCCGAAGCTTTGCCATCTTTGGCGCCGCCGCTCTTTGAAGAATCCTTGACGCCTCCGGGCTTGAAAAATTTCTCAAAACCTTTTGGCGGTTTCTCGGCTAACAGCCTCCACTGTCTCTGCATTTGCTCCAAAAACGACAGACGCGAACCATTTTTCAATATCGATAAAGTTCGACAGAGCTAAAACACGCACAAAGAATTATGTCTCATACTGAATATTGAGATTTACAATCTGTCTGTTTCTCATTGGATCGGGGGACGCTTGTCAATGAAAGATGAATAATTCTTACAACGAACATGAAAACAGAAGCATACGTATTGTAAGTACATAATGAAATACACGATTAACATCTTGGCATCTAAAATTTCATCAGCAATGATTATGTAATTAATATTTATGCATAATCAATATTTAAGTCGACATTGAATTTTTCATACGATTAAAAAGTAATCCATGAAATTGTTTTGGTTATGGAAAATCAATCGAGATATGATTTCAAATTTATCCGTCGCAAAGATGCACGGCTATGCAGGAATGTTGAATGCATTGCGCGTTGAAACGGTAAGAGATTGGCAATGGCAAACAAAAATTAAAAAAGGTTTATCAACGAAGAACAAGGAACAACGAGACTCAACAAGTGACACAATATTGTGCAAAAATTTCGCTTGGTGTCACAATCGATTAAACACACTTGTTATATCACAAAAAATAAATTTTTAGGTTATACGCGAGACGGCACTCGTACCTGACGTTGATCCAGACGTCCTTTTTGCACGGAATTCAGAATAAACCTTTCTAGTTTACTAGCCGACGACAACAACTGATGGGCCATTGTAAATTCATAAATACTTCAACTATCATATGTTATTTATTTTAATATCGACGATTTTATAATACACAATTGCAATACGTGCGAGTTCGAGTTGCCACCGGCTCGGAAAGCCCATACAGGAGGATACCGAACCTGCCTCTAATTTTATCGAGAAATATCGGGCTAAAAATTGCATCGAGAACCGCAGTTCGAGACTCTCTCCACCGGTGTCCGCGAGTGCGCTGCAAACAGCGATTACCTACAGTGCCGACTCCATCGCATTCTGTAACATCGCCCGAGCCTGTGATCACTGTTTTTTATAGTACAACAGTTCGGTCGCTTCGATCGCCCAATGCCTTATGTACTTGATATCAAACATCAGATGCAAAATTTTGAACTTTATCGATTTTTGGCTCTGGGTAAACGTGGATATGCGTTTATTCAATTATCGCTTCTCGGATTGTCTCACGATCGTGTTGGGATTAATTAAAATAAGATTGATCAACTTTTCGTAGTACACAGACAAATTTTGACAAGGTCGTAACGAAAATCAATGAGTCAAAAACAGTCTCGTTCTCAATTGTTTTTATTCAAGTGTAAATTACACGTACGACTCCGGGAATTCGAACGTCACATCACGGCCTGTTAACTTCTTGTAGACGGAAGCGAATGTATCAACCTGTAATGTGAACAAAGGAGAAAAAAAAAGACCGATGAATTAGTAAACGCGTTTGAGTGAAAAAAAAATCTTTCAAAACAAACGAAGAAAAAAAAATGAAAAGGACCTTATGTTCAATGTTGGTCTGCTCGTTCTTGTCCAAGTGAACTTTAATGAGCTGCTTGCCATCGAGCTTCACTCGAATACGCTTGCCGACAATTTCAACCGGGTAAACTAAATCCTCGAGCAGCGCATCATAAACGGCGGTAAGGGTACGACTTCTCGGCCGCTTTTGCTTGTTCTTGGTGCGGGTCTTGCGAGTAGGTTTCGGCAAAATTTTTCTTTCACCCACAAACATTACGTGCTTGCCGGAAAACTTCTTTTCCAGTTCGCGTACCAGTCTCGTCTGAATCTTTTGGAACGCCTTCAATTTTGGCATGGGCACGTAGATAATAATAGACTGTCGAAATATAAAAATTGTATTACACGGTTGTCAATTGAAAATTAGCCGGTAGCGCTTGCGCCAAAGTACCCACCTTCTTGTTATTTGTTTCGAGTTCCTTAGCCTTGGTGATATAGAGCTCTCTCAACTGTGATTTGAGGTCGCTGTTCATCTCCAGTTCTAGGAGCGCCTGGGAAATGCTGGCTTCGAACGTGTCGGGCTCAGCCCCGCCGCTTTTGACGATTTTTGCGCTTGCGGAGAACATCTGAAACGAATAAGGACGAATAAATGTGTTGAACCAATGGAGTAGTGGCCCGAATGGTTAATAATAATCATCATCTTTATTTATAAACATTGAGATACGGTTGAGACACCGGTGTCTTTTGATCTACAAACAGATTCGAATTGAGGTTATGACGATTATATTGACGTTTCAACAAACACGTATAATTTTGTTACTGGATTTTATAAACAAATCCAAATTCTCTCAGTACTCATAAAACACTAAAAATATCCGATAAAATAAGCGATAAAACCGGTTGCGAAATCTGCCGAATACGATGGACGTTGACACTAAAAATGCACTGTACACTATGGGAGAAGGAACAAGAACGTTATCGAAATCCAGTTAAATCTCATTGTTAAAATGGCATCGAAGAAATGTACCAAGTGGCGAAGAAAGACAATTTCAGTGCGATTACACTTCACACTAACTTTTTTATTATTTATAACGGGTTTTATATTATTTTATTGAGATTCGTTAAAATACGCACCGTGTCCCGTTTGCAATCGCGTGGAAGAGAACCACAAAAAAGATTGCTCACCAAGAGTTGCCACTGAGCGAGCGTATTTCAACTCACGTTGACGGACGCCACCGTGTAACGCTTGGATGTCACTTTCACCGGCAAATTCAAATATTTTTGGACAATGTACTCGGTCGGTATCATCCGGTTGAAAGTCAATTCCAAATAATCTATATTGGCTAATGTACAACTTGATTGATATTATTAGCGCTATTACAACTTTAGCGATTTATAATACAATTTTAGTGAATTAAAATATGGACAATCCGTGACACGAGGACCGCGGGGTGGGGGATAGCTGCCAAGTACAACAAGCGCACCAGTCTCAACTGTTCGAACTAACTCGACATAGCTCTCCGGATCGAGTACTCGTGTCTGTGTTGTGCACGGTTTGTGATTTAACTCTCAACCCAGCCGAACTCTGCCGAGCTCAGCCGAACCGTCCGATCTGGTCCGATCACTCACGACTCACGACCCACCATCTCTCATACTGCGTTTTTCCGAAAGAAAATTCGCAGACGGTAATTATTAACAATTTTTGTTTTATTCCTCGATATAATAATTGATAGATGCGTTGATGAATAAAGTTATATACGAATATCAAGGGCCCGCACTATCCGTATGATAATCATTTATAAATTCTTCAAAATTATAGAGAAAAAAATGGCACAGAGTAGTATCGTCGATTCGTACCTCTCTATTGATTAGGTAATCCGCACCATCAGACAGTTGCTTGGTTATCCCATTCTTGTATACCGGACAATATCGGTGCTAAGTTAACCGAATTAATCAATCGGTTTGAGTTATGAAGATTGATGTTGGACCTCGTCGCCCTTTTGTCAGTGACAATGATACATCAAAACTGAAACTAACTATATAAGATTGTTTTTCAGAAAATGGCTGGAAGATTTTTGGTGAGGTGCGTTCAAAGCGGCTGCCCCAATGTCCAGGCAGTTCGAATGTCATCGGGAACATCGTTCACAGCCAAAGTTGGAAACCGAGAGGTCGTAGGCTATGGAATCAACGGCACGGCCAGTTACATCGACACCCACGCATGGCCCATGCCCGCCGTGCGTTTTAGGGAAATAACTCCCGACCTCCAGGTATCAACGATTACATTTCTTTTTATTTTGCCACAAAAATTTCATTCATACCTAAATAATGGGTGACACAAATCGACTGCTTCCGCCAGGCCCTCAAAGAGAAGGAGAAGGGAGACTGGAAGAAGCTGACCATAGATGAGAAGAAAACTTTGTATCGCGCCAGCTTTTGTCAAACATTCGCGGAGATGGAAGCTCCCACCGGCGAATGGAAATCCATCATCGGAACTACCCTTCTGCTCGTAACAAGCTCCCTCTGGGTGTACATGGCATTGAGGAAATGGGGTATTTTTTATTTTCCAACATGTCGCTCGTCGCTTTGGCGTTAAACGACACATCGATCTAACAACTATGTTTGTTTCAGTGTACGAACCGCTTCCCATCACGTTCGACGAGGAGCACCAGCTTGCCCAGTTGGAACGTATACGTAAGCTGGACATGAATCCCATTACGGGAATCAATAGGCGCACGTGAATAGCGAGCTCCAACGGCGATGCACGAATCAACATCGTAACGCAAAAGATTATATGAATGGACGATCGTCATGGTCCGGTTCTAGTAGACTTATGAAAATACGGTAGAAAACCCTGTAATCGTCAAAAGATACATCATTGCAGTGTTGAATAAACAAAAGTATTCTGTAAATTATTTTGTTTCGGAATTCCACAGACAAACTAATCCCGTGACGAGATATTATGGAACATTTCGATATACGTCAGATCGTGGAAACGACCCGATCGATTATGTTTCACACCGTCATTGGTACGAAAAAAAGCTATATTCCACAATAACTCAACACTATATGCAATATATATTATGTTTGTTTTCCATCGTCCTTATGGTGACGAGTCCGGTGTGGCACGAGATCTTATCGTGCTACTGGGATAGAAAAAAAGAAAAAAAACCGGTAATAAGCGACGAATGAATTGCTTGAGTGAGAATTGCTTTGGCTCAGGCTTTTCTTTTTTTATTATGAAACGTAATTAACTATATGTTTGTACTTGAGATTATGATACAGTGTGTTGTATATAAATAAAGTGATATATCTTACAAAGACTGCTCATAATCTTATGCGTACGAGTCTTTTGTAAGTTTGTACAAATTACAATAAGTTACATTGTAGCAGCAATGATAGGTAATATTAGGCTCTCGTTCCGCCCAATAACAATCATACAAACTGACTCTTACATACAGATTTATACATTATGTTATAAAATAGCTCATAACACTGATTTGAGCCTGTACAAAGAGCTGACATATCTGCATCTATTAGACAAAAAAACTTACATATATTACACGTTGGAAGAGAATGGTCAATTTTTCCGTGTGGCAGTGGAAATCTGCCGTTCCACATTTAATCCATCTACTACACGTCAAAACTATTATAGTTGTGACAAAGATTCTTTCGGACGAGCACCAAAAGAAACGGAGAAAACAAAAGATTTAAAAACAAACAAAAAAATACCAAAAAAACTATTCATGTTGGACTTGTTCAGTAAGAATTTTTTTCATCGGTTATATTACAATATATACATTAGGCAAGTCCCGTTATTACCGAATCATCCGTGCTCTCTCAATTCTCGTACTTTTACAAGAATATAGTTCCGCTTAAAAAAAAAAAAAACCAAGTCTTTATCGGTGTCTGTGACTCGTGTGTTTCAATGACGATAACAAGCCCGCGGGAAAATATAAGACCAGAGCTAGAAATTATAAAAAAAATAATAATAAATAAATAAAACGTTTTCACGTTTAGCAACGACGATGGCAATGAATCTTCTCCGCGCTGAGTTTTATCGTAACAACGGAACGTGAGTATAACAGTGTTCGATGAGTTGTCATTACAATTAATTACATTATAGCGTATCGAATGACTTATGTTTTTGGTTTACATACCATACCCGTATGTTTTTTACAGGACCGTCAATGAGAGAACAGAGCAAAGGGGGTGAAACAGCGCGGGTGCGATAAATCACTCGTCTACTCAATATTCATTATGCGGATTCATCAATTCAACAGAGAGAACGACGAAAAAAAAAAAAGATGAGAAAAAAAAACAAACCGAATATATATTGATATATAAGCGCCGACAATATAATATTTTTTCTTTATCTTGCCAAGATACGAAAATTGCCACGCGTTCCTAAAGACATTGGAGTTGTCATATGAAACAGATCATATCGTCGTGAAATTTACATGGTAGGCTCTTACGGATTATTTAAAAATGAAATTGCGCGTGAATTGGACGCTTGGATTTCGTTAGAATATTGAATAGCTCAACGGTACCTGTGTATATTGCCAGAAGTTTATTCGCACCGCAGTATTCAACTGGGACGTCGTAAACCGTTGATCGTCTCTCTCTCTCTCTGTCTCTCTCTCACACACACACACACACACGCACGCACACACACACACACGCGCTGGATTATCATTCTCTTTATCCTTCTCTCTCCCTCTCGATGTCAATTTTTTTAACAAGATATTTAAATATATCCGGCGCACCGACAAACGCTTCATCACCGTACGCAATCCCCGGGGCCGCGATTCGCTAAAAATTTCTTTCGTTTCGGGGCTTGAACCCTCGAGCCCGGACTCTGATTACCACTCTGATTATTGTTATTGTTGTTGTTATTGTTGTTTGCATTATTGTTATTCGTGTTACCACTAACGACGACGCCGCCACTGTGTTGCGCGTTTCTCGTCTTGTTCTGGCCGGGAGCATTGTTGTTGACACCCCGAAGATAGTGATTTCTCGAACCGTGTTGATGATTCACTGAAGGTTAAATATATATGATTATATACAATTTGGTTTTATCCTACGATTTATGGCATTCGCCGTCGACGAGCTGACCGATCACCTACCGTGACAATTTGCTGGCTTATACGGTTTCTTCCACTGTGACTGTTGGTGCGATTGTTGATTGCTACCGCTGTACGTGTGTCTATCCTTGTTTCTATCATCGCCAACCGTGCCTACTCCGGTATTCGGAGAATTTCCACGGCTACATTCGGAATCCTTTAAATGACAAATTGGAAATTGTTTCAGGTTCGGTGACGAATCACCAGAGAAAATCACGGGACATAACGAGACACGGGACACGGATGACTTACGGTATCACCTTCGGGGGCGGAAAGCGTCGATGCCTCGGAACTCGTCGAACTCGACAGAGAATCCATTTCGCCGAGAGGCTGAGGGAATGTTTCCTTTATCCATTTTCGATACTCGATTACTTCGTCGGTAACACGTATTATTCTTCCCAATATACTGATAACGAAAATGATTTTTAATTAATATCCCGAAGAAAATTGACACAAAATAACAATTCCAGTGGTGGGACGACGACGACGATCGTTATCTTACCTTACTTTACTAGCGTCGTTTATGAGAATGTTCAAAGGGCTTACGGCTTGGGAAAGCACGTAGTAAGCCCAATCGAATGCATCTTTGACGTATAGAGCACCGTAACTACTGCGGCCTATGTCGTTTCCCGGAGTGAGAGGATCCTCGATGCAGAGTAGCGAGGGCCGATGCCCGTCTATCATGTCCCGTTGTACCTGAAATAATCGACGGTAATATTGCCAATTGTTTTTCCAGGCGAAATGATTTTGTATGTATACCGCCGAGACAACAGAGCGGGACAGAAAAAAACAAACATTTTAAACTCCATTGGATCTCACATGGAATATATTCGATTATAATTTACCTCCTCCTTGGATATGTAAGTACCACCGTCCTTTACTCTAATGCCAGTCTTAACATAATTGAACTTTCTGCCGTAGAGCTCGAGAAATTCAATCAGTAAAACACCCAAATTCGCATTTGCGCAGAATGCATTTTGCCGTGGATGCAACTGAAACGTAAGATTATAATATTATTTACACACGAACAAAATAGATGAAACAAATTGGTCAATGGTCGACCCCTCGATTGTACGATAAAAAACATTGATCGGGATAAAGAAAGAAGCGGAGAAGATGACTCACCTGCAAGAAACTAATGGTCATGAGAATTAGGCTGTAGGAAGAGATTCCACCGGTAAATACTTCATTAAGGTCTCTCTGCAATAGGAATTGTTTCAGTACCATGACCAGTCTGTCCAGCACGGGGTACCGCCGCTTATACAACTTGATAAAGTCTGCCGATTTAACACCATTGTTCATATTGAAACTGATGTCCACCTTGATCTCAGTTTCCTTGTCGGTGAGTTTGACAATCGGAACGCTAGCTTTGTCCAACACTTTGATAGAATGTGACTCGGCTATGTTTTGGTCCAACAATGCTTTTTCTAACGTGCGCAACGGAAGCTTTTCCCACCTCCCTATCACCACTAGATCGATATCGCTGTTGAACAAAGTTGAAAAATCAATATCGTTGTCGATTATTCGTACCGATATGAACGCGTACGCCATAAATCGAATCGTCGGATCGGCTGACCTTGTAGGTAAATAGAGCCCCGTTCTGAAGCTCCCGAATACTTCGACTTTCGAGTCGGGCCATAACTCGTATATAACTTGTTCTATTCTCTTGACGACTTTTACTCTCAGACTGTGTTCCTCGCCGGATGGACACATGTAGGTGAAGAAATCTTGTATTTCCTCGTGCAATCTGTATCCGGGGCAAAACAAAACAATTGAAGCCGTCGATCGTGGTGACGTCGCCTTTGCCGATAAAACCCTAAGACTACCCTATATCTATGGCCAAACTGTGCATTAAAAAAAAAAAAAAAATCAAGCGATCTTGCATGAATGGGGATAAGGAGAGGTAAAAAAATAAAAAAAATAAATTTAAAAAAAAAAATTGATCGATGCCGCGAGTTCACCGCGGGTAAAATGGTTTCCCAAAGGTCTCGAACATGTGACATGGATAACCTCCGAAACACGGTATCCCTCACGTCCGTGTCTGGCCAATTGAAAAGTAAGAGAAACGTGCGAAATACAACATGAGCTAGTGGTAGGATTCGTCGTGCCACATTCACGCATCGTACATCCATTCAAGGTTGCCGAGAGAACGAGGGTTTATGTATAGCATATCGTGACGGCCGTGTATCGAGAGATGGAGGGGGGGGGGGGTGGTTGTCGGCGGGCGAGGGGAAGGGGCAGCGACGGGGGAATGGGTCGTGAAAGCGTCCGAGAACAAATTAATAATTAATAAATGAGATGGGAGAAGAATAAAACAAACAAATAAAAATAAGATCAAAGGAAAGACGGAAAAATATGAAATTCGTAGCGAATGTGGATGGAATATGATTTAACGTATACAGAATAAACGTGGTAGACAAATTGTAAGTTACTAACCCAATGACTCCTTTCGAGTAATGCTTGTTGGGTACACGCCAAGGGCAGCCACCATATTCGCCGATCAGAGCGTCGTGATTGTAGTTCATGCCGTACGTGCTCGCACGATTATCGCTTTTCCTACGCGATGGATTGTAATAGTTGTTGCAGGTATTATGTTGCACAGGACGTTGTTGCTGCGGTTGCTGCTGCTGTTGCTGATGGTGGTGGTGGTGCTGGTGCTGCTGCTGCTGCTGCTGCTGATGATTCGATGTTCTGCTATCGGTGTGATCGCCAAAGCGATTGTTGATCGACTCGAGCGGTAGATAATCTTTGTTGCCCATTGATCCAAAATTATCGTGTTTGAGGGTTAATATATCGAGACCCTTTTCAGCCTCCCAAATGTGTAACCACAAATCCTTGGCGGGGCCGAACTGCTCCGGTTGATCCCAAGCGATCGTCGGATCCATCAAACGGCTTCGGGGCCGGGCCACTCGATCCCGCGGCCCAAACGTCCTCGACCCGCCGTTTAATCCGCGAACCTTTCTAATTCTTTCACCCGTTGGACTTGTTTTTTTTTTTTTTACCCGTACCGAATTTTGTTGATAAATCGTTAAGACTGTTAAATTGAAAATTTTTAATCGTAGTTCCGACGACAAACCTCGATGATAAAAGGTATTAGGTGTTCGATTGAAAGCGAGATGTCGCCCACGAACCAACCGGAGCAATCTAGAAGGTTTCGGTCTGAGGGTATATAAATACGAAAATTTAACCGAGGTGGCGAGTGGCGACTCGGTGTACACGACGTACACGACCGACAACCTGGACCAACCATCGACGCAAATCGAACTACACCATTTTTCGTTACATGCACGTTCTCCTTTGCTATCCGATAACAATTCGCCCATCCGGATTGGACGAAACGTGAAAAATGTACTTCAGCTAGGAGAAATTGTATCGCTAAAGAAACCCGTGGTAAACATCGAATTATCGACGGAACGAAGGAACGGCGGCTATCTCTGGTTCATAGAATTGGGAATAGGTGTCGCTTGCATCCGTGAGAGTCTCAATTCGGGGCCTGTGATTAATCGATTGGCCAAGAAAGCCGCGAGAATTCATATTATTGTGTTCGACGATGATTTAATCGACAATTAAAATCATTAGATTTTCGACGAACGAGGAGCAACGGGTGAGAAGCGGATCTGCAATGCATCTGCACATCTGTGAACCTGGCGGCCGACCTTGGAAGAAAAAAAAAGCAACCTACTTGAAAAAAAAAAAATTTTTCCCATTCTTAAAGTTTTATGAGTAATAATTATTTACACTCGAGCGGTAATTTTTCGTCGTGTACGGTAATGTCCTCGGTAATTTACGGTCATTTGATCGTTAACGCGGAGGCGAATGAGTTCGGTTTTGGAGGGGTAGCGTAGCTTGTGTCCACAAGTGGGGCGACGGAGCGCAGTGCCGACTGCGCACCGTCGCCCCACCACCGCCGGGCCGTTACGGCGGCTCGATCGCACAGGCCCAAACGTTTGGACGCGTTCAGCCGCGGCCAGTCGAGCGCCGGCGCCGAGTATATCAGTTGTGTTGTGACGTGCAGTGCAGTGTTGTGCGCACGAACGATCGGTCGAAGTTGCGCGCATACCAGTCGTGTTGTGAAGTGCAGTGCAGTGTTGTGCGCAGGAACGATCGTTCGAAATCGCACGCATACCAGTCGTGTTGTGAAGTGCAGTGTTGTGCGTAGGAACGACCTGTGCTCGTCCGGCATCGAGTGAAGGATGGATCGTAGCGATCGTTTCGAGTTTCGATTTGAATGCAGTTCCTATAGAAGTCAAATTATCAATCAACCGTCGCTATCAGTCCTCGGTCTCCCTTCGGGGAGGGATCTCTGAGGCATGTGAAGAGCTCCTGAAAAAGAGTGAGTACTGTTTTTTAATTAATATAATCCGGTTTTCAATGACAATTTCGATGAATTATTACTGTCGCTTGAAAAATAATTTTCGTGCGTATGTATGTGAATTTTCTTTGCAAAATTTTGTATAACAGGCTAAATTGCAAAGTCTAAATTTGCTTCGAGTGTTTTTTTTGTTGTTGGTGTTGGTGTTGGTGTTGTTATTGACGATGTTTTTTTTTTCTATTTTTTTTATTTTGTTGAATTTTTTTCGTTGCCGTGAATGCGGCATGCAATTTCGTACCGTTTGTAGTGAACGAATTTTCATTTTTGGTACAACCGAAGAAAAGTTATGGGATTTAAAAAAAAATGTGTCCCCCCAAATTTGAAGAAACTCTAATCTAACGGTTGATTCGCACAAAGGTAGGTTTTGCATGATTCTAGTAACCAAGATTTCGTTTGCCGATCGAAAAAAATTAATTAGCATCGTCGAATAATTATTGTCAACCAGAGCTTTAGGTAAAAACTTGTACGTTAGAAAAACATAGAGCCGTCGTAACGGATGAACAACAGATGGAGGGTTGTCGAGAGTCGCGCAGACCACCGGGTATAAGCAGTTATATACCGGTGACGTCATGGCGCGACGAAATGCCAAGCCTTCGCGCTAGACGGCGCTCGCCGAAGGTGAGTCACGGCGATGGATCTCACTGATTTTTTCTCTACTAATCTCTGATCGTAGTTGCGTGTGCGCGTGTGCGAGGGAGCCAGTGCGCCCTTTGGCGAATACACGAGCAATCACTGGCCAACACCAGCAGCAGCAGCAGAAGTAGCAGAAGCAAAGGCACCAGCGGTTTATCTGCAAAATGGCCTCGTTGTGCGCGAGAGCAATTTTCCGAGCCTCCGGTCGTTCGATCCTCTGTACCTCAGTCAGGTGCAAACACGAAAGTAATTGTCAATCACGTTGTGTTACGTAGAAACTCGCAAGTTCCGTGCCAATAATCATGGGTTCTAAACAAATTTCGTTGCCATTATGTAATTCGTACGAACGCGATTGATTTCTCTTGTTAGCTTGCGCCTAGATAGAAATGGCATCCGCGCTGATCGTTGGTTTCCCATTCATCGATAAAGCATTTTTCTAACGGCAAATGCATTTCGTATTACAGAAATGCTGGATCCTCTCGATCTGGCAACGGGTCGCGAGAAAGCTGAATTACTCGCCATACAAGCCGGCAATGACGTAAGTTCACGTACTATTTTTTTAAATTATCTCTATTTATGAGAAAAATATATTTTTCCATTATTCGAACACGTCAATGTGAATTTTTTCGTATCAACGCGGTGGCGTATCTGTCACGAGCGGCCAAATGTGTATCCGACCGATACGTTTTTTTCATTATCTTTTTTATTTATTTTGTAGGATCCGTTCAACATGAAGGCGATAAAGCGAGGTCCGGGTACCAAAGCCGAACCTAATTTGGTTCCCAGCGCTTACGACAGTCGTCTGATCGGTTGCATTTGCGAAGAGGATGCGACCAGCGTCGCCTGGATGTGGCTCCACGCTGGCAATCCCAGACGCTGCGAATGCGGCCATTGGTTCAAGCTTATTAAGAAACCTATGATATAAATGTTATTCGATATAAGTTAGTCGATTGTTTGAAAAAAAAGTTACCCAGAAATAATCTTACAATTACACAAATGTTGAGACTCTATTGATTTACCATTCATTGCAATTTCCCAGATCCCAATAACCGCTACGTTACATCGATAGTTGGTTCCGCACCGATGGATCCTTTATCATCGTTATTGTCGATCGAAAACAAACATATTGTACCATTGTGCTTGAAATTGTTGATACTAACGACTGGAAATTGAGTCGTGAGAAATAAAAAAGGAAACAGAAGCGAATTGGCATAGGAAGGGGTAACTTATTTCACAAAAAAAAAAATCCGTCTTGTTTATTTATTTAATTTGTAACGATTGTATTGATAACTCATCACTTATCGTTATCGTACAAAAACGGCCAAACGTGTGCCGCAATGCATTTGCTTATTTGAACCTGGCCAGCCCCACCCTAGGTACGTCCGTGTTTGTGTATATTATACGTATATATTTATATCGAGTAACTATACAGCAAGATATAATCGAGAGCAAAAGTTTTCTGCGACGCTACTGCACTATTTATTTCATTTAAATAGATGATGGTGAGTTTCGTTGGAAACTTTGATGCAGTCGGAAGATAGCTCGGACTGTTGCTGAACTTTAACGTTGTCGTTCTCGTCACCTGTATCGCTCGTGCTTCGCGGAATTTCATTGGAATTAACTTGCGCGTCGTCCGTACTCTCGGATTTCTTTTTAAGTTGACCGATGATCTTGACGTAGTTGGAAGGTACAAGACCCACTTTAACACTGTCGGTAGCTTTGGACCAGCCTGGTAAGTTATCGACTTGCAAACTTTGCGGAGCTATCCAAATTTTTTGTCCCGCTCTGACCGTCAATTCTTCGTTCGTTACAGCGGTGAAGTCGTAGAGCGCGACGGCGCTGTACACGGGTTCGTTGCAACGGAACCAATCTTTGGGATTATTTTCTGCAACGAGAACGAGTCGATAACCCCAATGGCAAACTTTTTGTTTTGTTTCTCCGGATGACGATGCTTACCTTGGACGCAGGTTTGTCGTCGTACGTTGCTCACCAGTTTGTTGATAATGTAGGGAATGGCGACCAAGATGGAAATGAATACGAGAATGGGCCAAGTCGCGGGACCTCGCTTTTCTCCATTAACCACTTCGATGGCAGTTTTCCGCCACACGTGTTCCGTGTTCGGATCATCCGGATCGATACCTGAGTAAATGAAGGAACCATATTGGAATGTAATGGTTGAATGACATGCCGCAGCAACTACCGTCTTGGTCGTACCTAACGTATAAGCAATTTTTCTGTACAGCCATTTCAACAATCTCACAAGAGCAAACGCGTTGAGCAGCTCGCCGAACATGTTTTTTACTCTGCCGACGTTTTCCGCTACGCTCAGTATAGCCCGGAACGAACTGGTCATTGCGAAAAACGTCGATTCCATCATAATGGCAACCGACGAAAATGTATTTACAATGGATTCGATAGATTGGAAAGCCGGTCTACTACTCTCTTCTGCAAACTGAACAAACCTGCGATGAGAAACGACAGACGATTATGTAGCTTTACAAATTTGAAGGATTATGAAATAGTTGGTTTCATGTAGAACGATACATACCGAGTTTCGACATCTCCGCTGGGATGTCCCGGTTGGTTGGAATAGCCAGCGCCTTGGATCCCGGAATAAGAACTTCTGTAACGCCCGTATCCTCCGTATCCTCCGTAACCTCCGTAACCTCCGTAACCGCCATAGCCCCCGTAACCGGCGTACGAACCGTATCCTCCTCCTCCCATACCCATACCCCCATAATTGAAGGCGCTTCCAACGCCGTATCCACCGCCGTATCCACCGCCGAGCGCGGAAGAAGCCCCGTAAGCTTGATAACCGGGAGCCAACGTGGGAACTCTGGATGGAACCGGAGGGGGAATGGTCGTTTGTCCCATGGGACTGCCCGAACCGCCGGTCGCGACGCCACTGCTACGAGTAATATGGAATTGAACTTTTGAACTTTTCGTGTCCATAATTATTTTATTTGTTTTATGAGCAAACAAATATACCTCATGATGATGCCAGGACCGCTTCTGAATTGTCCAAAATTGCTACCGCTCGGTCTCTGCTGGTTCATGCTGTAGTTGATCGTTGTCTCGCCGGGAATGCTAGGTTTTAAATTATTGTATTTTGTCGCTATCTCTTCATTTGTTATGGTGATTGCGTAGTTGACGATTGTGTACACGCATGAGATCCATCGACATTACAAATGCAACTTTCCTCAAATGGCCTATGGAAGAAACGGGACTAACCTCGATACATACATCGCCGAAAAAAAAAGTAATCACATTATCATATTTTAAATGAAATATTCCAAATCTTGACTCTTATGATATTGCAAAATGGAATAATTTACTTGTCGTCGTGATTCCGAAATGTTCATCGATGAGCAAATAATGCGCACATCTGGACTCGGCGATAATTTACATAAACTCAGCAATTTCTCGATCGAATGTTTCTGGACGAGTTTCGGAGAATGTTGGAGTGTGTTTGACGTATGTCAAAACACGTTTTACAAACAGTTTTCGCTCCAAAGGTCGACGGTCATTCTTATCATCCGGTATCGTTGTTCCATGACTGGCAATGACTGGCGCCAGCGGACATCCGAAGAACCCTGTCCATCATCATTCCTTTTACGATAATGACGAGACACAGCGCCATCTACATCCGTAAATACATATTCGTTACTCAAATGAAAAAGCAACCATCGAACGGTACATCATGAAACATTGATAATTGAGTCAATGTGAGATAAACGGGGATGGATGCAGATTGGCTTTCTCCAGATTGCCACCGTGGCGGATTGACTCGAGTTCCGTTTAAGTAAAAATCATATGAGGTAAAATAAAATCGTTTTGGTGAATATTTTATCGATCCTCAACTTTTTATTTTTTCAAACTGGTATTTTTTTATTAATCGAGAGTATATTTCGAGACATTGAACTTGATCCCGCCATTTCCGTTGTTATTTACTTCGGTAGTGTAATGAAATTTCGGTGAAAGACGGCACACGGAAACGATCCCTCGCTGTACAGTATAATGGATGGATATCATGTCCGGAAGTGCAATAGCCAATGGAAGGTCCCGTAGACTGGTTTTTCCCGCCACCGGGTTCGCATGTGGCGTCTTATTTTGTCCCGCGCAAAAAGCAACTAACGTGCGCCCTCTACAATCGGTCGCGTTTGTTCATGATGAAACCGAGAAAATTTCTTTACTCGCCGAGGAAGACTCTCGGTAGTACGCATAGCCTTCGACTGGCTTGTGGGCGCGTTGCAATCACGGACGAATAAACGAACAACGACGAATCGAGAATATATAATCGACAAACCATCAATGGGGTGTTGATGATAATAAATAAGATTGAGTCGATGGTACGAGGAAAAATCGTTGAGTAGCCCGATAATATTAATGGTAAAAGAAGGATTATTTGGATGGTGAAACGATTGGACCGATGTAAACACGACGAAAGAGTGGGACGAGAGACGGAGAGACGCGTGTCACTGCGCAACAGTGGATGCGCAGCATTTGAACTTTCGCAGTTCGATCGCGGCCATATTGAAGCCCTCGCCTCTTACACAACGCCCTCACACGAATAAACGAGGTAAGCGATTAATTTTCGAGCGTTTGATGGTTGAATCAGGCGTTGTAATAGCATTTATTCGGTTAATCCGATCGTTGTAACAATCGCGAGTGGATTCCCCGTGTGTACCGTGTGTTTTTATAACGGCGGAACGTCCGTTTTCAACCGAATTGTAAGGTGAGTCTCGTGCGACGAGTCGACGAGTCGCATCGACAAACGGCACACGTACGGCGCTACCTTTTAGCTGCGTCCTCCATATTGATGACAGCGCCGACAGTGATAATTTTGTGAAATTTTTGTCGTTAATGCCCCCTGTGTCCTGAAATCGAAAGCACCCGCGTTGTCTTAAAAGCTTCCCGACAGAATGCGCGGCTCCTGGGACCACGGGGCCTTGGTAAAACCCACCCACCCACCGCTCCCCTCCGCATTTCCGTAATCGGCTACCTGGTCCTTCATCAACGGCTTCCACAGACGCGGCGCGCAAACATCTCGTTGCTCTTACCCGCGCGTACCATTATTCGCCACCCCCATGGCGTCGTCGCGTCGCATTCCATTTCCATTTCCCTTCATTAATCGCCGAGAGCTCATGCCCCATCCTGGCCCTCGCCGCTTTCTCACCGACCTATCATAACGATCCCATACCCAAAATCTAGCAGGCTCCGAACGATAATGTAACTCGGAGGCTGGACGCTTCGTCGACGGAACACCGCGATATCTCGTTTGTTCGTGTTACAGCCGTTTCTGCCGGGGAAAGCACGGTCGTTCATGATTTAATGATTTCACCATGTCGGCCAACGTAGCGACTATAAAATTGGAAGACGGCCAGGAATCCGTGACCGAGATACAAACCTACCTGGAAACGTTCAACAAGGAGATCGAAGGCGGACAAGGAGAACAGTTGCAACATGTACAATGTCGGTATTGGTTTATTTACAAATACGTATGTCCGAGAGATGGGTCGCACAGAGCGTCTTGGTTACGATCGATCTATGAAAATTACAGTGCAGCAAGTGGAGGGGCTGTCTGGCGGAGAGGAAGGCGGAACGTACTTCGTCGATCAGGCCGGTCAGTATTATTACCAGGCGAGCGGAGAAGACGCTCCTGTTATGACGCAGGTCCAAATTCAAGAGGTCGACGAGGCTGACGGTCAGGGCGAAGGAGAGGGCGCTTCGGAGGATAGATATCACGAAATAGAAGAGATGGATCGCGCCGAAGGAGACAACGATGTTTGTATTTCTTACGACGGTTAACTTTTTGTAGATGATATACCGTATCGAACGTTTGTAATTGTAAAATTTTGATCCAACAGGATCATGGGGCGGAAGGTAATCGAGTCGTTTTGAATTCGGGAGATGCTTATCAAACGGTGACGATAGTACCGTCGGATACGAATCCGGGTGAGGTGAGTTACGTGCTGGTAGTCCAACAGCCGGACGCCGATGGTAAAGACGGTCGTTCGTCGGACGGGCGAGCGGTACAGGGAGACGGCGGCGAGGGCGAGGACGGCGAGGTGGATCAAGATCTTACGGTATACGATTTCGAGGACAACGAGGACAACGACGGGGCAACGGAGTACGAAGCGGAAGACGATAAGACGAAAAT
This sequence comes from Diplazon laetatorius, assembly GCA_963662125.1. Lineage (NCBI taxonomy): Eukaryota > Metazoa > Arthropoda > Insecta > Hymenoptera > Ichneumonidae > Diplazon > Diplazon laetatorius. Next base: position 77,165 of record OY759152.1, on the reverse strand, counting down.
AGTAAAATTTTTGCCGAAAAAATCGCAAACCGTAACGCAGGCTCACATGTGCAATTATTGCAACTACACGAGTCCCAAGAGATATCTGTTGTCACGTCACATGAAGTCTCACTCGGAGGAAAGACCGCACAAATGTAGCGTATGCGAGCGGGGTTTCAAGACATTGGCTTCGCTGCAGAATCACGTTAACACACACACGGGAACGAAACCGCATCATTGCAAATTTTGCGAAAGCGCGTTCACCACTTCCGGAGAACTCGTCAGACACGTTAGATACCGACATACTCACGAAAAACCGCACAAATGTCACGAGTGCGATTACGCATCGGTCGAACTTTCTAAACTCAAGCGTCACATCAGATGTCACACGGGCGAGCGTCCTTATCAAGTGAGTCAGAGCTTGCCCATATTACGCGAGCCCCGTTCGTCTAATTTTTATTAACGAGCCATTGGTTTAAACCTTTTGTTTTTCTTTTTCGTTTCTTTTTCGTTCCTTTTTTTGCATAATTTTTTTTAAATATTATTTTTTTCCTTGTTCGTTCGTTCGTTCAGTGCCCGCACTGTACGTACGCCAGCCCGGATACGTTCAAGCTCAAGCGTCATTTGCGCATTCATACAGGCGAAAAACCGTACGAGTGTGACATTTGTAACGCGAGATTCACACAATCGAACAGCTTGAAAGCGCACAAGCTCGTTCACAACGGTGAGTAATAAATGTGAGGATAACGAAAATAATAAATTTGATTGAATTGACAAGAAACATTTCACTTATTCCATCGAAATTAATCACATTTCCCGTGTTCCTTTTTTTTTTTCTTCTTTCGGTCTATCGGTGGGCCCCAACAGTCGGCGATAAACCGATATTTCAGTGTGAACTGTGTCCAACGACGTGCGGCAGAAAGACGGACCTGAGAATTCACGTACAAAAGCTTCATACTTCCGACAAACCTCTCAAGTGCAAGCGGTGTGGCAAGACATTCCCCGACAGGTGAGTCCTCGACGATGAACCTTTTATCATTATTTTTTTTCTCCCTCTGTATAAAATAACGATGATTCAATCGAAATATCAATAATCGACCAACTTGTATTTTTTTCTCTCTCTCTCTCTTTCCCCTCCGGCCTCTTTGATCCTCTCTTTTCTTTTTCCTCTTCTTTTTTGTTGCTGTTGTTGTCGCAGGTACAGTTACAAGCTTCACAGCAAAACACACGAGGGTGAAAAATGCTACAAGTGCGATCTATGTCCGTACGCTTCGATTTCGGCTCGTCACCTCGAGAGTCACATGCTCATTCACACCGATCAAAAACCATATCAGTGCGACCACTGTTATCAGTCTTTCAGACAGAAGCAGCTGTTGAAACGTCACTGCAATCTTTATCACAATCCGACTTACGTGCCTCCGCCGCCCCAGGAGAAGACCCATCAATGCCCGGAGTGCGAGAGGGCTTTCAGGCATAAAGGAAATCTCATTCGTCACATGGCCGTTCACGATCCGGAATCGTCGCTTCAGGAGAAGCAGCAAGCTCTAAAAATAGGTCGACAAAAGAAGATACAGATAATCGACGGCCAGAGAGTCGAAGTCATGACCGGTAATCAATCTTTTTTTTTTTTTTTTTTTTTTCAAACTTTTTTTTTCCCCTCCCCATTCATTTCTTTTTTTTTCCATCTATTGTTCTGGTGTCGAATTGTTTATTGAAATTATTTACCATGTTTAACGTAATAATATCAGAATTAATCGATGCGAATTTTGGACATATTGACGGAATAACTAGCCGAGTGAGACTGGCTGGCTGGCTGGCCCTTGCTTACGATGATTACGATATGATTTCGATCATTGACTAATTATCATTCATCTTATATATGGTGCATATGTGTGTCGCGACAAATGACTCGACTATTGAACTTAAAGGTTACGATGACGAGGAGGAAGAAGAAGACGAGGACGATATGATGGCGGTTGAGGGAAGCGACGGTCAACAATACGTAGTCTTGGAGGTGATTCAACTGGCCGACAATCAAGGAACCGACCAGGTTATTAACGTTATTTGTTGCTATTGATGATTGGAAAATAAGCATACCGTTGTAACGGTGATTGACTAAAAATGATGTTTCGGTTGTGTTGTTCAGATGGCCGTCGTGGCAAACGAAGACGGTGATCTGATGATGCAAGATCCGCTCGGACAGGACAGCGGACTCGTCACGCAAGTCGGAGCGAACGGAGTGGGACTGGAGGAGGAGGAGGAGGAGGAGGAAGAGGAGGAGGAGGAAGAAGAGGAAGAAGAAGGAGAGGCGGAGGAGGAGGGAGAGGTGGAAGAGGAGGAACTTGCGATGGAAGAATTAAAGGTCGAAGAGGGCACAGAGCCAACGATTAAATCTTCGGGTCAAAATTCCCAAAGCGACCCCAGTCTCCGAAAAGAAATGGAAACGTGCTTTGGATTCGACGAGGTACGTTATTTCTCTTTTCTTTACATCTTTCGGTTCTTTGGGTATTTCGCGAAAAAAAAACGAAAAATCGTATCGTTGTTGTAATTAATTTGAAAACCATTTGTGTTTATCTAGGAAGAGGAAGAAGAAGAGGAAACCGGCACCGAAATGCGTCTATTGCAAACGATTTCGTAATGAAGAATCAAATTGAACAAAAAGGTGTATGTACCTATTTAATAGTCAAATATTTTTCTCCTCGAGCAGCATCGGTAATAAGTGGTTAAAAAAAAAAATCAAGTAAAAGTAAAAGAAAATAACGAACAATGGAAAAACAACGTTGCAGTGACTGTGGGGGAAATCGTGTACATTGGACACATTATTAATAATTTATGATTATAAACGTAGCCCCGTAGAATAGTCATAGGAGTGATCGTGCATGCGATAATCAAGAAGGCCGACAAAAAATCAATGTAACGTCAAACTTGCTGCATTCGCACTAGTTTAACAATTCGGCTCAACTCGGAAAATTCTGATCAATCTCGCGAGGATGTAATGGCGCTATAAATGTATGCGGGATCGCATAGTATTTTGAGGGGGGGCCGAGAAACAACGGAAAAGAAAAAAAAAACAACAACAAAGGTAATGAAAAGCAGCGAACGCGATAGCGAAGAAACGGACGAAGAAAGAAGAGGTCTCGTCGTGGCAACGGCATTGACAGCACCCGTCGACTTGTTTGTTATTGTGTAATTAATGTAGCTACGGTAATCCGGCGCGAATCGTAATGTCAGCACGAGCGATGTGAGGCTTGCCATGTACATAAATGCTTTTCATTATTCTGTATTTGGTACGATAGATTATAGGTCTTTGGATTAAGTTGGTAGTTGCCGTAGAATTACGAGAAACGTCTTATCACCCGTGTAATTTCGCAGATGTCCCGCGACAACCTTCACACACACACACGCACACACACACACACACGACTCTGGGAGAAGATAACGAAATAACCCGGAGGAATATCTACGATGATAAACCATCTGGTGTAATAATATTTTACGGTAACACTTTTTATTATCATTATTATTATTATTATTAATAATATCATTTTTCTTAATTTTACGTTTGTGTCTGCGTTTTTTGTACGGCGATGGCACGCAAACGACCACGGTAAGATACATTTTCTATTAAATGTACGCGTTTGTTAATTGTAAAATGAAATGTATAAATTATACACACGATATATGAGTGTGGGTGTGTGTGTGTGTGTGTGGGTGTGTGTGTGTGGGTGTGTACGTGTGTGTGTGTAATTTCTTTCTCAATCCATTGCCGAAAAATTGAATAAAAATGCAGGGGCACTCGCACCGTGTCCGGCTGCACTTCTGTCTCACTCGCTTCCGTTCGGAAAATGAGGGTTAATAATCGCCGTCGACCACGTCTCCATCGCAATCCAATTTTATAAGTAACAACAGCGATTACCCGACGATATATCTCGTTGGGTCCGTTTACACAAATTGACAGACAAATAGGTAAAAGAGGTGAAAAAAAAAAACATTATGAAAGGGAAAAGTAACAACAACCACCAAAGCGATAAGAACCGGATTCAACGGAATAACATAAAATGTGCTGCATATTAACTGTCAACGATATTTAGTTGTATAAGTTTCTCACGTCAAAGTTTATCGCTCATAATTCTCGTTGAAATTGCGATAATGCCGCGAGGTACATTGTGTTTGTGACTGTAAAAAAAAAAAAAAAAAAAAAAAATTGTGAAAAATCTCAACAGAAAAATAATTCTCGTTGGGAATAAAAAAAAAAAAAGATGTGCGAAAGAACGATGGAATATTACATATGTACCATTATTATTATCACTACTACTATTATTACTTCTGTTTATTATTATTGTTATTATTATTATTATTTTTTTTTTTTTACACAACAGTTGTACAATTGTAATTTAGTAATTGATCGTCACGTTATGCTGTCGAAAAATCTTGTGCACTTTCTTACATTATTCCAAAGAAAAGCAGTGTAGCATTTTCTCTAATAATAAAAGTTAATCCATCGAGATAAGACGCGGATAGATTTCCCAGCGTCGTCAACGTCACTCGTTTCTTTTTCTTCTTTTTTCTTTTTTTCGTCGAAACTTGAGTTTGCGTGATATCGAGTTGGAAGCGTCGTTCGTTTGCATTTCGTACGGTCGGTTGACTGAGAGAGGGAGAGAGAGAGAGACTCCTCGAGTTTACTTTCACCCTCGAGTTTATTAGCGGCCGCGCCCAGGCCCGCTCGGAGGAGGAGCCCACACCGCCAGTCTATACGTGTATACGTGTACATATGGTCATCAACCCCGCGCACGGTTTACCGACCGGACAAAAAGTAGCTTATCTCTTTTTCGCTGCCTCCCTTGTCCCTTAGGCGCATTTATGGATGGAAGGTGGTGGTTCGCATCGATGTTCCGATGATAAAAGGCGCGGCCGTCCGTACATTGATCCGTCCGGCCATGTCGGGGTTCGATCCAACTCACCCTAATTGATCGTAAAGGGTGAAAGCTTGGCGGTCGAAGATGAAATATTTCAACGAAAAAAATGTAAGTATAATACTTAAAATAATACATTGTACGGTTTCATCTCCGGTGCTTTCATTACATCACGAAAATTCGCTTGTTTCAGAATCGTTGCGGTGGAGAAAACAAACGGTATCGTTGGGTCCGCTTCGCCATCGCAGCTCGATCGCTTTTCCCCCACAAAGAATGTACAAGAAAGTGTTAGCGCTATCGGAGGTCTCTGCTGACAAAACTATGGCAACGAAGAGCGAGTCACGCACTTTGTATCCGTCCATGGAATCTACAACATTCCATATTAATCTTTCCTCCGGTTTCATTACAGTGATAAATTTAGTCAACGTACGACAACGACGACGGATGTTGGATCTTTATCTCTCGGGTTCGTGTCACGCTGCGAATACCAGAAGTTGCTGCTGCTGCTGGCGAGTACGAGAGACGGAGCGGAAAAAAAATGTCGTGGCAATTAGCACGAGGCGTAGCCCCCATTGTAGCTACCATTTGCCGCGCTCGAGTGTTTGGCAATCCGGTCTCGAAGAGAACAGACTGGGGCTGCTGCTGCTGCTGCCCCCGTCGTCTGGCTTGGTCCGGTTCGTATGGAATTTCCCCGGATGACCGAATAACGATTATTATAAAAGATATCATCCGGTAGCTTAGATATTCTCTCGATAATTTAAAAAAATATATGATAATAATAATTGCCGTGTCTCGTACGATTGTTTCTGTTGTTCGGGAATCGTCCGTCGTGGCTCCTGCAACGTCGTCGAGGCTCAAAGGTACTCCGTTGAAATGCTCGGTAGCTCGCAGGACCAGTTTGCAAATGCGTGCCGAGAGTCTCGAAGTAAGAGGACGAACGAAAGAGAGACACCATGACTCCCGCGAGGCATTCGCGTCAAACCCCCCCCCCCCCCGCTCTTCTCACCCAAATCCAACGGATTTTCAAGTTAACGACATGGATATTGACTTTGCGTCACTCGAAGAAATGTCTTACGGTTCGAAGCGGCCGGTGATTTTCTCGCGAGTCGACCGAGTCAACATTTCGAAATCCATCCCCGCGTCTCTCGTTTAACGAAATGGGTGAGCTGTCGGAGGAATGAAATTATCATTGGCGAAATGAGGGCGAATGTAACAGATTTTTCATCTCCGATTTTCTCTTTTGTCCGACTGAATTGGAAAACAATTATCCTCGTGGGGCAACCATCGACCGACCGTCGTAACTCGGAGTTGGCGACCATCCCCACGCTGGCCGTTGAGATGATGACGGTAAATATCTATTTATCTATTTGCCAATGTCGGCATACTCGTTCCAAAATATTTTCTTTGTTTCTATCTACAATTGTAAAATAATTGATGATTCTCAAAGTCCGCGATTTAATTTGCTCGTTAAATTTCCACTCTGATAAAGTTGTTTGAATAATCCTGTATCGTGTTTAGTTTCATAGCTCTTGTTAAACTTTTTATTCCTAATCCAGTAGCGATAAATAGCGCGCACGATGCGTACATGTGCGTCTGTACGAATTCGTATAAACCGTCCGTCCCTCGTGCGGGAATATGATCGCGACGACCATGATAGAAGAATCGCGCGTACCTCGTCACGCCCGCGATTCTCCGGATGGTAAAATGCATCGAGCGCGTTGCACCACTTTCCACTGTTTCCACTCGGTCGCGGTGTAGACAGCGATGCCGCGCTCGTCCGATGCTTTCGCTAGAAATTTTATAGAAAATTTTATGTAAAATTTACCGGAAAACCGTTGGTACATGACGCGGGACGCGTTAAATTCCATTGGTTGCACATTATAACGTAAGAAAATTACGTACCGCGTAACCCAAACTCGGTATCCGAATTGGTTGAATAGCTCATGGATACGTATAATGTATATTACACGTTACACGTTATATGTTATAAGACGAGGAAAAAAAAATGGAGGGCGGTAGAGGATGCGGGGGGAAAAGGACGAACAACGGTTATGTTGTAAAATACATGGAACCGGTGATTGTATAAATAAAACGGTAAAGCGTAAGGGCGACGATGTGCCCCCCGGCACACCGATGGTGCACTAGCACTCGCGAGCGGTGACACGCCGGAGGCGTAAATGTACTGCCTTCCGCGCGAGCGCGAGTCTCTCGGTGACGCGACGACAACGACGACAACGACGACAACGAGGAGTGCCCTCGCAAAGTTCACCGCCGCATTGTGTATTGTAACATACGCGTGTCGCGTTGTATACTTATGTAACTCCGAAGACCGCTTCTCGGCGCGTTTCTTTGACGCTCAGCGGGCACTCGGTTCGTATATATATATATATATAGATATGCTCATATTTATATTCGTATGCAGCCACGACGTATATTTTTTATACACGCGTCTCTCGGTACTCCGGAGTGAGTACTACCGTTGAGAAACGTGCACGATTCACCCGTGTCGGAACGCGTTCACTCTGGAAACACATGTACATCCGATCGGCCGAGAAAAATAACTATGGCGAGGCAAAGACGGAATTGCGGTTGGGAAAAGCGAAGGGGGGATGATGAAAGCGCCGCGCGGCGGTATCGAGCCGGCTTTCACGCCACCGGAGAGTTCGATGCGCGCTACGAGCTGCATATGCAATTGCGAAGCTGGGGCTATGCGCGAGCTCGCGCTATATCGCGCATCAACTTACATCATTGTACCCGCGGCGTTGTCGTAGATCGTAAATTATCGGATCCATCGACGCTGGCATCCATTATCCCATACGCCGTGCATTCTCGTACGCGTGTATAAAATAAAAATAATTATAATAACTACGTTAGCGGTCGTTGTTTCAGTGTCACGGTCATCCATGTTGGATGACTAGACCGATATACAGATAGACCGCTTCGTGTAGCTGCGGGGATCGTGGGTATATGTGTCGAATCATGTCGCCGTATCTATATAGTTATGATAAGTCAATTCCATGTCTCGCAATGATGGTTACCAAAATTCGCGGTTATTAATGGGAGATAGGAGCACCGCACCGCGGTATCGACCGGTATTATATCGGCGAACATCGTCCGGCCTTACGCGGTCGGCCTCCTCCCGCACTACCGGTTGTGCGTTTCTCGCTCGCGCGCGCGCGTGTGTGTGCTGTCAGTTGAGTCAGTTACTTCCCGGCAGCGAACGACGTCGGATGCGAGCCTCTCGTATCCCCACTCCGTTTTCATTGGTTTATTATTATCGCAATGACCGATAGCTCCTGAAACATAGTGGATTAACTTGTTTATTATTAATATTATTCATCGTTTTCGTCATTATGGAATATATGTGAAGTTGAGTGCGGTCCATGGTTCGGTGTCCGATTTGTCAACTGCACATCCGTCTGTGATAATCCGATCGATCATACGGCGCGACACGTGGTTTACCGCGTGGAAACAAACTCGACCGTGTTACAGCCGGATCATCCGTATGAGATGTCGAAGATCCGATGATTTATCACGACGCTGTAATTATTTCGTCGGTCGATCGAAAGTCGCGGAGCTCATCAACGTCATTCGTTTTTATCTCTCATTTTTTTCCCCGTGCGTGCAACAAGATGACTGGCGGAAAGTGCACGCGATCATCTCCGGGCTATCGGTGTTAAACTGGTAAAAACTTTGATTATACATCTCACAACATGTTTATCGGTGAGAATGGTGAAAAAAAATTGCTGCGTGTTTCTTATTTTATGTTGATGGACGAGAAAAGCGAGACGTTGTGGATTTTAATTCGGTTTCGCGGTCTAGATCTACGAGTCGGCGTAACTCGGTGCCTGCCAATTTTGTGCGCGAATGACATTTACCTGTTCTAATCGTGGCCCTATTGCGTACGTTCCAGAACGATCGGTCGTCGATTGAAAAACGAACTCGGTCATCGATCATTGTCACATTCTCACGGCCAGAGATTCGAAGAATGATGGGAATGCACGTGGTTCGTCGGTGTATCGAGAGACGAAGCGGAAGCGTAAAAATATGAATGAGCGTGCGTCGGAAGACTTGCGATCCAACGAACGAGTTATTTCGAATATTATTCACGTATAATATTCACGTTAATAGCAAAAAGTAACAAGATGGCTTACGTCCTGTGGCGCGTGTTGATGAAGAAATACTCGAAAGTCAGAATGGGTATCAGAAGCCACCCGGTGAGTTTTTACATTTGCTTGCGATATATCAAATGTATATGTATATATTATTTTTTATTTCAAGCCATTTGTTACGCGTTAAGACGACAAATGTGATGATCGGTCGATAAATATTTTCAACTTTCATTCGACGGACGGTCCGACAGTTGACAATCCTGAAAATGTTCAACACCGAAGCAATCCGTTTGTCATAGCTTCGAAAATTATTGTCCGATGTTGTAAAATGTTTAATAACCGGATTTTCATTGGGTCGACGGTGCAGCCGATCCGTTTGACAAACGATTCGCTGACATATTGTCCGGTGATACTCGGTGTCGTGTGTTCAGTGGCGTCTCTAATCATACCGATGGAATCAAAATTCTTCAACTTATTTATCTCAGTCCACCGACGCACAACTTTCGAATGTCGGTGGAAATTAATCAGAACGTCGGCCACGACTGACGGAACAAATATTTATACGATACATTTACTACAAGTGGAGAACCCGTTGCAACATCACACGCGCACACGCGCACACACGCATACCTTATCCAACAACGACCATTGGAACGTACAAAGACGTGTACGCGAATCATTGGCACGTGTGCGAAACTTGAAACCCAACCGCTTTATAATAAATCAAAATGCTCGATGGATTTTTCGACCGAACGATGAATCGATCGCCGGTAAGATAAAGGCCACACTCTCGTGTGAATTATTTCGAGGACCGATTCTTCCGCGGTTGCTCGTGAAAAGTTTATTTGAATACGGCATTAAAAAAGAACGAACGAAAGAACATTCGGGATCGAGTCGAATGTCAGCGATGTTGCGACGATCAACGGGGTAGTGGAATTAAACACAGACACGAAGTATCTATATAGTCTGCCGGTGGGACGGAGCGATAGTTGGGTGTCCAGGTAGGTATAATATCCGGCGAAGGGCACGAGGCACGCTCCCCGGCTATTACCCAAATGAAAAGCTCGCGACGATCGCATTACGACGATGGAGAACCAACGCGGAAGTGGAATAGGGTGTGGTGTGAATAGTCATCGCGATAGTCATTGGTCATACCGTCCGTTCTTTACAATGTAGAAAGACGAGAGGACTCGCTCCGTGTACACATTGCGCCTGTCAAACACGAGTTTTTTTTCGAAAGGCAATTATTTATCCGTACAAATGATAATGGAATAATGATCAATTTATCTCAACCATTATAAATTCAATTTTTTTTTGTTCTTGAAAAATGTTAAAATGCATGGTTTTCAAGTTTGTTCGCGTTGTTACGAAGTTGCACGGCACGTCGAGAGTAAAAGATTGTTCGGTCCTGGCCGATCTCGCAGTTTGGTTACGTCGGTTACCGGCCGACCGACTCGACGGGCCCTCCTCCCTCCTCGCCTCCGTCTTCGGTCTTCGGTCTTCGGGTCTTGTTTTATAAATCGTTAGACCCGCGGGGTTGCTGCTGCTGCTGCTGCTGCTGCTGCTGCTGCTGCTGCACGGGTTATACGACGAGCGTCGAGTCCGTGCGGGAGTTGCGAGTCACGACGGGCATTTGCGGTGGCTGTGGTATCGTCGGTCCATTCTGTATAGCTGCTCCGTTTGGCCGTGAACCCGGCGAGTGACCCGCGACACACAAATAGTGCGGGCTGCCTCGCCACACGGGCCACACCACCGTTCTCCCCTCTCGAACGTTTGTTCGTTTGTTCGTTTGTTCCGCTGATTCTTCTCTTCTTCGACACACTGACTAACCGCTTGGCCCCACCGCTGCGATAAATCTACCTGCGCAACCCACGAGCTACAACACGGCGTGTTACCCCGGATCTCACTCCTTCCGTCTCTTTTTCACTCCATATGCACAACAATACACCGGAACGTACGTCAACGAAAAAAAAAAACGAAAAAGAAAAAGAAAATCAAATAAGAGAAAAGAAAAGAAGGAGAAAAAGTTGGCTCGCGCAGTCTCGACGTCTCGAATCGTCGATTTCTCCGTTTTGTGTATCGTGAGAGTTGGAAATGGTACAGTCAAACACTCTCAACTGCACCAACGAATGATAAACGCGTTAAACACAATAATGGGTGCATGCTTTAACATATTTCAAATTGTTAACTCTATCCACGATTACGGATGCAGTGTCATCTCGCTCAATTTTTTTGTTGTTGGTATATTCGCGTTTGAAGATACACGGCTGTTCCGTGTCGCCGTGACTGGTTCGCGAACATCCGGTCTCCCGACTGGGTTTAACATCTCAACGCGTCGGCACGACGTCGGTATAAAGTCGCGTGCCACCGGCGACTGACAACGGGACACGCGTCTGCGTGGTCCACGAACAAGCGGATATCTTCGATTCGCAAGCTGTACAAAGATATATCATCTGGTCTCGAACGTGTCCGCATCCCATCCGGCTATCCGCGAGCAGAATATCATCGACGATGAGAAGGTCTTGGAAAAAAACGGAAACGTCGACGTACGTTTTTCCATTTTCGGGCGAAAGAGTTGCAAACGTTGGAACGGATGCGCGAAAGAAAAATAAAATAAATATCGGATGGCGATTGTTAATAATGATGATAATTATCTGCATAGGTTGGTTGGCGAAGCTGACGTTACAAACGTCGACGAGAAATCGAGGAACGGCGTGTAATAATTAATCCGCGCGAGGAAAAACACGCGGGTGCGAGCGTGCCGCATACCGGGCCGGGCCTCGGTGAATCAACTATAGCGCACGGTGGAAAAAGTAATTAAACGAATTTCACGTGAGGAATGGGCATTGTCTTAAATCCATACGATTATAATCCCCCGCCCGCGAGAACTCAACTACCAAACGACCGCGAACATTCCTGCGCTACATCGCAATGTAGTATGTATACGTATGTATATTGTATATATACCATTTACAATATTACGTTTACCATATATGCACGATTGAGCGTGCGTTGAGAGACGGTGGCGCGTCTGCGCGTCAGCGATATTGTCGCGCGATATTATTGCCGACGGTCGTGTGAAACGATTAATAATTAATTTAAAGCAGAGACAAGAATAGACGATACTCCGCATCCTGTACAAGGAACAACCCGGAAATGGCATATTCATGCCGGCAGCTGAACGAACGGGGTCCCCGTTGCAACGTTGTTCGCGGGAGGCAGACCGAGTGACGGCCAACATAAATTGGGCTTCGTGATTTCGATTTTCGTTGGACCGAAACAGATGCACCGATCGACGTTTCATCGAAATCTCGGTCAGTTGCGTCTTGTCTTATCAGTTTCATCTTTTACGGTATTATTATTATTATTATTATTATGGTTTTTAATAATAATAATACATACGTACGTTATTAGTAAATTTCTTGAAGCAGTGAGAAGCCGGTGAGAATGGATTGCGTGCACGTCGTCGCGGCCATGCACAATACACATGACCGTTAAGACGCGATTAAAAAGTAATTTATGTAACGAATCATCGGTGCGAGGGAGAGATCGTACGCCGTGTGTCGTCCGGCGAGTAGACACGGATGAAAATATGGAAAGTAAGATAAAACCATGAAAACGTACGACAAATAGAAAACAAATAATAATAATATATTTCGAGTGTATCGATTGGATTTGTAAATGATCCACGAGCGATTTCAAGATACTTCAAAGTCGGTCATTCCGTTTTGCCCCGTTCTCGTGTATCGGCACACACACACACACGTACATCTGTAGTTATCGCGGCGATATTAGTCATGCAGAGTTGGATAAATATCTCGCGAAGCACGCACGACGCTCTCCCATCTTTGTACAAGGCTCGCGATTAACTACCGCTTTTAATATTAATTATTCCCTTTGGTTATTCCTCGACAATGCATCTGGTTGAACGTCCTCCGCTATTTCTGCAATATTCCGCACCCGATCCGGTTGAAACACACACGCGGAGAGAAGACCGTGGGATCTCCGGTATATCCGTGCTGCGTGGCCCGCCATGCTCTCCATACCATGGGCCTATACACCATCCAGCGTTATGCTCCATTATAACTGTGTTCCCCGATAAAACACACCCCAAAGTTCACGCGAACGTATTTTCTTGTTTCATCGCAAGCCCATCAGACCCATTTTCAGTTTCGACGCATCAATGGCAAACTATACGGTGCTGCTACAGTTTAATGGTAAGACGACGACGGTAATAGCGCGTCTATATATTCCATATAGTCTATATATAATAACAATAATTATTCATTTGTTTTTCGAACGGTCATGCATTTTTATCCGAGCAATTTTCACGGGAACCGGGAGGAGACGGCGGGTCTCGTGGACATATTTTGTTGGTCAAGACGAAGGGATATGAGATTTCGCGCCGCGGGCGCCGCCTTCGCGCGCGTTGCTCCCGGCCGTCAGATTCGTATCTTTATTTATTGTGTTATTAAAGTTTCGCGAGAGATACAGTCGGCACGGTCTCTCCCTCGTTCGACCTCTCACGGATATAACAGTAATCGCGAGGTGGCCAAATGGAGAGCAAGAGAGAGAGAGAGACAGAGAGAGACGGACTCGTTTGGAGCACCAACGAGACGAAACAACACGTGGAAATTACATGTCAGTGCTATGGTTTTGAGCGGTATACGCACAAACCACGCCGATAAATTAAAACTCATCTCGTTGTTTAAATGGCCATCGGCGGTTACGTTCCCAATCAACCTGCGTTCAATGCCGCGCTTCCGATTGTTATTTTCACGTGATCAACGTACATATATATGTGGTACGTGCATATACCTTGTACCTGTGTTACGATATTCCATATATATATATATATATATATATGCATAGTTACGAAGGCCTTGGAGCTCATCGGTTCGGCGAGTCACACAGCCGGCATTATCGTTACCTAACCCGTGTCATGGCATTGTCGAACGAAACGAGAGGAAATGGCATGGCTATATGCTTACGGCCGATGATACATCGACATTGTTTTTTTCTACTATTCGTCGGCAGATCGATGAGGACGTTACTGCGGGAAAAAAAATATTTGGCGTATCGCATTCGAAATGATTGGCTTTTTTAAAACAAACCGAGTGTATTAACATTGAACGATGTTTATCATTTATTTGCCTGTAAGGAGCAATTAGCCCGCCGATGCTCGAACGGCAGTCGGATGATGACGTCCCCCGATGTCTTTGACGCTCGCTGGCTCCTCCTGACCCTGCTGAAGTAATTCTTTTAATATTTTTATTTGACATTTTTTTAACGGTATCTTCGAAAATTCACCACATGTTTTTTCCGTCGAGTACTCAATGATATACGGCATATGTGGCATGGCAAAATATACGCGCTATCCCCGGTACTGACGGTAACCCGACCGCGTCACGACCGCGCTGCAGTCGTTCTCCCACAGATGTCGCCACGAGACCGAGAAATCTTCGTGTGTATCAATCTTCGACGGTTAACCAGGTCCCGCTTGGAAAGCACTGCTCGTCGAAAACTGAAACGCACATCGAAATTTGAAACACACAACCCATGGACTCTGTGAGTTTTATTCAACTATCGAAAAGAAAAGAAAAAAAAAACAGTAGTAGGCATAACCCGCAGGCATAATCGGTGAGACCGTGTTTTACGGTGACGGTTAATCAATAGTATATAATGTTGGGATATAGGGAGAAACCATAATTAACCAGGAGGTTATGGTTTCTCATGGTGCATTCGCATCTCCGATGTGTGTTATACGAATGAAAAATGATGCGAACATACGGGAGGAGTCCCGTAAGCAAAGTAAGGAACAAGGTACAAAGAGTCGAACGTGTATGTTATGAGCTTATAAGGTGGGTTCATCGCCGAGCGAGGCCGCGTACACCGGACGAAGATGTATGGCGGATGGATAGCGTTATCACGCATGCCCGGAGAACCTTGCACGATCCCCGGTTCGCGCTTTCTCTCTCGAGAATAATATTCTATTTGGCCAGTACGCCCCAAGCCGTCTCCCGTTCGCACAATTTTCATTCCGTTGGCTCGATTCACCAGTCTCCCTTTTGCTCTCGGTTCATTATTATCATTATTATTATTATTAATTATTTATCAATATGCAATAACCACGTACAGTTATGTCGTGGCGTTATCGTGCAACGTCCGATGGCGAAACCGTCTCATGACCCTCGGTACAAACTACGTTCGATCGCTACGGGCGTTTCCACGCGTGTGTGCGCTGTACTTATTTATTTATTTATTTATTTATTTATTTATTTCTCACGATTTAACGCAATCGGTGCGGCCATTGTGTGGCACGTCGAGTACGGCTCGAGGCCAAAAGTTACGCGACGACGACGACGACGACGACGAGTCACCTGGCCGCATTCAGCAATAAGCTATACGGGTCAGTCGATAGTCGGACCGCGCGGGTGAAACGTCCAACGTCCCGATAAATTTTCCAACCGCGACGCGCTAGGGTGTGAATTCTGGAATGATATCTCATTCTTCGGTGGCAATGTTCCGTCAACAAGGACGAAGAAACAAAAAAAAAACGGGACAGCACCTCCGACTACTTCGACGGAAAGCTTTTATCGTCCGAGTATTTTATTCGTACCGAAAGACACGGAGTTTTGTGGAAAAATAATTGATACGCGAAAGGACATCTGACTCGTGGTTGAATAATGAGGGTTGGAGAAAGGCCGGAAGGGGGTTGAAATCGAAGACGCGCCAAGCGTCGGTTTTCACGCAGTACCTTGGCCTTCGCGGAGGTCTCTCACACCCCGTTCAACGACCCCCGAAAACCACCGAGAGACTCCGCTCCATACGAATATATATATATATATATATATATATATGTATATATATACAGACGAGCTGCTGCTGCTGCTGCGAGATCGATTTCAAACACCTCTGGACCCTCCGAGTGGACAATCTTTTTTCATCGTTGACCACAGACCCAGTGTCGTTGGGAAAATTCTAGGCTATCTCCGAATAAATAAATGAAAGATCAAACGCAATCGACGAGGAAGAAATGAGTCACTTCGATTGGAAACTTTTGCGCCGCAAGAAGGTATCGAACATACATTTTCGGAATTAATAATTTTAATAAAAATGACACACGTGTTGTTGGGTCAATAACAAAGCCATCAGACCGGACGTAAATGGTACACGCTGTGTGTCGCACCCACGCGAGCATGTGTGTGTGCGAGTGTGTGCGAGTGAGTCGCGTGTTTGTCGTTGGAGCAGTGTCGGGGAGGGGCGGAGGGAGGTCGCGGTAGATGCACGGAGTACGGGTTGCACACATGGGTTTGCCACAACCCCGTTTATTTTCCCACGTTCCTTCGATAACTGGTGCGGTGTGCGCGGTGCGCGGTGCTGCGCCTCGCGGTCTCCTTGCCCGTTTTGTCGTCGTAGCACGCCCCACCGTCTAAATATTCTTGCCGCGCGCAGCGCACCTCTACGTGTAACTCTCTCGGTACCCACCTCACTCTCGTCTCGAACAAACAAAAAAAATCAACGGCTCGCTTCGAATTAAACAACAGCAACAAAAAAATATTATTCCTCAAATATATTGTACCATCGCGTTTGGTCTCGTCCCCACGACGGTGTGTGCATGTGTGCAATTGTGCATGAACTCGGAGCTGATTTATCGCGTGCCAACCGAGTTCCCAAGCGCGCTTATATTTACATTGGGAATTCACGAATTACGTGATCGCCAATGAGTTTCAAGTTCTCGCACATTAATTTAATATTTCTCTTCGGAATCGTAGGTAGCGAACGTAGGAGGAAAAACATTTCTTTTTTCTTCAAATTCTTCGTCTTCGTTGTGGAAACATGTTTGTTTATCTTTGTATCGTCGAAAGCAAAATTATCAAATTTTCGGTTGGCCATGACGACGCGATTGCGTCAGAGTCGCGGTTGCGGAAGGGGAATAATAAGCTCTCTCGTACTGCATAGGTGCACGCCGCGGTTTTGTATTTGGTACAACGTGACCCATCGGGTCACGTTATTCCGCACGTTGCTCGACGCGGTTAACTCGGCGATCGATGATATTCTAATATCGGAGTCCGACCTCACGTGTTTGAGCTTTCGCTCTCGATGCGCGAGAATGGTTCGTCGCGGGGTTAAAACGATGGATATTCCCCGGTTAAATAATTCGTTACCGGTTACGCAAATGAATACGCGAATAATATTGTAATCGTTGATGGTTATGCAGCGGTTGATGATAAATAATCCAACGGTTTTCAATCGGTAAATGTTTCAGGTGATACCGGCGGATTCTCGACTACCCGAGAAAGACGAAACATGGAGTTTGGCAACGGAACAGCAGCAGCAGCACGATGATGACCGTTGGAATCCGACGTTGGACGTCGCACCCGGTGATCCGGACAACGACGTCGTCGGCAAACTCGTCGTCGTCGTCGCCGCCGCCACGGCCGAGGACTCGGAATCGGAGGTTCCGATTGCGAACGTCGATACGAATTTGCAACGGATCCAAGAGACCCGCAAGAGCAAAACGCGAAGGGTCAAGAGTTACCTGAAGAAGTGCAAAGGCGCGTTGACGAGCAAAACCGAAGAATCGGGGTCCGTTGGAAGACGCGAGCGAAATGCAACTTGTACGTCGTGGTACGTCGAGGAGCAGACTCCGTCGGCTGTCCGGGATGAACAACCCGAAGCAACAATCGTCGATGAACCGCCATTGGTTTCTCGAGACGACGAAAACAATTTGGAGAATCTCAACGACGACGACGAACGCGAATCTCATTGTCCGATCGATTCCGACAAAGACGATCGAGTTGTTGCGCCGGACTCGGTGGATCTCCGGATGGATACCGCGTTGTCCATCGACGATACGAGTTTACCAAACTCGTGTGATTCGAGCGATACGCTCATAGCCGAATCGCCGGAGTCGATCGTCGTTCCGTTGACCGATCGTCGATCGGACGATGAAGCGGATGAAAACATTTGCGGTGGCATCTCCTCCGTGCTTACCTGCACCGTGAGTTTAACATTATTTACATTTTTTTTCGTAACAGTTGATGAATTTGATTATGTCCGATAATAATTTCCGTCATCCCGTCAACGTAACAAGAACAAAAAAAAAAAAAAAAAAAAAAACAAACTAGATACCGTTGAGTCTGAAAAGAAAACGTAAATATACAAAAAGGTTATTATTATTGGAGCAGTAGCGATAAGCGTAGACCGGTCGAGCCTCGAGCCCCGGCAGTCCCGCATAATTGGGGACTTTTCGTACACGAGGAGCATAACGTCGAGTCTGTATTATCGCTCGCTCCGAGAGCGAAGAAAGTACAAGCGGAGGGTAGGGTACAAAGTACATGCCGAGGAATCGAACAGTCGGCTCCATTCTCACCCAGATACCTATATACACACACACAGGATGAACGAACACAAGTGAGGATTGTCCGTTTACTCGCCAACTGTGTACGCCAAGTACTCATTGTACATATCCAGTACCTACCTACATGGTACAATCGAAGCTTGTGTGTATATAAACACTCGGTCTGTATGGTTTATCGGTTTGATTCCGCGAGACTGTGGCGCACGGTGCCCCGCGCGTAGCCGGGTTAGTCCTGAGGTTACAGAATAGGTTACGGAGAGTCTCGAGAGCGAACCCGGGATCGACCGCGACTCGTTGCGGTATAACTATGCAACAGCCATATAGCTTGAATTTCGCGTCCCATGCACCAGTGCTATTGTAACAGTAACTGCAGTCTATGTGTGTGTGTGTGTGTGAGCACGTGATTTTATATGTATCGGCCTCACGAGTGAGCGGGGCTGTGTTACTTGTTAAGCCAGAGCGAATCCCGGTCGACGACAACGACGACGAGAGGACGACGAGGACGACGACAAACGGACGCGAGGTGTGTATGGGAATAACGAATATAACCCGGCGCCGCTGCTGCACGGCCACGCCGCGATCGTGCTCATTAATTATATCGGCGAGTGATCTATCTGGACCAGCCCACGGCTCGTGGATCTTTACCCCGCTCTCTCTCTCTCTCTCTCTCGCTTGCAACCTACTACAACGTATATAGACCTCGCTTCGCCTTCTCTCTGCTCCCGTTCGTATTTTTATTATTTTCACTTGTTTCTTTTAACGTTGCAATTGTTAAATTATTTTGAAAACTCGAGCTAGCTATTCCGAGTTTCATGGTTGAGTGGTTGAAGGAATAAATTAATTTTATCGCGCGTACCATTCATGACGACCGACTCGGTCTCAATCTCAGCCACAAAAATGATAATGAAATTATATCAATATAAAACGTTGGAGTCGAAGCTTTTCGCGTGTTATTTGGACGTAAAGTTAAAACGGAAAAGTGGATGATCGTTCGGTCGTGAAAGTGCGCGGCACACACGATGCGGGTGTATATATAGCCGCGAGTGTATATCGCGGTAATACACCGAGAGTTATATAGCTACGGCACAGTGCCAATCGGATTAGCGGAGAGCGAAACTACGCTGTCAGCTTTTATCACGACTCGTACAGGGTCTGTGAAAAAGCTCGAATACCGGTCTGACGCTCGTACGTGCCTCATCGTACGCACATTGCTCTCGCGCGCGGTAAGCCCCTCGGATTATAGATTCCAATTCAACTCGTGGCTGCGTTATACGCGCGTGAACCGAGACGCGCCTTCGCAATCGGTTTGTTTCTACCGTTTATCGAGAGGACCGCGCCGCTACGCGTGTCTGTATATTTATTATACGCACACACACACGCGCACCATGAGAAACGTTTGGCGTATATGAGCATAAGCGACCGTCGTGGGATTTATCGCAATTGGTCGTAATTATATGGGCTCTGACGCGTGCACCTCGTACACTTGGTACACCTAGTACACCGTTGTACAATCGTGGATACTTGGATAGTCCGCGTGCAACGCTATTTCACGATCTTTCGCTACGATGCTCCCGCGATGGGGGATGGGGGATGGGGGATGGGGGATGGGGGCGTGCTACCGATATCCGATTATTACATTTCAATGCAACAATTTTTAACTCGAGATAGAAAACTATATATTTTTTATCATTGAATATTATTTTGTCGTCTGAATTTGCATCCGATATTGTTTCCGGTTTGCGTGAAAGAAACGTAGGTAGATGCGTCGTCTGCAGCGAGTCGAAAGCTTTATCCCGCGAACAATCTCGTCCGTGAGACGACGTCGACGACGACGACGACTATGGGCTTATGGGTATAGGCATTGCTCGCTGCTGCGGCTACTTTGCCAAACACCACCTTTATCGGAGTGTCCCGAGCCTGGTCCCTGCTCGCGAACCGCTCGACCCGAGCTTATATCCCGTTCCGTTATAAAACGCGCTTGCGCGTCTCAAGTTTATATCCTCCTGCGTCTGCGCCAACTACCGCTCCTCACGACAACCGGACGAGTAGAATGGACTCGCGAACAAACAGAAGAACGAGAAACAGAGAGAGAGAGAAAAGAAAAAAGAAAAAAAAAAAAACAACGAAACAGGAAACAAAAGTATCGGGTACACCGGTGTACACCGGCACGATGTGTATACTTTAACTACGATGACTTGTCTGTAGGTCGCAGACTCGGGAATACCACAATCTTGTTGGTCAAACCCTGTTTGAACGTTGGGCCAAACGACGGTAATAAATGAAGTAGGTATACGTGCAAGAGGTAAAATCGAGTCAGAACACCGTGGTCTTGTAAATGCGCTTGACGAAAATTTATATATTCGACATTATTGTTGTTAAAGTATCGACTTGTATTCGATACACGAGATATTACTTTTTTCTTCGCACAGACTGAATAGTTATCCCCCGTAATGACCAATGGATGGACCGCGAAGGGGTCGGTCGACCCATCAGTGACGATAATTCACCATTACGGAAAAAACTGTGGACGAAACCTTTGTGGTTTCCCCTGTTCCTCTGTCCCTTTGGTAATACGCCGTGTACCCAACGCAGTCGTTCCCGCAGCGTTTCTTTGTTGACGCACGCGCGCGCACACATATTTATTTATGTACACGAGCCCTTTCGCTTTCACCCTTCGTTCTCCGCGCATTAAATTTCCGTGTGTTAAATATTTGCACCGATGCGCGTTGTTCGCGCGCGCGCGCCTCTCAATGGGTTTGCTCGTTAAACCAAAGCGATACATCACATTTTCTCCCTTTGATCGAACGTAATGAAAAACGCGTCGCAAACACCCAAGTGACCCTCATCGATGGCCCATTTCGGTCATTTCCGAATCCCTCGCGGCGGTTTGAAAATTTATTCTTGTTTGCTAAAATTTATTATAGTACGCGATGATAAAACACGCGACTGTTTGGTTATCGTTCCGTGGGAGTTTGGGGGGATCGCGGGAATCTGCCGAATCCCAGCGATATCTTTCGCCGAATCGACCGAATGATACTGTACATACTTGGTTATTCGCGAGCTGTTAAAGTATAAATATATATCTCTCTCTCGAAGGACTCGGTCGGGGTAAAGATACGAGTTGGGAGAATTACACACGGTCATGGCCACGTACACGAATGGGCAAATGTAGCACGCGCGTACGACGTACAACGGAGATAGGGTTGTGTCTCGTCCGTGGTTGAGACGGCGGGAAAACGAGTCGCGATGAGGGCGGAAACGATCGTGGGCGGTCGATTCTCGAGAGCTTTCCGTGGTTGTCGTCGGTCGGTTGTTACCGTTGCTCTCGAGAGTCGTCCATGCACTCGGTCGACGCACAACGCCCGAGAAGAATGTCCATCGGGGCCCCGGCACGACGAAACGCGCGTACCGTTTTACCGTAACTTCCGCAACCGCGTATGTACACGAGCCCGGACCGCAGCTGCACTAAACCACAATGTTGACGACGCGCTTCCCATCTTCTTTACTCGAGATACAATGCACCCACATCCCGATCCCAACTGATCGTAATCACCGGCCCACATCGATATCTCGCACCGTCGTTTCCCACATGGACCGGTATCCTTCCCATCCTCCCTATCCTTGCCATCCTTCCCCGGTTCGGATGTCGCCACGGACGGTAAAACAATCCACGAATGTTAACTATACTTTCATCAATTATTGCTGAACAATTTTTTTTATGTGATGCTACTGATGGTGAATAATTAAAATTTCCATTCCGCAAGCACACACGCGGTGTTGAATTGATATTTCACCGGTGGTAATAATAGATTGATTTGGTTGTTCCGCAGGGACGAGAAGGCGTTGCATCGCTCGTGCGTACCCACCTTGGACCCATATACGGGGATGGGCTGCTTCTCGATCTACTGACGAGACAAGCTCGAGACATCCTCGTATGCGCTTATCACGGAAATCTCGAAAATTTCTTCAAGTCGTATTTGTCACCGGCTGCTGCGCTTTTGGGAAGAGTCAACACCGCCGCATCGGACAAGGTAACGCTCTTTTTACCTCTCGTCTATTATTATATATTCATCACATTTATTATATACCCGTACACATCACCACCGTTAATTACACATGGAAATTTATTATTCGAAATCATTGACCGAATAACAGTTCCGAGCTATATACGCGGCAACTCGAGCTATCGTGGGTGTACCGTTCTGTGAGCGTGTATATATATAGTTATCGGAATCGGTAAAACGGTACAAACGACGATTATATAGTCGGAAGGTACTCGGTGATCTATTACTCACTCCTCCTCGCCTTGTTCCACGTGTAAACGCCTCTTATCGTTTCATTCAAACCGATTTCACGCGGTATTTGTTTTAATATCCATAATGGCTATCGTGATATTTTTTCAACTATCCTACAGACAGTTGTACAAAAGGATTTGCCTTGGCGATTGTTTTTGTTTCTTCTCAAGTCGTTGAACAAGATTCCTTGTCTTTGGACTCTCAATGCCTTACCGGCTTTGCGTCGTTTTTCATTCAATTACCCACTGTGTGTATTATCGTTGAGCTTCGTAACAAGATCCTTACCTGCAATTACTACAACTTTTTCTTATTCCCTCGAGCTATAATGCACGTGCGATATGCATATGGCTATTCAGAGACAAATGGAGGGAGAATGGATAGTCGGTCGATCGTAGATTCAACCATGAGATTATCATCGCGGTAGTCTGGTTTAAAAAAAAAGTTTTGAAAAAAAAATCAATCGCAACAAAAAACACCGAGAAGGCAATGAGAAACATCATAGACTCCGGAGGTTGATAACTGAGAAATGTTTTGTAAGAAAACGAGAGCCAGGCGGAGAAGGAGTGAAAAAAAGTTGTTCATGGCATATGTATTATATAGATTTCCATTTCTCAAGCTCGTGAGTTCCACGGGCCTCTCTCTCTCTCTCTCTCTCTCTCACACACACTCCTGTCCTGAGGCAAACGGTTTTTGCTCGCGAACGCGTTATACCGCCGGATTAGCCCGTGGCGTACACACCATCTCGATGTATCTCAGTGAATCGATATATGGTGTCTCGCGCGGTAACCGGGGTCCGACAAGTGAGAACGCGAGAATCTCCAGAGTTTTCATGATTCCGTGTCAATCAACTGCAGACTACGGTCTGAGCTATTTTTATTATTATTTAATATCGTTATTCGTTTATTTATTTGAAAATTATTTTTATCGAATCGAGATATATATTTAGTTTTTCGTTATTGCGTTTAGGCGAGCGAGCACACGGGTTTTATTGTATTTTACGAACAACGCCAACGCGCGCACGAGTTGTTTGTTTGGAATCGCAAGGTTGTTTGGAATGCGCCGGGAACCGGCGGAGTGATAAGGAAGGTGTGTTAACTACCGTCTCCCCGATACCCCGCGATGTAGCGACAACCGCGGTGATACCGAGTTTTATGGAACGAAAACCTGTTTAGCCGCGTACAATGTAAATAGTAGGGGGGACCGAGCGAGCGAGCGAGTGTTCACTCATGCTTTGAGTATTCCGAGAACGAAGACGTCGCGTTATTGCGTTCATTCGGACCCATATCTTCCGCGCATTTATATCCCGAAATGATAATCCAAACGTAGCTCCATCATTACTCCCACGTAAATTTTATAAAATATCATTAATTGGACTATGGTGTACGACTGTACGATTACGTTTTTTTCATACATGGTTTTCGCACTTTGTCGCAACTATGCCGTACGTATAACGTATATAACTCTACGTATATAACGGCTCGTCCGGGTTGTTCACGAAGCGGCAAGTTAGCCGATAATTATCCGTGATGTCTTATTATACGTACATGAGTGGTTTTACGATGTTGTGTCCCGTAAAATAAATGGTTGGATGGTAAAACGAGGATGACGGGGAGAGACAGTCGTTTCGTTGGTTCGCGACCGTACTCTCGTACTTTGCACTTTGCACCGCGGAGTAGGGATATACGGCTAGCCACACACCTTGCCACCGTCACGACCATTGTAATTACATCGTTATGAGATAACGCGCGTATCAACGAATATCCGGTAATTCATATTAATTACCGATATACGCATAAACGCTATGGTAAATCAACACACAGCGACGTATTTTACATATAGTCGTTGAAAGGAGGGAAGGAGTCGCGCCCCGCCGCCCCGCCGCCCGTCGCACCAAGGTCTTCGCTCCGGCTGCGGTGGTTCGTCCGACAGCCGGCAGATGGCGAGGCGCGCACGAGTTTCTCGCAACCCGATGACCCGCTCGAGGGTTATAAGAACCCCGGCGGTAGCCAAGTTCGTTAGCTTTGCGCAGTGGCGATATCGTAACCAATGAGGTTCTACCGAGGTGCGATTATTGCTAGTTGAAAACTTTTACCAATACCCCGCCATGACGATGTGAAATACCATCGGCAACGGCAATTTTTGGCAACCCCTACGGGGGTCAATTATTTATTACAAACATAATTACGATTGTTCGTTTTATCCGCTCGACCAACTTGGTCCGGATATAAATGCGAACTGTCTTTCCTCGACGTTGTTTCATCAAGTACAGTCGTGGTATTTGATGTACGCACAGGTCATTATATAATAAGAGCCGTGCAATCACCGCGAGTGTGTCGCACTCGATATCGCAAACTGCTCGATGATTCCTTCCTTTTCTCCACATGGTCGTGTTCTATTCATCGACGGTCCGCGGTCGACCTCGCTCCCGTTTGCCACACCGCGCATCGGTGAATAATTACACGCATCCCAGGTGCCATGTAACACGGCGCGTTGCGAGTTGCCAGAGCCGCAACTTACATATATATACACATAGTTGGCTTATCAGCTGTTTCCGTTTGCAATTTTTCTCAAACTCTACCGCGATTTGCGCAACCATCTCCGGAGCTACAAATTTATCTCAATCTTTTGTTTTAAATATTATTTTTATTTTTATTTTTATTTTTATTCATTGTTTTCTAAGTTAAACAGATTGAACCGGGACGTCGTGGAAATTGATTTTTCGGAGCCGCGCATCGTGGACGTTTCCCGAGCCCTGGCCCATACTAATCAATTCGACTCCGTATGTATAATGTATGTGTATATTCACACACACCCTTTCATACACTTTGCTTGTCCTTACAATCTCCGAATCGCTCGACAATTAAAAGTCTGTTCCGGCAGCTCTCGTATAATCCGTTACTCCACGGTCCGACTCTCCCGAGTTAAAAAACACGCTCTGGTCGAACTTTTTGGCTGAAAAAAAAAAATGAAAAAAAAAAAAGGTTGCACAATCTCTCTGAATATACAAGCCCCCCTCGTCCACATGTTCGAATTGGTTGCGGCAAATGAACGTAGCCATCGAAGGATGATGCGGCTGGCGTGTATGTATCTGCAAGATGGGACACGTGTAAACCCCCGTAGCGAACGCCCTTGGCTCGATACGCGATCACGCGGGTTGGGCCAAAATTTCGTTTTATCGATCAATCGTCGATCGGGACTTTCACCGCGCGGTGGTTGGTAATCCACGTTGGGAAAGTCTGTTACGATCATCGCTACCCAATTGGTAAATTTCGTCGAATCGATTGCAAAAAGTCTGTGCGCGCGCGGGATATTCGTTTATACGCACATATAGCCCCACGTACGTGTAACTGCCGTAATAACTTTGATCTCGGTCGAAACAAGAAAGCGTATATGTTCGTTGAACGAAAATCGAAATGGAAATTGGCCGGCGCGTGATTCAACGGTGATCACCTCCGACCTGTCGAATTCGCGTAATCGTTTGGGCCGCCGAACGAAGCCAACATCGCGTGTAAAGAATACTATAAAATATTTCAGTACCATTATTTAGTTATTTGAAACAACTGAATTGTTAAAATGTAAATAGCGATTCGAGGCAGGCGAGGCACCGTGCCTGGTACGAAGCACCGACTGCTGCTGCTGCTGCTTACACCCCCTCCTCATTGTCGAACAAAAGAAAGAAATAGCGGAAAGCAGGACAGTCGTTTATCGTTTGTTACAATTTTCTTATCGATGATTTAATCGGGAGACTGTCGCGAGAATTCGTGCTTGTTCCACGCGCTTGATAGGATCGTCAATGCCGGACGACATAACCGGATGATGAACGAACGAAGGTGGAAAAAGGAGAGCGAGAGTATGCGAGGCTCTACTGTAGCGGCGACGTCGGGGCCACTCGGCACGGCGACGGTGCTGCCGCTGCCGCTGCCGGTGGTGTCGGAAGCTCCGCGCCGCTGGCGCACCGGCGGTGGGGATGGTGGGGGTTGCCGAGCGTCGACTCCGGCTCGCGGGGCCATTGCCGTTCCGGCAACCGTCGAGACTGGTCGGTCTTGTCCGCGAGTACGTTTTATTTATTTTTCGTTGTTGTTGTTGTTCGGTTCGGTTCGTCGTTGATCACCTCGATCGAACGCTACGTGTTGTTTGGATCGTGTATCGGACGCGTGTAAAAATATTTATCAAAGTTGGTCGAAATAATTAAATCAAAGTGCATCCTCGAATCGAAAAAAGTGAACTTGGTGAAATTAAAGTAACATTTGTGACAATCGTGAATGAAAAGGACGTGAATTTGGATAGACACCCTTGTTTGATCGTTCGCGTTCGACGAGTTTGATCGCAACGACTCAAATTTTGGACGTACGCGGTTAATCGGTACGAGTGACAAGTGATCCACCCCCGTGTGTATGTACCAAGCAGTGTAGCGAGGCGTAAAAATCAACACACGAGCGAAGCGCGACGGTTACGACGGGGGAGCGCGGAGCCAACGCTGTCGGTCGGTCGGTCGCGGTCGCGCGTGCGCGTGCGCCCTCGCGCGCTCGACACGGGGTGAACGAATCGTCGTCGTAGGTCAGTTACCGAGAGACTCGACGACGAGCGCATCACGGGGCATATCAACGGTGTAGTTGGCGAGCGAGCAAACCGAAGCCACGGTTGCTGCTGCTGCTATACGATCTCTTTCTCCTGCACCTTGGCCCGTGAATGGCGACGGTGGTGGCGGCTCTCCTCGCGTGACCTTCGATCGCCGCTCGGCTCTTCGACCACCGGGAACCGAGCAGCTGCTCTCTCGCCCCGCTATCGTCACTGACCATCCAGAGAGCTACTTTCCTCGGGCCAAGCCGTCTCGTCGCGCGATTATTCAATCGGACGGTCAAACTATTTTTTTTTTTTTTTTTTTTTTTTTTTAATTTCACTATCGCGGACTATTACGTTTAATTTCGAGTGTCAGTGTTACGATGGTAACAATAATGATTGAATTATCGTGAGTGTTTTTTTTCTTCTTCGTCTTTCGGAGTATCGGACCGATCGTCGCTGCGTTATCTCGGTGAGTCGGTATAATTTTTCATTGCTAATATTTATTTATAATTACGCAATACATTTCTCAGACTAGTAACTCGAATGCGATAAAATGGGGAAAAGAAAAAAAAACCATTAGACTAATTATCATTACCGATAACGATGATGATAATAATGATAGTAATAATAATAACGAGGGTGGCAAAAGTCATGAAACCGCTACGCTTGTTGTTTGATCCGAGGCTGCACGAGCTTGATGATGTTCGTATCACGATTATAAAAAAAAAAGAAAAAAAAAATGTGGCATAACAGATGATAATCGCGGGGTCCGGGATGCATTTTCATGTGGCGCACTCGAGTCGTCGGTTGTTTCCGGCACGGAGTTGAACCGCGCCGAGACCCAAAAGCAAGTTTCGGGTAAATTATTACACGCGACGAGTACGCGTTTGGTCTTCTATATTATGACACTACCGCGGAGCCGAGGCCCCAATCGTCGAAACGCATCTCGCGTTTGTTGCAACATCTTATTTCGTTGCGACGATTCTTCCGGACATTTTTATCCGTGTCTTTTCCCGGTCAATTACTTTTTTACCGTATTCGTTCGTTCATCATATTTTTTTATTTATTTATTTTTTTGTTCGGTCTCGAATTTTGCTCAATTAAACCCTTCTGACCCGGAGACACGGTACGCATTCATCGTGTTTGACGTTCCGAGTTGCAGTTTCGAAACTCGACAATTATCCGGTGAACCGTTTTTGTAATTAGAAAAAAAACAGTAACCGAGTACCCAGTTTTCTCTTGCCAAAAAATTGAGAAGCGTTCTGGCGGTCGCGAATGTACGAAACCAAGGGAAGACCATACGTGTATAGACATATTTATACACACACACTCGGTATATACAGTCGGAGCGCTGCTATATAATAGTAACTTCTCAACCGTGACTTTCTTTTTACGGAATAACGTGTAGAAGCGGGTACCATCTCGTCACGAGGTTACGCGTTGCTTCACAACCTTAACCCCTCTGTAACCCGACGTTTTTATTTTATTTTATTTTATTTTTCTTCATTTACCTGTTGTCGTTGCCGCCGGCGGATAAACGAAATTGCCGCGTGTAGCTACTATACACGAATATATATGGTTTCGTGAAATGCGAGACCACCGCACGCGCAAAGTATCGACAAAAACCGACAGACTTTTTTTTTTTTTTTCCTTCGGAGCTCGTAAAACGCGCGTTGGTTTTCTTGGCGAAAATAAAGAGGAACGATGCGAAGGGCGTAAGTTATATGTGCGAGAGAAACGCGTGTAGTCCGCTATGTACGAGGATCGAGGTCCAATGACCGTAATTACGCTCCCGTAAAATACGTCTCGACGAAAAAATAAGGAGCCACCGCTCTTTCGGCAGCGACCGCGTGATTTTTTTCAAGTTACGCACACTGCAACCTGTATAATATTTTTCTCGACATGTATAAGCTCGATGTACGCGAACACCGCAGGGCTAACATCAAATGTTCGCTAATTATGTCCGTGCTTGGGAACCAACTTTCTTTCTCTTTTTTTTTAAATTTTTTTTTTGACATTCGCAGCCTATCGGAGCGTATTTACTTATTATATTTCGCGCGACACAACGAGGAGAACGAGGTTTTTTTTTTTTTCATCATGGATAAAATGATTCGAATGGTCCATGGGGTGTAAAGTTGATGCTGGAAAAATCGGTCGATTAATTAACGATAAAGGTAATTGGAATGTGCGGTGCGGTGGGCGATAATAAGTAACCGTTTGTACTCGCAACTCGTATGATCCGTTAGCCCTCGTCGCGCCGCGAAACCTTTCACAACACGATATCAATTACACCGAGTAATGGTTGCACCGGCACAAGTGCCGCGAGAGGGCGCGACAGAGACGCGGAGGGTTGTGCGTGGGTGATGCAGTCTCGTTGAAGCCGGTCTCTATCGGCGAGGAGCAATGGCGTTTTTGCCGTTTTTTTCGTTTTTGTCGTTTTTGCATGCCGATTGACCACCACACCGACGGCCAATGTTTTTTAACGATCGTTCGACCTGTAGACCGGACACATATACACAGCTAGCACAAATAATACTCGCGCGACTCGTGTTGACGATTGGCTCCTTATAAGTCAGTCCGCGTATATGAGTTTTGCTTGGCGATCGAGATCATAACCGTGTGTTTTTAACGTTTGGTAAATTGAATAATTATCAATTGATTTGGCAAACTGTCGATTCGATCGAACGATAGAGCGACTCCGTCTCGGCGGAAATGGTCAACGTAAATTAATATTAATTGAGTAGTTTACAAGCATGTAGAATATGTTATCTCGCACACAGTTATTTTCTCGGAGTCAGGTACGATTGTACGCAAAAGCTCAACGCGCGATTGTTTATTGTCATAGATTTTGCGATTGTCGCGTATCGCGTGTCGTTGGACCGCCGCGAGCCACGATAATCTATATCCCACGAAGCCCGTATATATGCGAGAGATTGTTCTCCGAGTTTCGCATAAACGAGCAATTGAAGGCGAGCATCACGTACGTCGTACGCGATGTGCGCACGTGCTTTATTCTTGCTACATATATATATATATATATTATATACGGATACACGTATATTATATTCGTGGAATCGAATACGTAAAGATATTCCAAATGCGTATGGCGCGTTGCGAATACGAGTTGGGGAAAATTGCATGGGAAATTAAACGGACCGATGTATCACGTAGGCGGACAATAAGCGACATTGAGGGAACGACGCGAATAATTTTAAACACCATCCACTGTCGATTGCGAATGAAAAATGCTCAAACTTTTTTTTTTCCATTCGGGTATATAAAATACAAGATAAAAAAATTGATGGAGAGAAAATTGTGAATTATCCGGCAATGAGTCTTCGAGTTGAATAATTACGATTGGAAAAATCGCGGACCATATCGAGTAGGATGAGATTCGTCGCCCGATCGATTCGACGCGGAATGTCCGATATACATGTGTATGGAAGAGAGCTGCTGCTGTTATTATTACCGGTTACTCGCGATGATGCCAGAGCGCCCCACGGTCGCGGATACGAGGGCGGGGCTGGGAGACAATGCTCGTTATGCATTGTTCGATCGTAAAGACCCCGAGAAGACCGTCTGTGTATATATATGTATATATATATGTAACGAAAGGGTGTATCGGGGAGCACGGAATGAATGGTGCAATTTATCGTCGGGTGTGCTGCTAAACTGGTAGCCACGAGTGAGACCAATGTGAGTCGCAGTCTGGCGGGCAACTCGTTCCCAATCGCGCCGCTTGGCCAATATCGCGCGGTCTATCGATATAAACGCGACACCCATCGCCCGTACGCGTTTCGTGCTATGATATATATCGTTTGCATTTGACGCGAGTCGTCTCTCCCCCACATCCATTGATCATTGGAGCAATGGAAAATGGTAACGAAAAAAATATCCGATACCCAGTTTTTAATGCACGATATATAATAAATCTTGCTCGTGAGTTTTTTTTTTTTTTTTTTTTTTTTTCATTTTTTTTTTGTTGTTCTTTTTTATTTCCAACGGCGATAACGCGATAACACATCGGAATATAATGTATATTTCGTTGAAGCCCGAGTATTCGATTACACCAGAAACGTTGTTGCGAATTTCATAGCGTCGACTCGGACCGCGAGCACGTTGAAGCGCAAATAGTTCCTGGAAACTTATCTTATATGCACGCGCGTGCATGTGTGCATGTTCGCGCCTGTCTCTCTCTCGCAACGTGGCGAAATATGATCCAAGCTTGGACCGCGGCACGGTTGCCACTCGCTCGCGCATGTCCTTTTCATATTCTCTCCTCGTGATATTAAACATGAACGAAATAACATGATTATATTCTTTCTCGTCCGTCTCGCTCTCTCTCTCACTCTCTCTCCATCTTACTCTCGCTGTTTCGTTGAATCGCGAACGTGCTCCCGTTTGTGCGGAATAACCAACTTTATAACGAATGCGATAGTTCGGAGGTTGGGATGTAACGTACGCTCGGAAGGAATTACAGCCGCTGCAGAATATATATAATAACTAACGGGGAGCACACGGAAAACGCGTATAGTTTCTCGACGAGAGTTGCAATAAAGTGGAGTGTCGCACGCGATGCATCTACGCCGAGATCGATCTACCGCGGTTATAACTGGGACAAGCGTTGACGAAAACTATGCGGGCGACGTGTATCGCTGGGGTCCTCGTTTTCGTTCGTTCATTATTTTATCATCGATTAAACGTGTCGCGTTTATTTGAAAAAAAAAAAAGTGTTTACGGAATATAAATAATAACGCCGGTCTAAGCTTATCGCGCACTCGATGCTCGTCGTTATTTCCGGACTGACGTGAAACAGTTTACGGCGATATCGCCCGATTGCTCGTTTGACCTCGGGTTTTACCACGCTTTCACGATTCTCGAATGACCCATCGCGTGACAAGGCCATCAACGTCTTGCTTCCCTCGCGAGTATGCTCGTCTCGTAATTCGTTTACACGCTCGAGAACTCATCCGACTCGCGTGGTACGTTAAATTTTACCCGGGTCTGTGTTTGAAAATATAATCGGTCGATCGGGAGCAGTGTATACGATTGTTTATGTATACGATGATCCTCGTAATGATAATAATCTACGAGATTCGTCGACCTATAAAATCATCTTTAACTATTTTTTACCTCTCGTTGAAACATTTACAAGGCGATGAGAAAAAGTGAGAATAACAAAAAAAAATGGTCCAACAAAGGTCGCCGCGTATAAACTGTTTGATAATACTCAAACCGTAGAATTTTGTCAATTACCGAACAATGTTGTATATTACACGGCCGAAGTGGAAAACGCGGTGTTTCTCGGTCTCGTTTTTTAACGTACTCGAGACCGAAACGGGTTTTGAAGGAAAACAGAAAAATGCGCGTGTAACGACAAGCTCGGTTGCAATGTTAGTTTGAGGAATCGATGAGTATATACGATACACGTATATGCGTATAAATCGGTTTGGAGAAAGAAATTTGGAAAAAAACGAAGAAAAAAAAAATGAGTGAAACATTGCCAGGTTACCGTCTCCGTGAGACAAGCGACGACGGTGGCGATCGCGACGCACCACCGGCAACTCTAAAGTGCCTTATAGAGGACTGGCGCCGTCTCGGAGCACGCAACCCGATCTGGCAAACCGGTAGAACCGAGTGTGTATAATCCGTGTTCGAGCTTTCCGTGTATAGAACTGGTGACGTCGTCCGGTTGTCCCGCGTCTCGATTGCGTGGCGTTTCGCTTGATCCTTTTAAATTCCGACGAGGTTCAGCACCGGTAAAACCAGTCGTAGCCTTTGTTTCTCTTTTCTCAAAATCGTAGCTTATTATTTTTTTTTTATCCCGGTCATAGCTATTGTTTTTTTTCTTTCTAAAATTTATTCCAAACGTTGGACCATTGGTTCTTCCATAAAAATCATCGCCGTGCTTATTTGTAAATTAAACTTTGTGCCTAATCTTTTTACGTGTCACGTCACCCGCGGTCTTTATACATAAGAGTAAGGGTGGGGTAGCTTGTATCGCTGGGAAAGACGGACGAAGGACGATTTGTCAGCCGACGGTGGTGCGCGATTGCCGCCGAGGTACGACTCTCTCTCTCTCTCTCTAGTTTTATCTCAATTGAAGATGCTCTCGGTGGATAATTGGGTGCGGAGATGCACCGGACGAAACACGAGCGGTCCGTGGTTTGCCGATCTCGCGGTGCAATGAGTTTACGGTCGGTGACATCGGTTCGCTGCTACCGTCTCTTCGTATTGTCGCATCGAAGCGTTGAATTGAACAATTGCCAAGTCGAGGATGGAACGAAGCACTCTCGCACCGTTTAAACACCTCTTCGATCGCTCCACGGCTATTTATTTCCCACGAGCGTATAACTCGCGAGTCGCGAGAGAGATATGTGAAAATTTTAAAATATCACATTTAAAAAATATCATATTTAAATTTTCGGAATATTGATCCGCGTGCCATCGCGTATATACTGATTGCAATGGGAAATGTCGCCACCGACAAATGATACGTTAATTGTTCGATTGATACAAATGAAATAGAATTTCTGAAACGCAATGTAAATGTTTCTTCGGGTGATTCAGCCGGTTTAATTTATAGCGCGATAAACCACGCATCAACCGCCGCTGTGTGTATATTCGTAACAACGATTTCACTCTCGTCGCGGCTTATTACCGCATACACGTGTGAATATATATATATGTTTGAATTTTCGCACATCGCGCAAAGCCGAAGAGATCGGCGCCGTTGGGTCGATTCGTGTCCCGTTGGGCCTGCGAGGGTCTCCGGACCGTGACCGGACGAGGCTCGCGCGAGAACCGGCTGCTTTAACAGCAGATTCAGACCTCTCTCGTCACACGCTCGTGTGTGTGTGTGTGTGTTACAGTGTGCCGTTGCTCTTGCGTCTCTGTACACACACACATATATATATATATATATATATATATATATATATATATATATATATATATATATATAGGGTCATACAAAGTGTACAAAGTATAGCCGCGACTACACGGTGTCCCCACGGGTTCGCGGTGGGTTCGCGTTCGACGATCGTCCAAGATCCGTCGCTGTGCCGCAAACGCGTCGGGACCCACCTTTCCTCACTCCGTTGTTTCAACTTGGCCACGCCGCATTCTCTCTTTTCCTCTATTCCATTCTCGACGCGACATCACCCTTCGCTTCTCTCTCCGTCTCTTTCACAATCGAATGGCCAGTCGACTCTCTCTCTCTCTAACACACACGCGCGAAGCGTTGCTCCTTTGCCCTGGCTCGCCTTCGCCCACGTCCGCGTCATTGCGACCCGGTGCGGTTCCGCTGCATCGACGGTACGTTGTGTACACCGCGATTCCGTGTGTATAATCTGTGTCACGTGGAAGGCCCGCGCCCGCGAGAAAATAGCGCTATTGTGTGTATTATGCAAACTGTCCTCGTTCGCAGCCGCGCGGCGTTGTAGCATATTATCTCCGGACCGATTGCCCATCGTTTTATCGCGTCTGTTAATCGTCCAAAGGGAATGTGCGGAAAACACAAGTTTTTGACATTCGTCGGTTGTCACCATTCGAATGTCAAGGTCTCTCGATGCTCGTTTGTCCGATGCGGGTTTCGTAACAAATTCGTATATTCGAAAAAGTCTCGGGCGCTGTTGCGAAATTTGCTGGAACGACGAGGAGATAATCCGTATGCGCCGAGTGAGTTGTTCGGAGTACTCTCCGTGGTTTATAATGACCGCTGCCAACCGCCGAGTCTGCCAATGTAACGCGAATAACTCATCGCTCTTGGTTCGTACGATTTTTTTTTCTTTTTTCTTTTCTTTCTTCGTCCAAATGGTTCGATCGATTGTTCAATATAAAATTCACTCGATTTAGCATTCGTATAAATTGAATGGAATATACGTAACTTTGTAAGGCGGGTACAACTCCGTTGCGTAATTGATAAATTTACGGCGGGTCGACGCGTGCATCCGATGAAATAAAAAAAAATATATATGGAATTTACAAAAGAGATGAGTAGCCGCGATATGGAAATTAAAAAGGGAGAATGCTATTTCCACGGTTCGTTGGTTGGTTGCTCGTTGTAAACACGAGACGCGCCGTGCCGATCGTATAACGACGACCACGAGCGCGGGTAATAGCAGCAGCAGCAGCAACAGCGGCGAGAGCATCGAGCGCGCGGGGCTATACATATTGCATGTGGAAGAAGCGCGGAGAGACGGTCCATTGTCGATTCTGGTCGTGGCGGCGCGGCAGTGGCGATAGGCTCGTGCCCCGGCTGCTGCTGGTTGTTCTTCCGGTAGCATCGCGAACGCTGCCGAGCAAACTGCTACGAGGCAAACTCTCGTGCCCCGTGGACTTTGGCGAGACCGCGGGACACGCGCTTTTCTCGTAAATCCGTCTCGCGACCAGTTTATCCGTCTCATCGTCTCGCTCTTTCTTCATCGCTCCCTTTATTCTCGTGGACGACGCTCACCGAGACCGCGAGGAGGGTTTGATGCGTCTCGTTTCGAGACGTTATTACTTAGCGAGAACTCGTATCGATTTCCGCTCGGTCGATCCTCTCTCGCGTCAATGTCGCTTTTTCATCGTGTTATTATTTTTCAGATTTTTTTATTTATCAACTTTTCCATCGCAACCTGCACTTGTCATTTATATATATATATATATCTGTATTTTCCTCGACTGTTGTTCGAGTCTCCGCGCGGATACTCGATACGCTTACGATCAGTCGTATGGACTTTGAGCCCCGATTGCACTGTACGCGCGTTTCTCACGAATTGAAGAGAGCGAGAGAGAGAGAGAGAGAGAGAGAGACAAT
This sequence comes from Diplazon laetatorius, assembly GCA_963662125.1. NCBI lineage: Eukaryota > Metazoa > Arthropoda > Insecta > Hymenoptera > Ichneumonidae > Diplazon > Diplazon laetatorius. The sequence continues at coordinate 41,136 of OY759152.1, read as the reverse complement.
CGTCGCGTAATCGGATTATAGATCACTCGAGTCGCGCTTTTCCGAAGCTATGACACTCGACACTTACCCGCCCGGATTATGAGTTTCGATGCGGTCGGAAAATTGAGAATCACCTGCGGGCGAGAGAGGGAGAGGGAGAGGGAGAGAAAAAAAATGTCGACTACTAAAATCGCTTTGAATCCATTCTCCACGGAGATCTCGTTTATCGATGAACGACGTTCTTTTCTTCAAGCTGTTTAGTTTTACGAAGCGAAGAGTGACGAGTAAAGAGTTGCCCATGAACCAAAGGGGTAGAAAAAAAAAAAGTTTGCTCATGGTGCTGGCATGTGCTGCGGACGTTTTGAAAGCATGGTTTATGCGCGTATAAAGAGGTTGGAGAGTGTATCCTCGTTGATCCGGTACTTACGGGTGGCACACCCACCTGGATCATGGGTGGTTCGGCTGATGGGGCTTTGTAACGACGGGCAACCGTCGCCGCGCGGCCACGGACCACCGCGAAACTACATTCCGTTGTTACCGCCGATTGTTATACATGTCGCGAGTTATGCCATCACAATAACTTGTCTTTTTCATTATCGGTCATACATTCGTTCTCTGAATTGACGTGATATTTTCTTTGCTTTATTGTTTGCACCATCGATACGCACAACCGAGTATATCCAAGTACGAGAATGAAAATGGTCGAACGACGCGCGAGACGATGAGAATGACGCGATGATTACGAGACGCGTCGACGAGGTTGAAAACGCGATGGACGAGGCAATGCACTCTCGTCAGTGAGTACAGTTACGTAACTCTGTTTTTTTTTCTCGTGCGATGCCATCCTTTTCTGGAATCTTGTAAAACTCGAGTTTCAAGTTCGCGCGAGCTTCTCGGTGTCGTTCGTACGCAAAAGCTTTGCCACGGTCGTCCGCATTGTGCGTGTCGGCGACGGTCTTTGGCGCACGGGCCATATGTACACCCGCGCTGCGAAGGTTAAAAAGCGAGCACGGCGCGAGATGCGATGTCGAGTCGTCGTCGTCGTCGTCGAAGCGATTGTGCGCCGGTATTGCTTGACCGGAATGATTTTTCTTGGTCGTGACAGATGCATATTCGTAGGGTCGTAGGTACGCGCGCGCGGTCCACCACCCACGTTGCTCGAGAGACGGAGAGACGGAGATATTGTTCCACGGTGAAAGACGGAGAAGCGCGCTCGCACTCGACGAAGCACGGACACTCGTCGGATTGTGCGATCCTTTTCATATCCTTTTTTCGAGCGAGCGAAAGAGCAAACGAGATGGATAGAGATGCGGAAGAGTGAAAGAGGTAAATTGTGAGGTTCGCGGTGTGCACATCTACTCTCGTATGATATATGCGACTGGTGGTCGTTGCAACGGAGCTGAAGCTGGTGCTATGCCGCTGCTGCCGGTTGCTCACGATAGTCGCGAGGGAGTCGCGAGACTCCGTAGCAGCAGCTTCGCTCGAGCCCGCGACGTGTGTGGTCTTCCGACTGATTCTCTTCTCGGAGCGATATGCTCGCTCCGTCGTACATCCCGCGGTTCCGCATTGAAATTTTCCAACTAACGTCCGTTGAAGCTCGCTCCGCACAATATTCACGTCTATTGTGTGCGCGAGAGACGCGCGGAATAGCCGCCGTATATTATCTCGAAACTTGCATAATAATTTTCAACCGACTCGTAGACGCGCGTACGACACATGACCGCAGAATCGTCGTTGGATAACACCGCGCGTCGTGTTACGTGAAGACGTACGAACCGTTTACGTTTCGACAATATCGGCCATGTGAAAAAATCCACGTTGAAAAGAGTGGTTAAAAAGTAGCGATACTAATAAAATTCGGAAAGATAAAAACTGCGCGAAAAGAGACGAGAGAGAGTATGAATAACGCGATGGAACTATGAATGCGGTGTAGAAGGACGCGCGGGTATATAAGCAACCCCCCGCGGGGATTCTGGAGCGGTGATACCGATGGCGGTGAACTCGCGCGAGCAAGGGCGTACGTGGAAGCAGCCGCCGCGCGTTTGTTCGCTGGCCAACGTACAATTAATTTGCTTGTCCCGGGTGTTTTCCGTTGGTCTTTCGTACGCGCCGCGAGACCGCTTGATTTTCCATTGCAGCGACGTCTACTCGTGTGTATATATACGCTCGTTGGATAACCGTGTATCTATATTGGTACGAGCCGAAGAGTCGAGAGACAACGTTCGCCGACGTGTGCCTCGAAGAAGCGGTCGTTGCCGCGCGCGCACGCTTTCTTCCTCCCGCGGTCGTTTCAACCCGGATCACCGGCTCTGGCAAATTCCTGCGTAAACGCGATGCCGCAGCACCAGCGGCTCTGGCAAAAGGACCGGCGGTTAACCGGCAGCCCGCGCGCCGGGATAAAGATATAATTTAACGTTCTCCTCGGTCGGGCGATGTTTGAAAACCGATGACAAGACTCTCTTTGCCCGTCATTTCCTATGTACAACTAAACACTGCTTGCACACGCGCTTCACTTTCATCCGTGTGTTCGTAACTACGGTCGACGATTGCCACGAGCGGCTGGTCAACTTTTATAATCGGTTCGGAGCTTCCGCCAACCGAAGCGTATGACTCGAAAAAGTGTTTGACAGTCTCGCGAGATACCGCACGGGCGGTGCAGGTACCGTTGCGGTCGCTAACACGCGGCACGACGACGACCACGACCACGGGATAAATACGCCGACCACCGTCTTTTCTTCTCTCGATCCTGCACCGACTGGGAGCAGCAAAACGCAACCGCGAAAAGATTTTCACGGGTAGTTTGAACCACGCGGTTCGTGCTGCGCACCCACGAAAAATAATTGGAACGATGGTCGACGTGCGGAGAATTAGCGAATGGCTCGTACGAGGGCGGGTTATCGCGGGGATTGTCCGAAGCTTGGGGTATATCGCGCTATGACTCGGGTGGCTGACACGGCACCGCCAAGTCCAGGAAGTACGGCAGTGCCGTGCGAGAATTTGAATGCAAATTTATAGCCGCGCCTGGCTCATAAATACCGTCGTAGTCGCAAACGTTGAATAGCACCTGTGTACACACACACGCGTACACGTCGCAGCCACCGCATCTCGGCGACTGAGAGGGGCTAGCTGTTGTGGAAGACGCGGAATAATGCGATTGTCGTGGCATGTGCGAGAGCGAGTCGCGCATGAACGAACGACTGAAATTTGAACGAGAGACGCAACGGGATGGGATTGTATGCACGATAAATGGGTCGAAAACGATCGAAAATTGAGTCGCGGTAATTATCGACGTTCGTTTTGTCAGTGATACGCGAAACGAGCATCGTGACGTTTCGAACGACTCTTCGCGGGTATATAATAATGTTGGTAAATTGCACGCAACGAGATAACGAGACCAATCGACCGCTACTTTCGACGCGTAAAAAAAAATAAAATAAAATGAAATGGAAATGAATAAGGAAATAAGAAAATACGAGATATCGGAAGCGCCGTAGGAACAAACCAAATACCGCGCGACGAGCTACCGTGCGGTTACTGCCTTTTCATATATGCATATGTAGAAATGCCGTTGACGGTTCCAAGCCGGTGATCGTCGTCGACCGGTCGTCTTGCATGTAACACGCACGCCGTTTAAACCGTATATGTACATATATGTATATGTATAGATGTACGTGTCTCTTTAGCAGCCCACAAAACGTATCGGGTAGAGCGTACTCGACGGAGCACGCTTTTTCGGCAAAAGTTTAACCCGCGGCAATCAACACGCTGCATTAAAATAATTTGCATTGGGTCTCGTGCAAGACGAATCTCAAAGTTGCCGGCGCACCCGCGGATAAGTTAATAACCAATCGACACACGCGTGACATATACCTATAACCGCCGAGCGACGACGCGCATATTACGACCGACTGTGGAGTTTTCTCTTCTCGGTCTCTATCGCGACCGCGACACACCTCGACGAACACGTTGTTTCGATATACCGCGTTAACGTACGATCATTGTTTAATTACACGATTCATCCGTTGTAAAGAAATTTGTGGTAAAGTTGGAATGCCGGGAAAACGTTTTCTTCGTCAATATTTTTCGCTATAATATAACACAGTTATATGTGAAAGAAAAAAAAACTTGGCGTCAATTTATTAGCATGGAGAGGGAGAGAGAGAGAGTACTGATGGGAACTCGCGAGGGGCAAGTAACCGGATGTGTGGGGAGACGGAGCTCGCTTGTCGATTGTGCGTATAGCAAGCTCGTTTATTCGTTAATGGAGCAGCATCCTGTCGATAACGGTTTGACGCGGAATAAACAGAGTCATCGCGATTGATTAAAACTTTGCAATCGGACACGCGATGTATTCGTGGAAGAATTGTAACGACGATCGAAAAACAAAAGAATTTTCGTAACAATTTTGTCGATTGAATATTTTGATTAATTAATACGTGCGAATCATTTGACAACATGAATTTATGACGATTGTTTTATCAACACACACCGCCCATGGCCAAGAGCCAAACAAAGAGAAACGCGGAGCGACCCGAGATGAGGAAGGAGGTTGCAACGTTGTGGCCGGGGTAATTGGGAGGGCGGGGGGCGAGGGGATAAGTAGTCGTTGACCGATGAAATTTCGAGATCATTTTCCAGCATCGGAAATTGACCCTGCATCGGGGATCGAGGGGATGCTGAATTCCCTTTCTCGGTAGTGCAATAGTGCAATAGTGCAATAGTGCAATAGTGCAACGAAGAAACGAATAAACGAAGCAACGGTTTATCGTTGCAATGGAATCTGGGCCAGGTCCTGTTGGTTGCCGGGTCTCGCAAACTACTCTCGCGTTGGTATATAGCACAACGGAATCCACTGTGGCAATCGTCGGTGTGCACAATGCCGCGCGGCTATCGTATCGTGCCGTAATCGCGTCAACGGACGCGTATAAACCACCCGTGTGTGTTTGTATACGCGCGCTCGTCGACGCGGTCATGCTTCGACGGATCGAGCGAGACCACCGCGCTCGCGCAAATTGTTTCATCGTTGATCGGTCTCTCATTTGTGTCCCATCGTGACAATTTTTTTTTTTGTTTTTTTCGTAATTCATTTGATGAATAACATATTAAAATGTTGTATATTTTTTTTATTATTTATTGCAGAAAAACGAATGTACGATTCCGGATGGTTGGCCGTTGACTCTCGGGGGCAAAGGATTGGTCGTTCAACTCGGTGAGCTCGAAGCATCCGCGTTGAGACACGGGGAATGTTACCTCTGCGTGCGAAAGACGGTCAATCGTCGTCGGAGCATCGGTTGCTGCACCCCCACGGATCACGATAATTCCGATCCTCTCATCGAGGAAAGCGCTTTGGGCGGTGATATTGTCGAGGTAAGAATTTTTCAAGTGAAGCTTGTCGCGGCACATTGCTCGGGAATTATCGAATGAATATGAAAGAATGATGAATATCGTTTGGCAGATAGCTCTGGTGTGGCGTTCGTCGATGCGGTCCCCGGGATTCCTCGGTTGGGACCGCGAGGACGCGTTCATGGACTGGCGGGGGGATCCAACTCGAAAATCCATAACCGATAGAGAATCGGGATCGAGCGCGAGACCCGCTGCCACCGCCGCGACCGCCGGGCTACCGGGGATAACGGGTCAACGTGGCGAAACGAAAACGCGACTGAGACGAAGATCCCGAGACGAATCCATACGTTGCAGATCTGCTGGCAATAGTCAAGATCGTGATAGCGTCGTCGGTAAAACCGTGGGTGGCCCGATCAACGAAAAACTGGATCGCACCGGGAGTCGGTGGAAAAATTGCAACGATGATGCTCCGAACGATTCAAAAACTACGGATTCGCAAATATGGATTTCTCCGGAAGAATCGATCGATCGAAAAGTTTTGAGAAGCGAGGATTCGGGAGGAAATTGGTTGAAAATAAGTAGCGAAAACAACGTCCCGATGAACGTCGACGACAAATGGAAAGAAGGAAATTCGGTTGGCGCGTGTTCCACGAGAACGTGCGAGTGCTCGAGCAGACGATTGAAGTTGGAACATCTGGAGAGTCCGACGAGCCTCGAATCGGCGATAAACGGAAAATACATGAACGGCAGCGGCGAGGATGGGAGTGGCGGAGGTGTCGGTGGTGGTGGCGGTGACGGCGGAGCCACCGCCGTCGTTGGTTCTACAACGATGTACGGCTGGACCAAATCGTCGTCGGCCTCGTCGGGTTTCCATTCGATAACGAGCGGTGGCAACGACTCGGAATCGAGTACCGGCGGTCATTTGTCGTTATCGTCGCCCGACGACATCAACGACATCGACAACGATGAACGATTGACGGATCTCATCGGATCCCTCCTCGTCACGGTTCAACGAAAGATCGAACGAGTCAACATCGAGGATCTCGTTTTTCCATGTCCGTCGTGTAGAAACATCGACACCGAGGATTCCCTCATAGGTTGCAAATGCGCGATCGAACAATGCCAAAGTTCGATGGTCGATGGACAACGGTGCAGCTGTGGAATCGCTGGCAACTCGAGTTGTAAAACCAACGAAACCATCGGAAGCTTCGAGGTGGCCGGAATCAAACACATCGACAGCGACGACGAGGAAGAAGTTCGCATGGGTTTTGGTGAGTTTGAATTTACAACAATTCCTATTTCATTGTATATCGATTACATTAGAAAAAAGGAAGCGCGATGATCGACGATAAATTGTTCGCTGCCAACGATAATAACAAACAACTGAAAAAGATAAACGCGATCGGAGAATTACACGGCTCGTTAACCAAAAGTGCGTGCGGCTTAACGTTCGAATCGTGGCTGTACGCAAAAAAAAAAAAAAAAAAAAAAGAGTTGAGAGCACACGGGAAAATAATAGAACGGAAGGCGGTTCGACGGTGCATGTCCGGCGATTAGCCCCGAAATTTATACCCCTTGCTCGTGTGTTGTATATAGTTATCTCTTTGTTGATTCGGAGTGTACAGAGCCCACCAGGCTTTTTCGTAATGATAGAACCGTCGGTGTTTCAGGAACGAAGAGAAAAGCCGAACAAGTGTCCACGCCTAGAAGCATCAACGACTTATCCGATGACACCTTGAACTGTGGCCTCAAACTTCCCGGTAAGTTTATCGTTTCTATTTGTATCGATCGATAGTTTGCGTTGGACGAATGATGTTATTTAAAAAAAAAAAGGGATCAATTTTTCAGATAAAAATGCGACAAGTTGTAGAAATTTTTCGGTAAATAGGAATTTGCGAATATAAGATGATCGTGGATGAGAAAGTTTAATGGTCGCCGAATGCAATTGACGAGAGACGTAGACGGGATGTGATTGCGAGATAGCGAGTCGCGTGCGAGAAAATGCGAAGGCCCGCGATTGAAACTTCAGAAGCGTTGATCCGTGAAACTTGAGTCGCGGCGACGTCGTCGTCGCCGATCGCGATGAATATATGCTACAGTTGTTATCGCGATTTCACGGTATCCCCGTGTCAGCACGTGGGGATGGCTGAAAATGCTAATCGAGCGTTCCCCGAATCGTGTAATATCGCACATTTGCGTGGCTATTGTCGCGAAAGCTGATACACACATCGCGATAAACGATCAACTATTCGAAACATTATATCTACTAATACCGGCGAGTACGTTATTGTTCGGTTATGCGAGTTTGCACGTGCAATCGAATGGTAATACAATAATACAATAATATATATAGACGATTGACGCGCGCGCGTACGAGACGCGTTGTGGGTGTACGTCCGATTGGCGGTCGAGGCCGAATGTAACGCGGTATTCAGGATGCGACCCAGATCCCAGGAGTGCACGCGAAGCGGCAGCGGCGGCGAAGCGAGCGCGAGTCGCGACCGGAGAAGGATTTATGCCGTAGCCGATCGATAATTCGAGGAGACTCTCTCGCGAGAGTGATCGCGCGGATGCCCCGCCGGCTGGCGGCGGCGGCGGCGGCGGCGGCACGTCTTACGATCTCTCCTTCCCCCATTGCCGCGTACGCGCGTACACGGCGATCCGGGTCCATCGCTACGGGGATAACGAGCCCCTCGTTTATTTTTTTATTTTTCTTTTTTTTTTTTTCAACCGACCAAACTGCATTTCGAAACGAGAAAAAAAACCACGACGAAAAAGATGCTTTTAAAAAAGAGACAATTTCTTTCGAAATATGTATGTCGAATGGACTATCGCGTCGGTCAGTCGCAACGAGTACCCACATCGGATCTATCGAACGTCGTGTGGGTTTTTTTATAAAAAATATTTTGCGGTAGTCGCGGGGAACACGCGAGTGACGCAGGTGCCGAGTGGAGTATAGGTATATACGTGGAACAGGCGCGCGACTGTAGCTGTTGCAAGAGTATGCCGGTTATGCGATATTCGTTGGTTCGTCGGGATCGAAACGGAAGAAGAGTGACGCGATTAATAAACGCCAGAAGGAAATAACGCGCGGAGAATGCTCACCGGACCCGGTGTGTTTCTACTCGTAAATAGTTATAGGCGTCCGTTAACGCGGGGGCGTGAGACTCGCTACGGGGGCTCTCTCTCTCTCTCCGTAATCGCCGAGTGATGCGGACAAGGAGAAAAATAACGAGAGAAAGATGGTGAAAAACGGGTTGATGGTCGATGCGTGTTCGTATGTGTTCGAGCGTGTGTTTGAAAGAGATGGCGATGGGGCGGGGGAGAGGAGGTTATATGCACAGCGTCTTGCAAGATGAAATATATAGTTATGCGCGAGTATTGAAAAGTATATGAGCGAGTGTAGGTGCGGAACGAGTGATGGATCGAGACTGGAGAAACGAGACGATAACAGCATCGGGCGGAGAGCGGGCAGGCGGCAGCAGCAGCAGCAGCAGCAACAGCTTGAGCGCACCGAACACGCCAAGAGGAAGAGGCATATATCGACGCATCATCGCGGATTATTGCACAAACGCCCGGAGCGTATGCGTTATTCGTCTCTCGCGTATTATTTGCCGTCTCTTTCTCTCTTTCACTTGCTCCGGCGGCGGCAGCAGCAGCAGCAGCAGCTATAGGAGCTAAATCGTGTGCGCGGCATATGTAGTTCTCAAGTGCAGCGCATCATCGCTGATGCATATCCACCGACCGCGTACTGCACCCTATAAGTATACACATCTCCGGAGGTCCGTCGTGTTTGTGTGTGTGTGTTGCGCGTGCGTGCGCGAAGCAGTCGGTTCGCCCGCGTGTGTTCTCTTTTACGCGTACACGGGCCACACGGGCATCGTAATGACTCGAACGCTCGCCTCATCTCCTCGTCCACGGGACACAACGCTCGTTCGTAGGTACATGCACGAGCGCGGTCCAACCTGGTCATACCTGATTATGGTTATCAGCTGCGCGAGCAGTCCCGAGCAATTGTACGAGCAAGCCGCGTTTTAGCCACGCACGAACCCACTCGATCGTACACCCATGCCACGCGATACACATGATATATGTATCGAACGCGTATACGCGCGTGTGTATCCGCGCTCTAAATTCCCTCCCCAACCTTGTGCATCGCCCCCGCGCTCGCGCGCGTACACAGCTTTTCCGTCTTTGCCTGCTTTATTGCCGTTTATACAATTTATAATGCTAACGCTCGCGGGAAATACGCGTATTTTTTTCGAATAATCCACAAGTATCGGGATAACTAGCGTGTAGACTGTACAGGCGTTTGGCTATATATGCCACGATGGTTTTCATGAAAACGGGATTCCGCCGACTTTGTCGCGGCGCAAAGTGCAAACACGGAAGTTATTCGGTTGAAGCGCGGTTGTGCGCTTACAAACGATTGCGAAAGGTTAATGGAGGTTAAAGTTTCCAGCAGAACCGGAAGGCCCCCGCGCATCTCGTCGAGACGGGTTTGCGTCGATCCCGTGTACCGTTTCGAATTATCGTATTAATCATTGGAACGTCGTTGCATGCGATTATTCATTTTCGCGATCATCGTATATTTTCGTATATTTCCATTTTTAATGAATTTGTGTTTTGTGAAATCGGAGGCGGGGGGGGGTCCGAAAGACGGTTTTCAAAGACTCGTCCGCTGCACCGGCGAGCGCCCACGTAAAGAGAGCCACCGCGGTGTATAATATAAATTTACGATGAGTAGATATCTGTGTTTACACGTGTACAGTTTGATACGAACGAGCGACGCACAAGGGTGGGGTTGAAATAAATATCTGGCGAGGGAAAGCTTTGGTTCGCGCTGCTGCGTGCCATACCTTGCAGCTACTTGGCCGTTTCAAACTCGGGCTCACTCGAGTTTCATAATTGCAACTCAACATTTCCACTCGAAATTGACCGTACCTACCACCGAGTTGTATAGCTCTGTGATTGACTCTCCGCGGCGTATATCCCACTCGTGCGCAGCTCGCGACATTATATTGGAGAAACCGAGAGGTGTACGTACCGTGCGTAGTTATGTAGGTACAAGCTGACGCGTGTGTTTCGCGACGTGAAGGAAATTGAACATTGAAAATTAAAAAAAAACCCATTCGACGCACAAATCATACGATATGATATGATATGATGAATGTGTGAGTGACTGTTTGAAGAATCGGTATGCGAGCGTTGCGTTATATTGTTTATAATGAACGTTTAATATTATTCAAAAAAAATTGATACATGTTATTTAAAATGTGGTTTAAGGTTACACGGACTCGACGGGCAGACCCGTTTTGGAGTTTGAGCCCGATTCGACCGGCAGAAGGGAGATGTTGTGCCCGAGGGAAGTTGCAGCCTACATTCTCTACCTCGTTCGGTTGCGCGGGTAAGAAAGAATTTTTCGTTTTATTATTTCAGATAACGTACGAAGCCTTTCCACATAAGATTTATTATTCTATTATCGCTTATAATCCGCAAGATCCGCTTTTTTAAATTGCAGCAACGAACGCACGAAAGACGATTGGACACTGCTGGTCAACGGCGGTAGCACCGAAGACTTGGAAATTTTAGACGGAGCACTCGTTTTACTCGCGGAAAAGGTCAGTGTTTGTCGAGTGCTCGTTCTGCGTTCCGCCAGAACCGAAGGCCTGACGGAACCCCAGTTTCCGAAGAGTCGCATCAAGGTAATGTGCCATTTATTTTTGAAAAAAAAAAGGAAAAAGTGTTATCGCGTTATCGCGGACGCGTTAATAACGATCGGGTCGAGTCGTTGGCTTTAATCGGCAACTCACACTTTCGTTGCTTCGTGAAAAAACGAAAATCTAAATGGGTCCATTGTCAACGGAAATTTCGATAAAACTCGCCAAGTCGGAAGAATATTTCTCGACGATTGTTTGACAAAATGCAACGTTACGCACATGACGTTCGTGGAATAACTTAAAGTTTCTCCATTGTCGTTGTACAAAGTGGACTCTGATATTTAGCACATGTGGCTCAATCGATAGCGAACGCGCGTATTGCCGTAACACTCGGACGCAAACCTTTCGCAATGATAATAATAGTTATAATAATGATAATCACACACTCGCTTATATTTATATGTATAAATTTGTACGCGTATGCCGTGTTATATTGGAAATGAACTTTCAGACTTTGAACGTGGATGAAGTGACGATTGACCAACATATACCGAGACGAAGAGACGAGAGTCATGACCAATCACGATGGATAGCTTTTTACAAGGTACAATCGAATCTTTCATTGCTTTTTTTTTCCATACAATGAAATTGTGTGTAAATGTGTAATGTCGATTATGATCGGGATCACGTTCGAAGATTGGTGCCAAATTGATAATGTCGCGAGCCGCGTGACGGACAAAGAAAGGTCGCTAGCGAAGACAATGAGGAAAAATGAGAGAGTAGCTTGAAGGTTTGCTGCTGCACGCGAACGGTGGCACATGATGGATAGCAGTGACGGGAGAAGCGACTCGTGTTGGACCACGAGTCGTGTGTTTCCAATGTTGTCCGAGTGTAAGCTGGTACATGGGATGCGGGGACGGTCCGTTGGCTTCGCCCGGAGCATCAACGTGGGACGATCGATCCGCGATTAATCGCTTCGACGGACCGGTCGCACAGTTGAGACGTTCGCTCTTCCGCGCTTGTCACGCCGTGTACCCGCCGTGTACCCGCCATGTACCCGCACGCCCGTACACCCGTACACCCGTAACGGATCTCGATTTAACTCGTCGCACGGTTATCCTTTGGCCCTCCCCCCCCCCCTCGACCCCGGTCGTCTTTTCTCGCGTGCCTACGTATCTCCCGAACACAATGACTATATTCATAACCGATGAGAAACTATCATTGTCATTATTTTACAGTTATAAAAATGATTGACAATTGCTCACCACTCGCTTTAGGTTTATTCGTAAAAATGATTGCCGCGTTTAATGGTCGGAACTCGATTGAAATTTCAGGAATACGACAGTCTGATGAACGAATGGCAAGCCGCTGGACGCAGACTCGCTCTGGAAATGTCGGAGCTGAAAGAACGTTCGAGTGCGGCGGCGGGTTCGCTGACACCTCTGAGTCATCTACTCATGGAATCTACATTGAGAAGAACGTCGAGGGACGCGACCGACACGATTACCGCTCTCGAACACAAAACCACTGCTGCTTCGCTCAATCATCTGGACTACGTCGGGTAATGATTATTATCGCGTTATATTTATTAACACGCGTTACGATAAACATATCCATTGGATTATTTGTAAGACGAAGTGACGCGAATGATAATATTCACAGCTCGTCATTGGCGAGAGCACGGAGATTGATCGCCGAAGTGGGAAACGCAGCTGCAAGATTGGAAAGTTCGTTGGAATCGCGTCGGGCGACTATCAGAAATTTGGCAATGTTGCGTAGCATCGAGGATCAAGCTCGGGAGGTAAGTAAAGTCCTAATAGATAGTAAATAGACGAATGTAATGTACAATCGGGTCTCGACTGGCGCATGAGGAACGGATTATAAAACGTCGATGTGGAACGGGCGCGAGAATGAGAGTGACTCGGGGCCCTCGACCGAGGGTAAACCGAACGAGTGTGAGAGATAAACGAGAGGGAACACGATGAGGGACTGGTAACCTCGTTCCTTCGTTTCCATGCCGGTGATCACGACCTCACCGCGTCATCGAATCCAGTCGCACTCGCTCGACCTCCTTTATCGGAGCAACGTCGTTCGACTCGTCGCTGCTCCGTGTCCCCTCTTCTTCTTCTTCTTCTTCTTCTTCTTCCTCTTGTTTCACTCATAAACTCGCTATCTCATTTCAACTCAACCAATTCCGTGGGCTGCAATTCAATGTCCACACGCTTTTATAATGGGTTTTGCAATCGTCACACTCGTTCTCGCATTTGTTTCAATATTTTTACAATCGAGTTGTTTTTTCTATTTATTTTTTTTTATCTTATCGTTGACTCGTCGGAAAGCGAGCGAGTGAATGAACCGTCGGAGGAAGGAATGGATATAGGTTCTCGGTCGAACAGCGCTGGCAAACAGAATCGAAGATTAACGACCCTGAATGAATGTTATCAACCAACGGCAAGCTTTTTCCACTTTTTCAACTTTTTCCGCGTACGGTAAACATAACGAAGAGGGACGAGGTAGAGCAACGTTACGTATATATATATACGGGAAAAGCTGATAATTTGAGAAACCGTGACGCGAACGTTTACCGTCGGGAGCTTCGGAGATTGACTTTATGACGCTGCAAACCGCGTTTGTCTATGCGACAACGAGAACGAGAACGCATTAACGTGTTTTCCATTTCGATAGCATCGAATCGGAAATAATCCAACTCGCACCGATGGCTTCGGTCATGAATTCTCACGCGATAACAAGTGGCGAGAGTGAATCGTGCACATTAAAAGCCCACGGAAGCGGTAGCACCTCGTCGTACACACGGACTCTCTCTCTCTCTCTCTCTCTTCGAGCGTTTCTTATCTGGTTCTTATCTGGTTGCGCGTTAAGATTTCCTTCTCGGCCGTTTCCTTGTTGCGCGCTACCGCATCAACGGCAGCGCGCAACGCGGAGGAATAAACGATGGGAGATTTTGTATGGACCACGAGAGTCCATAGACCATAAGGACCGCGACGACCGCGACGACCACGAAGAAGGTGGAGAGGATGCTGAGAAGCGGCCATCCCACCGGGGTCAACGATATCGCGGATAACATCGGCGAGAATGAGCACCTCGCTTCGGCGAGAAAGCACTCTTCTCCGTCCGGCTGCTTTGTCCTTCTCACAAGTACTCGTCTATAGACCGTGCGCGAAACTTTTCCGCTACGTACTAAATACGTGCAACCGTGATATCCTATGTGTAGCTATATCCACGAAGAATGCAATCGCGTCGCGGAGACGGTGGCGGCAGAAAACAGCGGAAAACACAGCACGAGGGAAAAGACGCATTACCGTGGTTGACCGTGGTTCCGCGAGCTAGCTGGCCAGACCCAGACTCGCTTATTCCTTCCCTCGCTGTTAACTCGGATCGTCTTTGGGTTCGTTTCTCTCTCTCTCTCTCTCTCTCTCTCGATACCATTGTCACTCACATGCGCCGCATAGCCGATACGAGCGTACGAACCAACGGCTATCCGAGCCCTCATCCTATTTACTCGGATGCAAATAACTTGCGCAGCCTGTTACACACGTATACGTCGTGGTTTGGCGGTGGTAGCACGACGGCCACGGTCTTCTTATGGCTGTCGACGATCAATTATTTTTCTTATCGACGGATATAAACTCAAACGACTCGTTGAAAATTGCGTGACCGTGCTCTCGGTATATCGGATGTCGGTGACGTCGCGCAGCGATCCTCCGTGTATCATTCGCGTGTCTGACTCTCTCGGAACTTGAGCTTATCGGCTGGGGGGAAGCGTGATTGTGCGTTGTGTTACATTGTAGAGTGAGAGAGAAAAAGACGGGGGTCACGAGACCAAGTTTGAAGCTGGTGCAAACGAAAATTTGGATAATTATCTGGAAAACGATACCATTTCGTAGCTGTTGAATGGAAGATGGACACGGAGAGACTGCAAAGCGAGTGCCGTGAATTTTGTAACGACGAATAAATAGAGGGGGTGTAAAAGACATGGACATGAGTTTCGCCTTCTCGCGATAGCCAAACATCTGATCCTCGCTAAGCTGACTGGCCGGTTGCATCCAGAGGCACTCGTATTATTTATATCATGATAAAATCAGCCAGGCGGTTGGCGAGGAGGCGCGCGCGCGCGCGAGCCTCGTTCGAGAGATGCTTGACGCTGGTGGTGGTGCTGCTGCTCGGACGCCGCACGCTTATCTCTTCTCTGCTTAGCTCGCGAGCGTGGCACGGGTTTGGCCGTGCGAATGCGCGCCTGTTTCCGCGCCATCCTAGGCATCGAAGAAAAGACTTCCTAGTACGGATTATAGAGCGCTATAGTACGACGATAGACGGGTGTACGTGTGTTACACACACGACACACACACGTACCGCCACCAGAGGTGGAAATAACGGAAAACACGGTACCAAGGAGGAAGAATCGGAGGGACTGTGTACCATGGCAACGGCAACTCGGAATAATTTTTGCCTCTTCGTCTCTCCGTCTCTCCGTCTGTTTAATCCGGCCAGACGTTACGTACACCGATGGCCGAGTTGTCGCGAGTCAACCGAGCCATGGCAGAGTTGCATAAATAGTCGTCGTTGATTACATCGATTCGTTGATTCGACTTTGACGATCTCGGCTGCTGTGAGTAGAATTTTTACGACGATAATGATGATGATGATGATGATGATGACGATGGAGTCGATGTTTATACAAACGATAAACCATGTATTGCCATGAATATTTTCCCAATGGTGAATCGAACAGATGGACGGACAGCCGGTCCTTTGTACGTAATCCGGTACGCGTCTCTGACTCGAGCACGAGTACTTCCATCCTCTTTGTTCCGGCGTGGGAGACTCGCTAAACGATTGTACACACACGGGTATGTATCGAATGTATATATGTATATACCACCACGCTCCGATAAGGTCCGATCACGCCGGCTATGATCCTTGTGCAATTGTTCCAAGTACATCTATATAAAGTGTATGGAAAATATAAATTACCAGGTAGAATGTATTAGCGAGTACGACGGGGTGGAGGCGCGAGTTACGAAAGTCGAACACACGTTGAATAAAAGGAGCGGGAGAAGGGTCGGTGGGGAGATTAAATAGAATCGTGGAATCGAGGAGAGTCGGCGGAGTTGGCAATGGTCGATCGAGAGGCACGCGCGAGCAGACGGCGCTTCTTGTTCTCTCAATCACATACGTGTACGTGTAAGTGTACGTGTATTTATATAGAAACGTTGTGTATAACGTGTTAGCCATCGAGCGCCACAAGAGCTTGCGACACGCTCCATGGTCTCGATGTTTTATTTTCTTTTGTCTTTCTCTCCGGTGTTACTGCATCGAGACGATCGAGACTCGCGAGACTCGCGAGACTCGCGAGACCGACGAGGAGCCAAGACGACGATGACGACGATGATACCAACGTGTTGCTCCGTCGCGAGAACGAGAGCGAAATCACGGTTGCGCCACCTTTCTATATATATATTGTATACGACTGTACGCGAGTTGGAGAGAGAGAAGCAAGCGCTTGTACGTACGTCCGTTCGTGTGTGACTCGTGACGGATTATTGGCCAAAGTGTCGAGCGGTGTGGCTGGTAGGTGGAGGAATGATTTTTGTCATGTTTATCGTACGGATATCGAGATTCGTTTAATAGGAAAAAGCGATTGGGGTATATGAGCGAGTACCACGAGACTGACCTCGGGGCGAAACACGATGAACGTCGAGTCGTATGTCGCCCGGCGTGTACGATCGAGTTATATTATAACCAAGCCCAAGCCCAAGCCCAAGCGCGAGTTACGGGGAAGAAAAGGGAGTGGCTGTAACTTTGCTCCGGTTATTGCTCAAACACACATTCCCGCGCGACTCCCTCGACGAACATAACGGGGACACCCGGAAAGTCGACCGACTCGACGGAAAAAACGCGTCTGTGATTCACACGAGCATTTTCACGTTTGTTCTCTCGTGAAAAAATAGCAACTTGGGCTTGTCCGCGGCGCGCGCGCGTATACGCGTTATATGCCGCGAGATGGTAACGTTGGCAACATGTCGCGTTGCAACAGGAGCAGCAGCAGCAGCAGCAGCACCCGGATGGTTCTGGTATGCTAATTGCTCCCTTCGAAGCAATTACACACGTATGAGCGTGTTGCAAATGGCGACGTGTTGGACACACGCGCCAACACTCGCACGGCAACCGGGCGCGAGTTATTCTCGCGGTCTCGGGGGTTCGGGGGCCGCCTCGCGTATAAACTCATTGACGATATTCAGGGCCGAGCGTCGTATCCTCGGCGCTGTCGGTGTCGCGCCGAGCTGTCTCGCACGTCGAACCGCGATAATATAAAGTACGATACCGCGACGAGACCACGGGAGTGTGTGATATCGGGATATCGATAACCGCGATCGTCGGACCGAACGACCGGAATCATTGACAAACAGGTTTTTAATCGGCGGGTAGCCCGAGTCGAGCCGCAGCTGCGAGAGTGACTCGCCTCGTGTGTTTCGTCGTCATTCCCGTCGACCGCGTTGAGCGAGCGTTCTCGGAACGAGGCTTTGGTATGCCGGTATGCTAATTGTCATCGCGCTCGCGGGGCTCGGTCCGATACGTGAGATAGCATACGCGACGGCTAAATGCTGTTGCATACCCTCGCGTCTACACACACACACACACACGGACAAACATATCGACGATGCGTTTATAATCGTTGATATACTCGCGCGTGTCTTCTCGCTTTATCCCCGCGAGAATGTTTTACACGTGCGCAACTCGACCGACAAACGTAACTCGGCTTTGTGAGATATAACTTTTTTCGCGTCGTTGGAAATCAATTGAATCGCAAAGGTGAAAAACCAAGATTGATCGATGGATAGTTTGAAACGGTTGTTATCGGTAGCAAAGAGGCACGAATGATATCGAACTAGAGTCGTCGGTCGTACGTATTTGCCGTGGCGCGGCGCGCATCGGTGTAGCCGCGAAGGCGCCGGCGCACCGGCGAATCGGCTAACCGGCTAACCGGCTAACCGGCTAACCGGCTAACCGGCCCGCGGTAGAAACAGCCGAGTAGCGGCAGCCGCGAGCATTGACACATGACCCTACGTCTCGCTGTTAGCATATCCCAGACTCGTGGGCAAAGCTCAACGGCGAAAACACGATTTCGCTTTTAGCTCGGCGTGTGGCACTGAATTAAACTCTTTGAGAATATCTTCACTCGGCTCGATATCATTTCCCACGGTTTATTCTCGCTTGATATTATGGCCAATCGACTAGCCGCGTCAAACTGTTTTTTTCCGACACTCACCGTCTTCTCGATGAGAGTTTTCAGAGATATCGAATAACATCGGTCGGGGATGAATTTCTAAGTACGCTTTTGATGCCTCAAAGTGAACCGAGAGCTTGGCATGCCTGTTTTTTTTTTTCTTCTTTCTCAAATCCATATAACGTTTGTTCGAAAGGCTATAACCCTTGTACCAAACGGACATTCTATGCCCCGCAACGAGACGAGAGACGAGACACGGTTTACAAATAACCCATGAAACTTTATTACCCTAATAACTATAATCTGGTGTTGGTCAGGGAGAGAGTATAACGGATAACCGAAAGGGTTATACCGTACACTTGCCATATTCGTCTCGTTATATTCTCAGCCATCCGAGAAGTCCAGCGAGAGAAGCTACTTGCTTTGGATTATTCCCAAGACGCAATACCATCGATGTGAATCGCGTCGCAGCAATGACCAAACGAATCTTCTTCATCACGATCGATACTCGTACAATTGAGAGTCGACAATGGTGGCACGGTGTAAGCAAAGTCAAAATATGTAACACACTGTGAAATTGTACGGGTTATATCGTTGAAGCGGTTTCGAGGCACGTCGTCGTAATGGTGTCTCGCGCGGACGGCCGCGGTTCGCTCGTCTCGGACCACGGGAGCAGCCCAGGGCGGCGGGGTGCTCGAGTAGCGGTTGGCACGAGAAAATCCGTACAAGGGACGACCGAATCGGTTGCCGGAGAAAGAGAGAGCGGCCCAAGGGCGAGGAGGCGGGGTGGGATAACCGGCTACACCGTACGAACGATCGGACGATCGTAAAATATGATGCGTATCTTCTTATTAGGAGTAAATTGTATGCTCATTAACTGGCGGGTGTTTCTTGCAGTCGAGTGCCGCTGCCGATGCCGATGCCGATGCCAAGACTATCTTTTTCTAGCAAGCCACTGTACGTTGTACCATTCGCTGTTATTGCCACTGAAAATTTACACCGGCGTCGGTTCGTTTATCCACCCGTCTGTAACACACAGTGTCATCGTTAACAACGCGCCAAAGAAATTTCAATATTCAACGCAACAAAAATTCGTACGTGCAAAAATTTAATTGTCCAAGTGAAAAAAATTACGACGACGAGCGTCGGAGGAATTTCTCTCGACGCTCAACCTGTTGGCTGGATTTTAATAGCCCCCGCAACCGCTTGCAGTATCCACCGTAGCCTCGATGGCTATATACAATTTTATAGCCAAATTCAAATATCTCATTGTTTCCAGCTTTTATCCATCGTTGATAATCACCCTGCCGCTACTAAACTTTTTTTTTCTCTCTTCATCGATCGTCTCTCGATAGAGGACCTTGACATTCTTACACGATGAATTGTTGATTCAACAATTGAACGATGGTCACACGGATATTCCGGTGCGGTAAGCGTTAAGAGGGCCACTTTTCGCGATGTGGCCCTCGACGCAGGTCCTTGACACGGCCCAGTGACCGGAATAATCCTCGTTGCTTCGTCGTCTCCGCCTTGTACGGTCGGTGCATGCAAACGCATCAGCTGTTTCCTCTTCGTTCTCTATACTCGATGAGAATCGCGAGGCATGTGTAGCAATCGCGGAAAAGACATTCGCTCTCCTTTCGCGTCCTCTCCCCTAGGCTCCGTTTGGCCTCGAACGACGGACAAACGTGTGCCACTAAATTTTTTTTTATTGTCAATTTCTCGAGTTATTTTACATACGCCTTGCGAACAAGAGTGTATAGTCCGATTTAGAAAATACAAAAGTCATCGTTCTGTTTCTAACTGTATGATTTTTCGCAGGTATTGAATTGGCTGTCCAAGAAGGGTGAAGAAGCACTCGCGAAACACTCGCAACACGCTGCCACTAGCCTCACAGCTGCGCGACTCGACGAGCGGGAATTTGAAAAGTTTTACTTTACGTCCATGGTGAGTAGTCGTGTCGTACGACACATTCATTCATTTAGAAACAAGAAATGTTTTTTTACGGTACAGAGAACCGTGTTACCGACCGTCTGATCGAGATCGCGGAGGAAAATAACGGAAAGTAATCTGCCCGATGAGCAAGCGGTAAGACAGAGTTGATCCGGTTGATCGGTAACAAAGGTTTTTCTCGAATTGAAAGCGATTGGTCTCTCTCGTCGTGTCCCAGCCAGCCTGCATACGAGGCAGCGCTCGTACAATCCCACCGCGCGCGTATACCATTTTGCTCGTCGGATAAAACAGATTCCTCGAACACTGCAGCTGTGTGTTGGAACAAGTTGCAACGTCTCGAATGTAAAAGCTCGGGATTCTATTGCCAATTACCGCAATCGTTCGTCCAATCCAATTTACTAACGCCAACTCGTTAGTTTTTACGGTGCAAGCAGCAGCAGCAGCAGCAGCAGCCCCGATTGTTTTTTTCTGGGGGTTGGGGGCGCGCAAAGATAAGAAAGATGCCTACACGTAGTTGTCTATCCCCTGACCCGCTGCTGGTTCGTTGTATGAACATTTCAAGTTTTGCAATTACGAAAGTTCCGATACGAAATCGTACCGCGACGGGCTCGGTAGCGATGTAGCCGGTAGCTACATGGAAACTTCCGTTTCCGAATATATATATGTAGCCATATAGATTATAACTCGAGTCAAACTTGAAACTCATTACGACTCGCGCCCTTGCGTTTTTTTCCTCGTTTCACTCAACTTTTTTCTTTCTCGTTGTTTGTCTTTGACGGTCGACCGTATTACTCATTTGCCCCAAGTGGATATCGTTGTCTCGTCTTATCACCGATTCACTCGTGCTTCGACGCGTTTATACCATTTCCTCGTTTTCTCGGATACACTCTCTTTTTCGATAAAACAACTTACTTAGCCTTAATTCGTTGTCACGGCATAGCCACGAAGAATAATGGTCGTCGTCGTCGTCGTCGTCGTTGCCACGAGTGTATTTCGTTCGAGTCATTACACAAAACGTCTGTTGGCGCTCTCTCGCTCTCTGTAGCTCCATTACCGTTTGAAATTGTGCAGAGGATACGCGTACCTACTACACATTCCACAGTGAGAAACAGTGACATCGCGCGTATACACGACGATGTTTTAAAAGTCAAGCTTCTCCTCGGTGTACTCTCTAAAAAACGTTTTATCGACGATGCTATATGTCGTTCCGCTGACCCGACGCCCCGTGACCCGGTTACGTGTCGGCACGATTTTTTTTTCTCTCACGAATAACCAAACGGGATGTTTCGAGACCATCGCGCGCCCCGCCGTTCTTTGCGACGCGTACGGAATAATAACGCGGTGACGGATACTCTCTCGACTCTTTGCCACGGATCGTCTCACTATGATATATATACAATATATCATATACGGACGATCGATCTCGTTTCAATTATAGTTTTAAATAATTAATTCAAGGTATAATTGTTGAAAGATTTTTCGTAGCTATTGCAGGTAGACGGACGCCATCAGGTTGATCCACCGACGAGGTCTGATTATCCGAATGAGTAGAAAATAAGGCGTTGACGCGTCTATAACTGTAATACCGCATCCGTTTGCTCTCCATTGGTGTTTTTTCATAAATTTTCCCGGAATCGGACTCGCGCGACTCGCGTCTCGCTCTTGCCATGTTGGTTCGCGCAATGCGGGGTCTCGCCGAGAGGTTGCACGTCGGTCACCTCGCAAAGTCCATTCGACGAGCGTAGGCTATCGAGTCGTATCGTGGAAAATGATTCGCCGTAGCGACGTTCAATCTCCCGCCGTCGCCGTGTTAATTAATAAAATACACGCACGACCGATAAGGGTTGGAACGAGCCGCGCGCGTGCCCACCGTACCTCGGCCGATATCAGACACGTGTCCCGTGCACGGGAAACGACGTTTATTTATCGAAATTAAGCTTGGCGGCAGTGGGCTCGCGAGTAATACCGAGAGAAGCAGCTCGAACACTCGAAAGGCATTGAAAGCGCAACGACGATGCGGGAGCTCGTCATCGCTGTGCTATACAAATGTGTATACGTGCGTCTCAATTAACCAGCTCACGAGTGCCGACTGCAAGTCTTTGAAATCTTTTTAAAAAATTTTTTTCAAACTAGAAACGCACCGCTGCGGATTTAGAAATTGAACTGCAACGGGCGTCGCACGGATACTCGTGACGAGTCCTTAACCATACGTACACGGATATTCGGCGGCGTTTGATTAATTAAAATGAAATCCAACAAATGTTTGATAACCAACACGATTTCATTATCTCAAGTTTATTTATAGTTTTCCGAATGGCGTTATACACGATGCGGGGTACAGAAGCTGTACAGTTACGGCAACGACGGGGAGTTGTACGCCATGACAGGAGCGCGATTCAGCTGCGCGTATCGTTCTCACCGTGTACGCGCACCGATCGCCAATTATTTTTTCTCCTCACCGTTCCGGCTTACGTCGGAAAATACACGCGCCGCGTATCACGGCAATGCTCGAAAGATTCACTCGACTTGCTTTCCGTCGGTCCCACGGTTCCGCAATGACCATAATTCATACGAGACTCGCGAGAGCAGCAGCAGCAGCTCGTCCCAGGAGTTGCCAATGGCACGAACGAAACTTTTCTTTATACTCGCCACGATTTTTCAATGACAAATTTTTATGAAAATTCAGACAGTTCTGAGACGAAGCTGTCCGCACATTTATTCAAAGTTTATATAGGTAGTAATCGCCAAGACACATGGGAAATGTTTGGTTATTGAGAGACGAGAAACGAGAGAGAAGCCGGCCCGTGTTTATAAGTTTATACGCGTTTATGCGCGCGCGCCCGCGTTCTCCCCCCCCCCCCCCGTATATAGTAGATTGCGGCGCGGTGCGGAGGGCTCGTCGACGTCTCTCACACCGCCACGAGTAGTGGCGGAGGCGGCCGCGGCTCTCGGCGGGGACTGTTGTATTAGGCGAGAGACACACAACGAGCCAGCCAGCCAGCCAGCAGTAGGCCAACGGCACTCGCGCTGGCTCGTTGTCGTTTATTCTTCTCTTGCTCTCATCATCTCGCAAACTCCGGGTTGACCTCGTGCTTCACATTGTCTCAATGTTCTATTGCATTTTCTTTTGTTTTTGTTCAATATGTAAACGTTGTCATTGAAATTGTCAATGATAAATTTGTGGTGTTGTGGATCGCGGTGTTGATGGGATGGTGGAACTAATGATAAACAATAGTGACAATTTCAAGCAGTGACAATCGTGTTTTGAAATAACCGGTTGAACAGGTGCGCGGGGTGCGGGCCCAGTGGGTTAACACGTATACGCGTTGATGTACGCGACGTATGAATGGCGCATGGAAGCGCAGCACGAAGATAGCCCGGTTGTGGTGGTAACGGCATGCATCGATGCGCGGCCGAGGATCAATGACTTTCCGTAGGGAGCACGAGAAGAACCCTTGCGCTTTCGCTTTCTCTTTCCGGCGTTCCCGACCTACCGCAATAAGACGCCGCTTCGATCCTCAATGAGAAAAAAATCATGTACGACAATCTGGCGGCTTGTGAAATACCGATTGACAGAGACAGAGACAAACACGCACGGACAAATGTTTTTGTTGGTATTTTAAAAGAAATATTGAAATACGTATTGTATAAATTATCGTAGATGCGTATATGGATGGGAATAATTTCAAAGAGTCCATACGCTTGTTCGTCATTGGAATGTACATGAACGACGAGGACGGCGCCGCGTGCCGTCTGATCTCGATGAGACGCCGGGATTATCCAGACGAATCGCCATCGGGTACGTTTCGACGGAGCGCGGGAGAATCGTCGTCGTCGTCGTCGTCGTCGTCGTCGGTTGATCGCGATCACGATCGACTCGGCCGAGAGCCCGAACTTTCACCGTTGGTGAACGACGGAAGCTCAAGGTCGACCGGGACAACGGTCTGCCGATTGCGCAGAGTGCTTTCCGCACCTTGGACCGATGACGATGGGAGAATCGAAGATTCGAGAAACTTGGGTCGGATAAGGTGGCGGAAAAATAATAATAATAATATTAATCTACGGGAAAACGAGTCGTGTTCGGCTACGAATGTGCTGGTTCGGAATAAAAATGATTCGATCGAAGCGACGGCGGAGGATATAAAAAAGTGGCCGACCGTGAAAAAGCCGAGACATAAAAATGTTTCGATGGTCGATGAAGATTCGTCGGCGGGTGGTAATCGTTGTTCCCCGATCGCCGGTGTCGATGAGAACGACGGTTGCATCTTGCTCGGCGTTAGATCGTTCGAAGAAACAACGATCGATCGCAGTTGCGACTTTAGAGTCGACGGACGATCGACCGAGAGATGCGCCAGAAGAGATCGAGAACGCGCTCGGATACTCCGACGGCGAAGGATATACGGCCGATCGGCATCGGTTCCTCGACTCAACGTGAGTCTCATTCTTGTATAATTATTTACTCTCGCAACTCGACTTGATTTTTATCGTTTCATCGCGTTTAGCCGCGATATACCCCCCGTGGCATAATATATAATTCGAGTGTTGCACGATCTTTCGGGTTCAGAATTGCGGGGCAGGGGTTCGCGTGTATCTTGGCGATTTCCCCGAGTTACAGAGATACGCGAAAGTATATAAAAGGAAGAGAAAAAGAATAGGAGGAATAACGTGCCGACACCTCGTTGTACGTATATCAGCAGTACGGCAGCGGCGGCGACGGCGCGATATAACTCGTGCCACGGCGCCTGGTACGAAAGATAACACGACGAAGCATCAGCAGCAGCAGCAGCTTAACTTTAAACACACGTGGTTAAAGTTAAGGAGAGGAGGAGACGAAAGTTATGTCGGAGAAAGGGTGGAAAACCGCATGTCCATTTGGTTGTTCGGACTATTCGGAATCATCGGCTATACATTGTTTTTTTTTTTGTTTCGTTGGCATATGCGGATGTATGTATGTATATTCGGTGTCGCGTCGGGTCTCGCGCGGCGCGTGGCCCCTCGGCAAAGCGCCGTCCCAACGTTCGTCACGCATTCCAACGGCCGATGCTATTTTAAGATCGCGCTCATAGTTTATCGAGACTCCGAGCTCGTCGAGTACACAGACGCGAACGCCGGTTATGTCGGCGAGTTTGATTAGTTTATCGCACACGATGAGCCAAATCTGTGGAATATTGGCGTTGTTGCGTTTTTCTTTTAGTCTCTCGCCGAAGCCGTGAGGTCTTTTGATACAACAAAATGAAAATTAAATTGCGGCATGTAAATTAGCGCGGTGTAAAGTTGGTTGAGAATCGATATGCGAATTGCGAAGAAACCCCCCCGCGTCCCCTCTTCTCGACTCACCGGGGCCGAGCGTGCGGCTATTACGTAAGTCAGGGAATGGCTTCTATCTCACCGGCATGCACCTTTACGGCTTTCGACCTGGATAAGCCAACTATCTCCCGACCGACACTCACGCTCCTTTTTCTCCGGTCTCGTAGTTTCGTACGCGGTTGTGCCAACCCGCCGATCAATCGCTGCTAACTTATTGCCTCACACGTTGCCTTATAACACATATACATATATAACTAACGAATCGATTGATTTTTCATCCATTTTCGTTTTGTTACAACATCGAGAAAGGACATTTAACAACACTGAATTTCGCGACAATTGTTTTTCTTTTTATTTCGAACGATCGAATGTTGGTACACACGTTGTTTCTTTCACAAACTACAGAGTATGGAGTTTAACTGTGAAACAATAGCACGTCCTTGTCGAAGACTATATAAGACGGATACTATTTACACACTGCAACACTCGACGTACAATTTCTCCGACGTGCCCGTTTGAATCGTTTTTTTGCTTAACATCCTTTCGTCGCGTTCGGCATCGGTTTGCCGACCAACGAAACGGAAAACGACGATGAGAGAAGGAATCCGCTTGGCATTAATTAATTTTCCCCGATATAGATAACCATCGTGTCATCTTAACCCCGGCAATAATGATGATGATAATAATAACAACAACAACAACAACAACCGGGACCGGGTTCGACGAAAAGTTTGAAACACACCGTTGAATGTACGGGCGTGTTTACATTATACGCGTGGAAGGAGGTGGCGGGACGTCATCGAGGTCGACATTCCTCGGCGCGGTAAACCGCGCCGCGAACCAAGACCGCCTTTTCTTTTTCTCTGTATTTCTTTTGATTTTTTTTTTTTTTTCGTTGAAGCCTGGTCCGATATCATGCTGGGGAATAATGTCGCGCGTGTACAGTGTACATGACCGATCGGAAGATAAAAGAATCGTGCGTGGAATAAGAAAAAGTATGTATGTCTCGCGCGCGGTCTATGAATATCTCCAAAACTAAATTCTTCTCGCGTCTCGTTCGTTCTACTTTTTTTTTTTTTAGCTTTGCTCCGTACAATTCGGATGGAACGATATTTAACAGCACCGTGAATGCGAGATTGTACGCGAAATAATATTATAACACTGTTTCTCACGATTCGAACGCGTAACCCGATTGGTATAATTAATTCCGAGGAACGTGCACAACGTGTGCAGTCGCGAGTCGATTGGTCAACGGTGCTTGCGAGAGAGAGAGAGAGCGGCTACATATCGGTATAGAATTTACGGTCCGGTTATAACGTGCGTCAGTTCTGAGATAAATTGCGAGGTACGCGAACATATGTAGGCACCTAGGCGCGGTCTGTCCGACATATTTATCCGCGCTCTATATTTATCGCAATCTAATATACGAACAAACATGCACACGATCGATCCAGCAGCAATGCAGGTTATTTCACGAACCGTATAAACTGCGACAATCACCCGTGTCGTCTCTCGAAGAATAATTTCCAACTGTATAATAATTAATAATGATTAAAGCGCAAATAACGCGACGACGCGAGTTATAAAAGGCATTATAAAAGTTGACAAAGCACCAACCGCCTCTACCCCCTGGCCCTTTTTGGGCCTGCCTACGGCAACCGTTGCGTTTGCTATTTTGTCGTATAATACACGGTGCGAACTACACTCCGGATCCCGTGTGTAACACACGAGTTGCAATAGAGCGATAGAACGAGCAGCTGTACGTTGAAAGGGCTTTAATCGCGAAGCTGGTGTACTCGGTGCGCGATACACGCATCCGGACCAAGAATCCTTTTTCTCGGTCTCTCGCTTTAGCGCGTGCGCCCAATCCCCAACTCGACTCGTAGCACGGCAGATGCTTCATCTTTTGTTTCCTCCCCCGTAGGTACGTACCACCGCACATATATACGTCCCACTTCTCCACGCGTTTTCATTCGACACCCATTCGAAACTTCGGTCAACGTCCCCGAGCCATTATTATTATTACTATTATTATCATTATTATTATAACCGATTGTAAGGTTGCGGGCAACCTACCCCACTCAACTACCCCCCGCCGCGTATGTATTCATATTTTCGTACTCTCATTCATGATCCTTGCCTCTATTTTTACGTCAAGATTACTGCGGTAAATGGGTTGGGACTTGATCGTCGATGCCGATGTTACGAGAATTTATGTAGAATTTTTAAGTTGCTTAGTTTGCATGTGAATGTTAACGTTATCGTGGTACCAATAACGAGAGACTCGTAAAAAAATAACAAGCAGCTATTTATTTCGCGAGACCGAAAAAAAAAAAAAAACGAACGACAACCCACGAGCCACATCTTGAATTTTCCATTTTCCGTACGTATCCGAAGCATGAATTATCCAAACGATCCCACGCCACATTCTAATGCAAATGCGTATGACAAGAGCCTCTCTCTCTCTTTCTCTCTCCGGCAACCGATACTCGCGTGCGTGGCGAGTCGACGGTTACGAGCCTCTCGCGAGGTGCTCTATCGTATCCTCGGTGGAACCGTTTCGCGTTTCCCACAATATAATACGCATTCCGCACCCTTGCTTGTTTTTCTTCCAATTGCTCGGACCATAGTTTATATTATATATTGGTTTTATATGTGTTATTTCGCTCTGGCTCGCCGGTCATCATCATCCGCGCTTTCGATGATCTCGCGAATACCGATATCCGTGTATGTCTATAGTATATAAATGCATAAATGCACGCATATACACGAGGCGAGTACGAGGCTGGTATGGTCCTAACGCTCGCGTCTGTTGGCATTTACTTTGCTTGCGGGGGCTCACCGTCTTCATCGTCTTGCCGGTATAGGTGCAACTTTCTTGCGCGCGGCATTCCAATGTGGTCAGCAACCTGCTGCTGCTGCTGCTGCTGCTGCTGCCGCTTGCAGTTGCCGACGCGATATCTCCCGGGTTTCTGGCTTGGCGCTCGCGCGGACACACACACACACGTGCCAATATTCCTGGCTCCCCCGGGCTATATCCTTCGCTTCGACGAAAGTAAGAACGAGTTTCGTGGAAAGCATATAAACCGCACGGACATGCCACACGTATATAACCACTCTGAAAGCCATGCTGCTCACACAAAGTAAGATCGTTGAGAGTGATCCCCACGTGTTGTTGCTGTTGATGCTGCTGCTGCTGCTTTAGGATCCTCCGTCGAACGCCTTCATCTCGGTAGCACGACCGCGGCTTCGATGCTCGAAAAAGTCAAACCGATGGGTCAACGAACCATTGATTTTCCGATCGCTCAACCGGTCTCTCGGAAATAATTAGAAAGTTTTCATACATACTCGCTATTTCGTAGCGCATATGGTATAGCGGACAATGGTTTCAACTAGGATATTGGATATCGCCCGCGCCGGGGGGAGTCGCCAAGTTCAATGGTCCATGCGCATTTGCCGTGCGGCACGGGAACGCGTATTCGGTATACTTAACAATATCGACCGAGTGCGTGTGTTTACATCGTTCGATCGGTTCACGCCCATTGAGGGTGAAATTACTGGGGACGAGACGCTACTGCTTCGATGAATTACATTTCCCCAGCAGCTTTATCGAGTGCCGGTGGGGTTCGATGACAAAGCGTTTCGTCCGTACCACATCGGTAGCAGCTGAATTATCCCCATGCATGTGGAGTAGGTAGCGTATAGCTCCGGCTGTGCACACTCGACAGCCATGGATAATTTATAACGAGCCGAGGGATGCGATACGGTTTATGTCACTCGATCGACGATATACTTGTGAATCAATGAAACCTGCATTAAGCATAGTCGCGACGGGGGGGTTGTACGCATCACGGTAATCTTGCAATTTACGAGGTGCGCTTATACTGTAATGTGTAATATGAATCTGTAAATAATATATATGTGTATGAACATTATCGCGCAGAGACATTTGGACAAGGGCAGCGACCTCGCGGAAGCGGCCAACACGAGCGGTCTTCGAGAATTGGCTCGATCGTTGAAGCAACATCTTCGAGGATTCGGTTCGCGTTTGGAGGACAGACGGGAATACCTCGAGGACACATCGAGATGTTGTCTGCTGCAGGATCGCGCTTACGAGTGGGCCCACGAGGCACGATTGGCCGGAGAAAGACGTTCCCAACAATTTTTGATGGCAAGACCGCCATTACCGGCCGAACATTTCACCGAGATGATGGGACTCGCGGAAAAGCTCGGCAATGACGTTTTGCTCGAGCAATGTCGCATCGCGAGAAAAAAGTGCGCCGAGGCATTGGAGCTTGCCAGAACCGCTTCGGCTCCCGGAAGTCCAGCGAGAAGAAGGTCTTTCGCCGTTTCCGAATCGGCCACATCGTGGGAGGATGGCCTCGTCAAACGTGAGTAAACGCTTCTTCTTTTATGAACGATATAAATTAATGTACGTTTATAATTAAACGTAATAAATTTTCCACGTTTGTCACAGGAACGTCTTGGGAAGACAGCGACAGCAACGCATCGTATCCGTGTCCGATGGACGGCACGGGCAACAGCAGCAGCAACGGTAGCGGACGACCGGGTTTGGACAATATCGCCGAGCTCGGGGAAAGCGCCGAGCAACTTTTGGATTGCTTGCCGTCGAGAACACCACCATCGAGTCCGGCACCTCGAAGATTGTCCAAGCCACCCGTAAATTCTCATCTTCACAGAACACCGAGCATCGCTCCGGGCATGAAAGCCAAGAAGTAACTATTTATTTATTTATTTTTAATTCATTGATACGTTGATGGTTCATTAATCATATCGTTTTATTATTCAAACACAGAACTATATTGCTGATTATGAGGGAGATGATACAGACTGAACGGGACTACGTTAAATCTCTCGAGTATATTATCGAAGTGAGTCCTCCCCTCAATATATTTTTTAAAACTATTTGCGCGTTGCATTACTATTCGTTTATCATCGATTTTTATATTTACAGAACTACATTCCCGAATTGGTACGCGAAGACATACCCCAAGCTCTGAGGGGTCAGAGAAACGTGATATTCGGAAATGTCGAAAAAATTTACGAATTTCACAGTCAACACTTTCTACGAGAGTTGGAAGAGTGCGAACAATGTCCCATGATGGTTGGACAGTGTTTCCTCAGACACGTGAGTCCCTGCCCGATCGAATTTCATCAATTGTTTTATTCGTTTGTCACGTGTTTGTTTGTTTCTGATCGATCGAAATTTTCCTTCAATCCGCAGGAGAAAAAATTCTATCTGTACGCGCTGTACAACAAGAACAAACCAAATTCGGATTCGCTGATGGCCGAATATGGAACAATTTTCTTCAAAACTAAGCAACTCGAACTGGTTGACAAGATGGATCTGGCGAGTTATTTGCTCAAACCGGTCCAACGAATGGGAAAATATGCATTGCTGTTGCAACAATTGGTCAAAGCGGGTACCGATCTGTCGGATCGGATTATCGTCAAGGACGATAATAAAGAGGAGCGAGAGGACGAAGGTAAACCGATCGTCGAAGGCGAGGCCGATCTCCGAGCTGCCGAACAGATGGTTAGATTTCAACTGCGACACGGAAATGATTTGCTTGCCATGGATTCTCTTCGTGATTGCGACGTAATTATTATTATTCTATTCTTTTCTTTTCGTTCACTCTTCGTGGCAAATTTAATTTATATTCGATGCTTTGTCCAACATTTTAGGTCAACGTGAAGGAACAGGGCCGGTTGCTACGGCAAAATGAATTTCTCGTTTGGCAGGGCAAAGGAAAAAAGTGTTTGCGACAAGTGTTTCTTTTCGAGGATCTTATATTGTTCAGCAAGGCCAGACGGTTTCCCGATAGAAAGGTATTTATTCAATGTTATTACAATTTTATGTGATTTTCTTCTACAAACCAATTTCGATAATTTTGTCGTGTTGTTTCAGAATCTCGATATTTATATATACAAGCACAGTATCAAAACAACGGATATCGGTTTAACCGCTGTGATAGCGGATGCCCCGACCAAATTTGAAATTTGGTTCCGCAAAAGAAAGCCCGGTGATACGTACACGTTGCAGTGCGCCAGCGAGGATATAAAGAAAGCTTGGACCGAAGAACTTAGCAATCTATTGTGGAAACAGGCGCTTCGAAACAGAGGTTAAATTTATTTTATTCCGGGTGTGATCCACATTATCGAGTATTTTGAATTTAATTTTTTTTTTAACATTGTCCGTGAAATATTGCAGAAGTGCGCCTTGCGGAAATGTCGAGTATGGGTATAGGAAATAAGCCCTGTTTGGACATACGACCGAGCGCCGATCAGATAAACGATCGTTCCATCAGCGTCGCTCAATTGTCGAAAAGTAAGTTTATCTTTAACGAAATATACCATCGTATAAAATATTATGCATTGGTTAATTCCTCGTTCCACCTTCATTTTAGCTCCGAGATTTCGAAACTCCATTGCCGTGTCAATATCGGACGATTCGGGACGCTGCAGTCGAAGACCGCACAGCGTAATTTCCGTGAGCTCGTCGTCGAGTAGCGGAGGGAGCAGCGGACCTCCTACGACGCTTCATCTCGGTCTCGACACCAGTCCCCGACCTCACCATCGAAGCACGACTCTCAACAGCCAGTGCAGCGTCGGTCGGTGTAACCCAACCTATTTTTTTCTTTCTTTTTTTTATGTATTTGAAAAAAAAAATTATTTTTTCAATATACTTGCAGAGAGCGGGATAATCGCGGATATATCAATTGTATCCGACGACGGGGGAGACGCAACCGATCGTAACAATTGGAAATCAACATTGGAGAGTCCTATGTCGCACATGCCGACAACAACATCGACTCCTCTTGAATCTCCGACGAGCGCAAACGTCACGACACCCGATGGCGCTGTCGGATCCGCATCCTCGTCATCGTCGGACGCCAATCTCACACCTTACGATCAACACATGTCTATAAATCTTTAAGCGTTTACGTACGAGTGACGCGACATTCCTCCATTCAGAATCGTTTCGCAAATTTTACCTAAGATTTTAACCGAGAAATATCAATACGTTTATTTTTTCTAATTTCTTATTTTTATCAATAGATTATTGATACAACTGAGATAAGGTGAAATGTAGTTTGTCTATCTCAACTGGTGGTATCTGAACAACCTCATGAAAGTCAAGTTTGTCGCGCGGGTTCGTTCGAACATGTAAATTTATTTAACGCACACACGGTATCAAAACCATTTTGTAATATAATGTAATATTAACGTATTATTTTATTGTGTTCCGATGAGTTGCAAAAGGCTCGCGTGTGTGGAACCAAGTTTTTGGAACGGCTTAGAACAAATGAAAATGTTAAGCTGGCCTTAAGACGGGGTACCCACCATGACTCGTGTGGCATATTCAACTTGTCGATTCATCATCGCATTTTCCATTGCCAAAGTCTGCCAAGATATTGCGATTATATCTCATGGACAGCAAACTATGGTAATTATATATCATTGGCGCCTTTCAATCTACTCAATTGACGACAATTGCGAAGAAATAATATGAAAAGAGTGCACGGGAATTGTTTTTTGGGATTCGGAAATTGATAAATGTAGCTGACGAGTGTATTCATCGGGAGAGGAGAAGGGTTCAATATTTTTTCACCCACAATTTTTCCAAATCGATGATAATGTATAAAACATGAAAGAGACCCGTGTATGTGGGTTATTGATGAATCGCAACGATTGGGGGTTAGGGATGAATTGAAAAACAATGCTGAATCTACGGGTCTCTGAATCCTTCACATAAACGTATTTCTCATACATATATGAATGTATATTGTATACACACGCGCATGTGGGTGGCGCACACACGCGTTGCGCGTTATAATAACAACGCGGTACTTTTGTTGCAAGCGATATGCCAATAGTCAGTTAATTTTATTTGCTTAGATATTTATTAATATTTTTTTAAAACAGATAGTCGTATATTACAATGCCGCATAACAAACACTCACGAATTGTCATAATTAAGGTGTATATATGATTGCTATTATTATTACCGATAACACGTTTATGTCAGTATTTTTCATGTATCTAACACCGATGTATTTTATTACATATATCAAATATATATATATATATATTATATTGGGTGCCTTTTATAGCAAAAAACGAAAGAAACCGAAAAAATAAAAACACTATTGCAGTTGCAGCTCAATTTTATTACTACAT
Organism: Diplazon laetatorius; assembly: GCA_963662125.1. Lineage (NCBI taxonomy): Eukaryota > Metazoa > Arthropoda > Insecta > Hymenoptera > Ichneumonidae > Diplazon > Diplazon laetatorius. Next base: position 7,446 of record OY759152.1, on the reverse strand, counting down.
CGTTGCCCACATGGCCTATGGAACCAATCCATTGTCAACAATTCGAATGAACCACAATAAACCTAACCAATGGAAAATTTACATGCGATGAGAATATCGAATATTGGCAGTCATTCAGCGAGATCTTTGTGCAGTCGGACGCTGGCAGTCGGCAAGAACCAAAATTACCTTGACGACCAGCGTTAACAGGCCAGGGAACTGTAGAGCTGCAAGGTAAGGATGACTTCTTGCCTCCTTTCCTGGTCGTATCCCGTAAGTCGGTACGTAGTAGCTATCCTGAGAGCTGTTTAGGTCATTTGGAATTCATAAGGGTTCCTTGGGTCACCAGTAAATTATTTTTGTGTTGTTTGGGTCCTGGGGCCACCTCGAATTTATTTTTGGGTTCTTTGGGTTCTCGTATCTCGGAGATCGTACACCCATTTTCCCTCGAACCCTTTTCTCTTCAAAACGAACAAAATGATTTTTTGGCCATAACTTTTTTTCTATTGCTCCGATCGGAATGAGGGTGGTTTTGTCGTGTTCTGGGAGACAAATTCTATCCAAAACACCCCTTATAAAAGGTTATTGCTCGAAAATTCGAAATTTCGATATTGCGTACACGCACTTTTCCTCGAACCCTTATCTTCTCAAAACGAACAAAATGGTTTTTTGGCTATAACTTTTTTTCTATGGGTCCGATTGAAATGATCTTTGTTCCGGCGTGTTCGGGGGGACAAATCCTATCCAAAACACCCCTTTCGAAAGTCCATTGCTCAAAAATTCGAAATTTCGATATTGCGTACACTCACTTTTCCCCGAAACCCTTATCTTCTCAAAACGAACAAAATGGTTTTTTGGCTATAACTTTTTTTCTATGGGTCCGATTGAAATGATCTTTGTTCCGGCGTGTTCGGGGGGACCCAATCCTATCCAAAACACCCCTTTCGAAAGTCCATTGCTCAAAAATTCGAAATTTCGATATTGCGTACACTCACTTTTCCCCGAAACCCTTATCTTCTCAAAACGAACAAAATGGTTTTTTGGCTATAACTTTTTTTCTATGGGTCCGATTGAAATGATCTTTGTTCCGGCGTGTTCGGGGGGACAAATCCTATCCAAAACACCCCTTTCGAAAGTCCATTGCTCAAAAATTCGAAATTTCGATATTGCGTACACTCACTTTTCCCCGAAACCCTTATCTTCTCAAAACGAACAAAATGGTTTTTTGGCTATAACTTTTTTTCTATGGGTCCGATTGAAATGATCTTTGTTCCGGCGTGTTCGGGGGGACCCAATCCTATCCAAAACACCCCTTTCGAAAGTCCATTGCTCAAAAATTCGAAATTTCGATATTGCGTACACTCACTTTTCCCCGAAACCCTTATCTTCTCAAAACGAACAAAATGGTTTTTTGGCTATAACTTTTTTTCTATGGGTCCGATTGAAATGATCTTTGTTCCGGCGTGTTCGGGGGGACAAATCCTATCCAAAACACCCCTTTCGAAAGTCCATTGCTCAAAAATTCGAAATTTCGATATTGCGTACACTCACTTTTCCCCGAAACCCTTATCTTCTCAAAACGAACAAAATGGTTTTTTGGCTATAACTTTTTTTCTATGGGTCCGATTGAAATGATCTTTGTTCCGGCGTGTTCGGGGGGACCCAATCCTATCCAAAACACCCCTTTCGAAAGTCCATTGCTCAAAAATTCGAAATTTCGATATTGCGTACACTCACTTTTCCCCGAAACCCTTATCTTCTCAAAACGAACAAAATGGTTTTTTGGCTATAACTTTTTTTCTATGGGTCCGATTGAAATGATCTTTGTTCCGGCGTGTTCGGGGGGACAAATCCTATCCAAAACACCCCTTTCGAAAGTCCATTGCTCAAAAATTCGAAATTTCGATATTGCGTACACTCACTTTTCCCCGAAACCCTTATCTTCTCAAAACGAACAAAATGGTTTTTTGGCTATAACTTTTTTTCTATGGGTCCGATTGAAATGATCTTTGTTCCGGCGTGTTCGGGGGGACCCAATCCTATCCAAAACACCCCTTTCGAAAGTCCATTGCTCAAAAATTCGAAATTTCGATATTGCGTACACTCACTTTTCCCCGAAACCCTTATCTTCTCAAAACGAACAAAATGGTTTTTTGGCTATAACTTTTTTTCTATGGGTCCGATTGAAATGATCTTTGTTCCGGCGTGTTCGGGGGGACAAATCCTATCCAAAACACCCCTTTCGAAAGTCCATTGCTCAAAAATTCGAAATTTCGATATTGCGTACACTCACTTTTCCCCGAAACCCTTATCTTCTCAAAACGAACAAAATGGTTTTTTGGCTATAACTTTTTTTCTATGGGTCCGATTGAAATGATCTTTGTTCCGGCGTGTTCGGGGGGACAAATCCTATCCAAAACACCCCTTTCGAAAGTCCATTGCTCAAAAATTCGAAATTTCGATATTGCGTACACTCACTTTTCCCCGAAACCCTTATCTTCTCAAAACGAACAAAATGGTTTTTTGGCTATAACTTTTTTTCTATGGGTCCGATTGAAATGATCTTTGTTCCGGCGTGTTCGGGGGGACAAATCCTATCCAAAACACCCCTTTCGAAAGTCCATTGCTCAAAAATTCGAAATTTCGATATTGCGTACACTCACTTTTCCCCGAAACCCTTATCTTCTCAAAACGAACAAAATGGTTTTTTGGCTATAACTTTTTTTCTATGGGTCCGATTGAAATGATCTTTGTTCCGGCGTGTTCGGGGGGACAAATCCTATCCAAAACACCCCTTTCGAAAGTCCATTGCTCAAAAATTCGAAATTTCGATATTGCGTACACTCACTTTTCCCCGAAACCCTTATCTTCTCAAAACGAACAAAATGGTTTTTTGGCTATAACTTTTTTTCTATGGGTCCGATTGAAATGATCTTTGTTCCGGCGTGTTCGGGGGGACAAATCCTATCCAAAACACCCCTTTCGAAAGTCCATTGCTCAAAAATTCGAAATTTCGATATTGCGTACACTCACTTTTCCCCGAAACCCTTTTCTTCTCAAAACGAACAAAATGGTTTTTTGGCCATAACTTTTTTTCTATGGGTCCGATTGAAATGAGGGTGGTTCCGTCGTGTTCGGGGGGACAAATCCTATCCAAAACACCCCTTTCGAAAGTCCATTGCTCAAAAATTCGAAATTTCGATATTGCGTACACTCACTTTTCCCCGAAACCCTTATCTTCTCAAAACGAACAAAATGGTTTTTTGGCTATAACTTTTTTTCTATGGGTCCGATTGAAATGATCTTTGTTCCGGCGTGTTCGGGGGGACAAATCCTATCCAAAACACCCCTTTCGAAAGTCCATTGCTCAAAAATTCGAAATTTCGATATTGCGTACACTCACTTTTCCCCGAAACCCTTATCTTCTCAAAACGAACAAAATGGTTTTTTGGCTATAACTTTTTTTCTATGGGTCCGATTGAAATGATCTTTGTTCCGGCGTGTTCGGGGGGACCCAATCCTATCCAAAACACCCCTTTCGAAAGTCCATTGCTCAAAAATTCGAAATTTCGATATTGCGTACACTCACTTTTCCCCGAAACCCTTATCTTCTCAAAACGAACAAAATGATTTTTTGGCCATAACTTTTTTTCTATTGCTCCGATCGGAATGAGGGTGGTTTTGTCGTGTTCTGGGAGACAAATTCTATCCAAAACACCCCTTATAAAAGGTTATTGCTCAAAAATTCGAAATTTCGATATTGCGTACACTCACTTTTCCCCGAAACCCTTATCTTCTCAAAACGAACAAAATGGTTTTTTGGCTATAACTTTTTTTCTATTGCTCCGATCGGAATGAGGGTGGTTTTGTCGTGTTCTGGGAGACAAATCCTATCCAAAACACCCCTTTCGAAAGTCCATTGCTCAAAAATTCGAAATTTCGATATTGCGTACACTCACTTTTCCCCGAAACCCTTATCTTCTCAAAACGAACAAAATGGTTTTTTGGCTATAACTTTTTTTCTATGGGTCCGATTGAAATGATCTTTGTTCCGGCGTGTTCGGGGGGACAAATCCTATCCAAAACACCCCTTTCGAAAGTCCATTGCTCAAAAATTCGAAATTTCGATATTGCGTACACTCACTTTTCCCCGAAACCCTTATCTTCTCAAAACGAACAAAATGGTTTTTTGGCTATAACTTTTTTTCTATGGGTCCGATTGAAATGATCTTTGTTCCGGCGTGTTCGGGGGGACAAATCCTATCCAAAACACCCCTTTCGAAAGTCCATTGCTCAAAAATTCGAAATTTCGATATTGCGTACACTCACTTTTCCCCGAAACCCTTATCTTCTCAAAACGAACAAAATGGTTTTTTGGCTATAACTTTTTTTCTATGGGTCCGATTGAAATGATCTTTGTTCCGGCGTGTTCGGGGGGACAAATCCTATCCAAAACACCCCTTTCGAAAGTCCATTGCTCAAAAATTCGAAATTTCGATATTGCGTACACTCACTTTTCCCCGAAACCCTTATCTTCTCAAAACGAACAAAATGGTTTTTTGGCTATAACTTTTTTTCTATGGGTCCGATTGAAATGATCTTTGTTCCGGCGTGTTCGGGGGGACAAATCCTATCCAAAACACCCCTTTCGAAAGTCCATTGCTCAAAAATTCGAAATTTCGATATTGCGTACACTCACTTTTCCCCGAAACCCTTATCTTCTCAAAACGAACAAAATGGTTTTTTGGCTATAACTTTTTTTCTATGGGTCCGATTGAAATGATCGTTGTTCCGGCGTGTTCGGGGGGACAAATCCTATCCAAAACACCCCTTTCGAAAGTCCATTGCTCAAAAATTCGAAATTTCGATATTGCGTACACTCACTTTTCCCCGAAACCCTTATCTTCTCAAAACGAACAAAATGGTTTTTTGGCTATAACTTTTTTTCTATGGGTCCGATTGAAATGATCTTTGTTCCGGCGTGTTCGGGGGGACAAATCCTATCCAAAACACCCCTTTCGAAAGTCCATTGCTCAAAAATTCGAAATTTCGATATTGCGTACACTCACTTTTCCCCGAAACCCTTATCTTCTCAAAACGAACAAAATGGTTTTTTGGCTATAACTTTTTTTCTATGGGTCCGATTGAAATGATCTTTGTTCCGGCGTGTTCGGGGGGACAAATCCTATCCAAAACACCCCTTTCGAAAGTCCATTGCTCAAAAATTCGAAATTTCGATATTGCGTACACTCACTTTTCCCCGAAACCCTTATCTTCTCAAAACGAACAAAATGGTTTTTTGGCTATAACTTTTTTTCTATGGGTCCGATTGAAATGATCTTTGTTCCGGCGTGTTCGGGGGGACAAATCCTATCCAAAACACCCCTTTCGAAAGTCCATTGCTCAAAATTCGAAATTTCGATATTGCGTACACTCACTTTTCCCCGAAACCCTTATCTTCTCAAAACGAACAAAATGGTTTTTTGGCTATAACTTTTTTTCTATGGGTCCGATTGAAATGATCTTTGTTCCGGCGTGTTCGGGGGGACAAATCCTATCCAAAACACCCCTTTCGAAAGTCCATTGCTCAAAAATTCGAAATTTCGATATTGCGTACACTCACTTTTCCCCGAAACCCTTATCTTCTCAAAACGAACAAAATGGTTTTTTGGCTATAACTTTTTTTCTATGGGTCCGATTGAAATGATCTTTGTTCCGGCGTGTTCGGGGGGACAAATCCTATCCAAAACACCCCTTTCGAAAGTCCATTGCTCAAAAATTCGAAATTTCGATATTGCGTACACTCACTTTTCCCCGAAACCCTTATCTTCTCAAAACGAACAAAATGGTTTTTTGGCTATAACTTTTTTTCTATGGGTCCGATTGAAATGATCTTTGTTCCGGCGTGTTCGGGGGGACAAATCCTATCCAAAACACCCCTTTCGAAAGTCCATTGCTCAAAAATTCGAAATTTCGATATTGCGTACACTCACTTTTCCCCGAAACCCTTATCTTCTCAAAACGAACAAAATGGTTTTTTGGCTATAACTTTTTTTCTATGGGTCCGATTGAAATGATCTTTGTTCCGGCGTGTTCGGGGGGACAAATCCTATCCAAAACACCCCTTTCGAAAGTCCATTGCTCAAAAATTCGAAATTTCGATATTGCGTACACTCACTTTTCCCCGAAACCCTTATCTTCTCAAAACGAACAAAATGGTTTTTTGGCTATAACTTTTTTTCTATGGGTCCGATTGAAATGATCTTTGTTCCGGCGTGTTCGGGGGGACAAATCCTATCCAAAACACCCCTTTCGAAAGTCCATTGCTCAAAAATTCGAAATTTCGATATTGCGTACACTCACTTTTCCCCGAAACCCTTATCTTCTCAAAACGAACAAAATGGTTTTTTGGCTATAACTTTTTTTCTATGGGTCCGATTGAAATGATCTTTGTTCCGGCGTGTTCGGGGGGACAAATCCTATCCAAAACACCCCTTTCAAAAGTCCATTGCTCAAAAATTCGAAATTTCGATATTGCGTACACTCACTTTTCCCCGAAACCCTTATCTTCTCAAAACGAACAAAATGGTTTTTTGGCTATAACTTTTTTTCTATGGGTCCGATTGAAATGATCTTTGTTCCGGCGTGTTCGGGGGGACAAATCCTATCCAAAACACCCCTTTCGAAAGTCCATTGCTCAAAAATTCGAAATTTCGATATTGCGTACACTCACTTTTCCCCGAAACCCTTATCTTCTCAAAACGAACAAAATGGTTTTTTGGCTATAACTTTTTTTCTATGGGTCCGATTGAAATGATCTTTGTTCCGGCGTGTTCGGGGGGACAAATCCTATCCAAAACACCCCTTTCAAAAGTCCATTGCTCAAAAATTCGAAATTTCGATATTGCGTACACTCACTTTTCCCCGAAACCCTTATCTTCTCAAAACGAACAAAATGGTTTTTTGGCTATAACTTTTTTTCTATGGGTCCGATTGAAATGATCTTTGTTCCGGCGTGTTCGGGGGGACAAATCCTATCCAAAACACCCCTTTCGAAAGTCCATTGCTCAAAAATTCGAAATTTCGATATTGCGTACACTCACTTTTCCCCGAAACCCTTATCTTCTCAAAACGAACAAAATGGTTTTTTGGCTATAACTTTTTTTCTATGGGTCCGATTGAAATGATCTTTGTTCCGGCGTGTTCGGGGGGACAAATCCTATCCAAAACACCCCTTTCGAAAGTCCATTGCTCAAAAATTCGAAATTTCGATATTGCGTACACTCACTTTTCCCCGAAACCCTTATCTTCTCAAAACGAACAAAATGGTTTTTTGGCTATAACTTTTTTTCTATGGGTCCGATTGAAATGATCTTTGTTCCGGCGTGTTCGGGGGGACAAATCCTATCCAAAACACCCCTTTCGAAAGTCCATTGCTCAAAAATTCGAAATTTCGATATTGCGTAC